>JAQFVV010012667.1:832500-1260382 GCA_028023455.1 Epiperipatus broadwayi | reverse complement strand
CATATCAATCTATATATAATAGAATTTTGATTAAACTTTGAATTTTGAATTTTAGAATTATTAAGCAATCTATTTATGTTATTTGAAGAGAAAAAAAGCAATATGACACAAACCATTATAAATTTTCCTAATAAACTTGACCTGCTCATCTGATATAAATGGCATTGAAATCCATTTCATTTTGATATTTTTATTTTTAATTTTATTATAGTGTTGATTTCTTTTAAATCCTTTAATAATATTAGCAATTGGATTTTTATAATAACCAATTTTCAACAAGTCATATTTGTTAATGACTTGTTGAAAATTGGAGTTATATGCAATTGCTAATATTAAAAGATTTAAATAATAAAATTAAAAATAAAATATCAAAATAATAAGCCATTGATAGTAGAAATTTATTGTTTTATTCTTTTCAAATAACATAAATAGTTGCAATAATTCAAAATTCAAAATTCAAAGTTTAATCAAAATTCTATTATATATAGATTGAATACAATACTTGAGTAATCTAAGTAAAAGAATATAAATATAAACCTATCATCTGTTATTTTGATCATAATAAATCTTGTAAATGGATTTAAATTTGATTATAAAAATAAATTTCAATGTTAAAAAAGATAAAGATGAAGTTGTGAATCAGAATGTAGTAAAAAGGTGGAAGTGAACTATGTATGTTATTTTGTTATATAGTTGATAAAGTCACAAAGTGTAGAAATTTCTATTTTGTATTTTGATATATATATATATATATTGTTCATATTACAGAAGGTTTTTCCATATCATTCTGCTAATGCAAAGTTATGCTTAACATGTTGATTTGTATAGAAAGTTTAATGGTCTTCAATTATGGAGATTGGTTTCAAATAATCAATAGTTAGATTAATTATTATAAATGTCTTATCTTTTAAACTAAATTTCAACTTCAAATCCTTAATGTAAACTGCTAAAATTCAACTCATCTTCATAGGGCAAATCCTTAAAAAGATTTAGCCTTTTTTAAAATTTTTCTACCTTAATAATAAGATACTTATAACAAAAAATAAATAAGCTATGAAATATATTCATCTTAAATGTTATGTTCCATGACTTTTGATAACTATGTTAAAAAAAAATTATTTTTAAGGTTGTTGACATTAATTCTAAACAATCCTCAATCAAAATGCATCTTACCCAATGACTATATGATTGTTTTGTTTTATTAACTTAAAAGTTTCATATCTATATAAAATAACATTGATAATGAGGCCGATATGAATGTACTATTGTTAAATTTTTGATTACTTATGAATTTAAGAATATTAAAAACTATGTTAAAAGATAAAATAATTAAATGTAGGATTATTATATGTTTTTTAACATAAATTTATTCATTATTTTTTCTCTCTATCTCTAGTAATCTTTCTACCAATGTCATTTCTTTTCTTTAGTTTTTCAATAACATTATTTTAAAAAAAATTCTCTTCTTTTTATTTTTTTTGATGCTTAATCATCATCAAAATGCTCATAAATAAATTATCTCATTTCTTTTTTTAAAAAACTGTTTTATTACTGATCTAATATAAATAATTTGTCATACATACTAGATACACATACCAACATTTTAATTACTTCAAAATTTTATCTAGAATATGAAAATAAAACTAATTATATAAATCAAAATGTACCAAAACATTAAAAAATTAGTATAAAATAGACAAATAAATATAGAGTGTTTTTTTATTTTTAAGTAGAGAAAAATGTGTAAAAATGAAAAAAAAAAAAAGAACATTCTTTGTAAGATAATATTTCACAAAAATCAACTTAAATAACATATAGTTTATCTAGAGCACATTTTCTAATTTATTTCTTTAGTTTTCTTTTATATATTTATTTATAACTACAATATAAAAGATTTACTTTTATCTTTGTAATTGTATTGTGGTACAATTCCATATGTAACTAAGTTGAGTTTTCTTTCAATGATCACCACAAATAACATTTTTATTGTAGCATTTCTATAATTAGAATTACATCTAAAATCTAACAATCTCTTTACATCATTAAGATATTGCATTTCCAATTAAAAGCATTATTAATTTCTTTTTGAATTCTAAATCTATTGGTCAACAAAATTTTCTTATAATCAAATGGCTATATTTCTACTAAAGTTTGAAATTAATTTTTTAATGCTTTTTAAAAATTTAAATCCATCTCACTACTAATTATTCTTGTCTCTTAATCTGATCCATGATCAAAAATAAAAAATATATTAAAAAAAAACACTTCAAAATTAACAAAATAAAAAATAGATGTGTTTAGCCCAAGTATGGAATTTTATTCAAAACATATAGAAGAAATGAAAATACATATGAAAAAACAAAAAGTACTAATATTTATTAATATTCTAACATATTACTTTAATATTACTAATGATATTACTAGACACTATTTTTACTAATACACTGCTTTTGCATTATTATTAATTAATTTTACTTTTTAGTGTTTATAATTATGATACTACTGCTATTTCCAGAATTATGATTCTATTAACACTTTAGTTATAACCATTATTATAAGTAAGTTAAAACTATTACGATAGCTACAATTAGGAGTATGCTGCTATTACACATTGACATTATGTAATTATCATTTTTTATAATTGTTTGCACTATTGCTACTAGTATTATAATTTTTATCATTAGTATTAGTATAATGCTACAGATAAAACTTTATATAAATTTTTCTACTTACTCTTAACCTGCAATAGCTACAATGCATTATACTAACATTCAGAATACAAGTGGTATCTCATACTTTTCCCACAAAGAGTATTTATTTTATATAAATATCATTTCAAATTTCACTTTTTTATTATAAGCATTATTTACAATATGTGTATTGAAGAGTTTGTACAAAAAATAAAAAAAAATATAGCCATAAAATCACAAATGGAACAAATAAAATTATTTTTGTTTAACAGGATTTAATTGGTTATTTCCTTATAATCAGTTATTATAATGAAATAGATTTTTTTTTATTGTTGCTATTAGTTAAAATAACTTTTATAATATTATTCCTAGAAAAAAAAACTGTCATTTGAAAAAAATAAAAAAAATGACAGCCATTTAGACTACAAATGGTATAAAATATCAATCTGCATAATAAGGGACCATAGAATTTAAATTATAAAAGATAAATCCAAATTAATATTTTTTTTTGCAAAGTAAAGATATACTTAGGAACGTAATTAGAGTGACACTTGTTCAGGATAAAAATTAATGATTATTTTTCTCTTTTCTGGATAATTGTAATATTCAACTGAATGTTCTGGGCAGTCATACAGAAAAGGCAGTCTTTATAATTTAAACTTAGCTTTTATTAATGTTTAGCATACTTTTGATATGTAAAATATCACAATCATAGCATTGTTACTTAAATACTTTTACAATAAAGCACATAAGAGTGTTGAATTTTCCCCAGTATTAATGGGTCATGAATAAAAATCTGGCCATAATTTGATTTGTCAAAAGATGGAATTGTATTCACTGAGAAAGAATACAGAAAGTGAAAAATTAAAAAGGTTGGGACAATAGGCAGAGATTGATTCTCAATAAACAGAAAAGACACAAACATTCCCCTTTTGAAAAAGTAGTTTATTTCAAATAAAACAAATTTAAATATTGTTTAATATTAAAATATTTATTGACGGAACTTAAAAGCTCGGGATACTAAAGAAGTAATAATGCAATGTATCAAAATATGCTAAGCATTAATAAAAGCTAAATTTAAATTTTAAAAATGATCATTTCTTTATGAGTGCTCAAAACATAAAAAAATAATAAGAAATTAGGACATTTGAAAGTATATAGTGGTCTAATATGCCACATGTTGAACATTTTTTCTGATAAAAATATAAGTCAGAAAGTGATCTGGGAAATAGTTCTAACTTAAATAAAAGTGCTCTTTAAAAGAATAATGCTGTTACTGCTCCTAGAATTGTTTTTTTTTTTTTGATAATTTTTCTCTTAATATAAAAACTACTACTCATAGCTACTGTAACATCTTTTAGTGCTACTAGAGCTAATAAGCTATTTCTTTGCTGTAACTATTACTATAACTCCTAAAATTTGCATTTATAAAAAATTAAATTGTTATTAAAATACATAATTCAATTCTTTTAAGATATATAATTGATAACTTTTATGTAAAATTGAATGATTATTTTTTAATTATACATGTATAATTTACTTGTTAGGAAATAAGCAATATTCACTCAAAGAATTGGTTAAAATAACAACACTGACATTCAATTAAAAACTTATACAAAAATTCAAATTATCAATAACTTTTACATTTATTTATGTTATTTTCTTTAAAAAATAAACAACAACTTACGTTTACATAAACGGCATTAATATAATCCCCGTCAGTTGGTCCAGTATAGGTCATAAGATATGGACGTGCTCGTTCAGCTAAAAAAAGAAATATAAGTATTAAAAGTATATAAACATTATATTTACATATAAGCACAAGAATATTCAGTAATAATACAAGATTATTGTTATGGAATTATTTTACATTGCAATTGTGTGATACAATTTGTCTGACACATAAATCAAAATGATAAAAACAGACTGCCAGTTTGATTGCAAAAAGAAATGTTATCATAGTATTGGATAAGATATGTAAAGGATATGATTATTTTACATGTAAAAGACATTATTATTTTTCTTTGGTTTATCTTGATAATTAATAATCTCTATTTATAAGGTTATATCTAAGATGTCATGGTTATTGCACCTTTATTACAATAATCTTGAGTAATTAAGAATGTAAATCAACATAGCTGTTGCAAGCATTGATAGATTTAAGTTTAAAATAAGATGAGAAAATCTAAATCACCACTATAACATGAGTGTTGAAATAAATGATGAAAGACTATGACATTTACTAATTTTGTGTTTTGACACACAGTTTTCAAGACTATATGCCCAATATATTAAACAATACATCTAAAGATTTTTATAACAAGTCTTACAAAAATAATTTTTTTTTTTTTTTTTGCAAACTAACAATATCTAAAAGTTGATTGCAATTTTACCTCTTTTATCTAATATTAAATATTGAATGCACTTTGCTTAAAATTACTTAATACATTCAATTGTTAATAATAGAGAAAAGCTAATATATGAGCAGGAACCCAAAAATAACTGGAATTATTTTCTGGTTGGTGTGCCTGTTGCAGTATATACTTTTGCTATTACATACTTCTTGCAGGAATCCTTCTGCATCAATATGCTAAATGACATTACTCTGTAAAATCATGGGACCATGTTGCACATTATTTTGTAAGGTGTCTTTCATATAAATGTTTGAACAATGTGAAATTCTGTTTTTGTTTCAAAAAACAGCAAAGGAAAAATTGTAATGCTTGAAACAGATTATAAGCAAGTCTGATCTCATAAAAACACAAGTTTATGAGTGATTTAATTAATATGTTAAATTTATAACATCATCAAAATACTTGGCAACTGAAGGCCAAAGTCAAAACAATGGTGATTTTTTTATATGCAAATGACATTCTTATCTCAAATTTAATTAATAATGGTCAGGCATTTTATTTGCAAGTTCTGATTATGCTGTAAAATATAAACCTCCCATTTTGTGGCAATCAAAAGAGTACAATCTTCATCTCAACAAAGTGTCATCTCTCAATGTTTTGAATGTGAAAAACTTTTTAATTAAATTCAGCATGACACAGCTTAGCTATCAATGATATTCACATGATTTCACTTTCTGCAAGTTTTTTTTAAATCTCTTGAATAAAAAAAATGACTTTTTTTTTCTGACTAAGAACCAGAGGGCAAGGATGATGGTAGCATCAAAATGTATCATTTTGTGACTAATTTGAAAAGTGACAAAAAAGTTTAGACTGATGGATTGCATTAAATAAACTATACTTTTTAAAGTGGTTCAATTTGCAGCATCTAAAAATAAATAAACAATTTTTATTACAAATTTTTAATTATCTTGGGGTCTCCCCTTATATAACACCACAATCCAATTGATAATATTTTTCTTTTTCCTTCAGGATGTTGTTGGTCTAACCAGTAACAATACTAGTATGGAAATAAAATCTGGAACATTAGATTCTTGAATTTTAAGATAATGCTCTAAACAACTAAGCTATTATGCCAAAAGCAACAGTCAGTAGAAATTTTATATAATTATTTATGAGAATCTTCATGATTTGTATACCTTTTCCTAAGAGTAAGGTTAATTAATGGCTTCCAGAAATTATGCATTGTCACATCAGATTGACTTATGGGTTATTTGCCATTGGCAAGTAAGCAACTTCTATGTATATTTTTTTTTGTACTTTTCCTTTCTATACAATTTGATACTTTACCAATTGAGCATACGTTCATTGTCATATGATCTGCTACTTTAGATACATCTGTTCTCTATTATCTAATCATCAATATGCTCATTCAAACATTTTCAGTAGAGTAACTGTTCTCATCAGCATACATACTTTTGCATTCACATGATATTTTATAGATTCAGTTTTTGTTTTTCAGCATCTCAAGTTTACTTTTATAGATGTTAGAATTTCTTGTAATGTGATATGATTTTGGAAAGCTGTTTTGATGTTACATTAACTGCAGATTTTCTTTATAGTGTCTAATATTTCTGTCATATATGTTTACACTATGGTATTAATAACTATTTTTTCTTTTGATATTTTTTGTCTATTTAAGATTTCATTAATGACAGATAATAAATAATCATTCTCCATGAGAGTTTGTTTATGTAGATTTTTTCTTTTCCCCAATCATTGGTGTCTGAACAAACTTCTTTTGAGTTTTCCATAGTGATAGAGTAATTCCATGTTTGTCTGTTTCTGATATGATTGGATGTACATGCTAAAAATTTTTTTGTATATATGGGTTTTCTATAAATTGTAGTTTTGATTTTACCATGAGTGAGAATTGTCACAAGAAACATCTAATAATGCCAATTTTTGTTCTTGTTCTGATTCTATTGTGAATTTAATTGAAAGGGGTATATTGTTGGTATGTCCATAGTGTTTGTAATAGTCTTTCATCATGTGACCATACAACAAATATATCACAAAACTTTAGATCAATGTTTAACAGTATTTATGACTGTGGTTTCAAGATTTTCCATGTAAAAGTTTGTAATCAGTGGTGACATTGATGAACTCATAGCCATCCTTTGATTGTGTTAAAATAATTTTCTGTTGTATTGAATGTATGTTGCTGTTATGCAAAATATTAATAATTCCATTACCCTATCAACAAGAAAAGCTGATAAGATTTGTAAACTATTATCACCACCTGTTTTCTTTGTAATAGATAATACTTCAACACAGGATTCATTTGTGAATAAACTTTCTATATCAAATCTTACCAAAATTTCAGTTCTTTAATTTTTATGTTCTTGATTAATTCTATAAGGTGCTTAAAATCCCTCACAAAGAGCTGTGTCTTGTATGGCAAAGAATTAAAAACTCTGAGAAGAAATCATGATACTTTTTGGCAAGGTAATTTTCTAGAACAATGGGTCTTAATGAGGGATTTTGCTATTATATCTATAGATTGAGATTAAAACAACAATCAGTTTATTTCAATAATGTATAATATTCTTTATAAAATTATTACATAGCACAATGCTGTGAATGCATTTTCAAGACTAAATCATTAGACTTACTATCCAAAATATGAATCAACATATTTATATTGTAATGGTTGGTGAATATACTGACAATATAACAATATCTTTAAATAAGCTAGTATCTATGTTGATGATGTGAGGTAAGCATATTAACACTTACTAAATAAAATGCTCCATTTTTTAGGGCTGAGTTCATGATTATTATCAAAATCTGGGTGCCATCTGATAGATATTGTCAGGAAAGAATGCATGAATACACCCTGGAAGCACATTTCAATACTTTTTGATATTTTTAATCTTTATACTAAACTTCCACAAACTTCAAGGATTAACTTGGCTTTAACCCCAATTTATAATACCTATTCAAGAATATTTAAATAGCATTAAACTGTTGCACATGCACTTTGGATTTTAAATATAAAATGAATGAATACTAACACTTCAACCACATGATAAAGTCTTTGGAAAAGATAGAATGGCCATCTATCTTTTCGAACCCAAATGCTTTTGTATGAGTGATTCTTAAGTGTTTGAAAGTGAAAGCATGAAGATATTAAATAATCACTTTAAATTACTTTTACATGCTTGAATGAATGACGCTGGTGAAATTTATTAGAATTTATGATATGTTATTCTTATTTGAAATTAAATGTATGTAAATAAGTCAATTATTTTATATGGTACAATGTTTTTTATAAACAATAATATTTAAACAGCATTAAACTGTTGCACATGCGCTTAATGCTGTTTAAATATTATTGTTTATAAAAAAACATCATGCTATATAAAATAACTGACTTATTTACATACATTTAATTTCAAATAAGAATGACGTATCATAAATTCTAATAAATTTCATCAGCGTCATTCATTCAAGCATGTAAAAGTAATTTAAAGTGATTATTTAATATCTTCACGCTTTCACTTTCAAACACTTAAGATTCGCCCATACAAAAGCATTTGGATTCGAAAAGATAGATGGCCATTATATTTTTTCCAAAGACTTTATCATGTGGTTGAAGTGTTAGTATTCATTCATTTTATATTTAAGATCCAAAGTGCATGTGCAACAGTTAAATGCTGTTTAAATATTATTGTTTATAAAAAACATCACGCCATATAAAATAATTGACTTATTTAAATACCTATTCAATATGAGGAACCCATAATTTACTTCCAGGTAAAACAGACTACCATCACTGTATTCTGACCTGACAATTTTCACATAAAATGAAAATTTCACAATTTTTAATAAGTAATAATAACAAAAATTGTGATAAATGTGAATATCTGCCATGTTAGTATTTTAGATTATGATTACATTTGTAAGGATAATCAATTTTTTACAATTTATATTAATGAGTGAAAAAGTGAAACAGTAAAAATATTGTGGTCTTATGAATAAGAATACCAAGTAATTACAAAATATTAGTTACTGTAAAGGCTTTGACTTTTTAAAAAAATTCCAAAATGGATGTTTTTCATTTACAAGTTTCTTTTATAGTGCATTTTTTCTGACAATTTGTTAGATTTTTTTCTATTTTAAATTCTTTTATTTTTGTTTATTTTTACCAGAAAATTTTTTTCTGTGATAATAGGGTCATGCCAATGAGATTTAGCCTTGCCCAGTGTATTATTTCTGTTAGGTCTATTGTCTTCTACTGAAAAGTGTATGTATTTTGCTTCTTTGCTAATGCACAATAAAATTTCTGAGTATTGGCTGATGAAAGATTCCTTTTCCCAGAGTTCCACTGCAGATTTTTTAATTGCCATTGATAAAATGTTTTTATTTATTTATTTATTTTTTCTATTTTTTATTAAAATTCTCCTTCATCTGATATAAAAATGTAATTATTCTTCACATCATCTGTGATGCAGTCCATTTCTGATTACAAATTAAAATTAATATTCTCAGCATTTGTAAGAATAGGGAAATTTTTAATTTGTAGTTTACTAATTCTGTTACATTCAAGAGAGTAAATCTGAATTAGTGTGGGATTGTTTCTAATTGTCCAGTAATCACAAAATGTTATTGCCTCTCAAAGAATTGTTGAAATCTGGTGTTTTTGAATCTGCATTGTTTACAATCCCAATCTGAGCATTTTTAACAAGTTGGTCTCTAAATTTGCAATAGAAGCAGTAAGATCAATGATTCTAAATTTGATAATGAATGGATATTCATGAATATACATAGGGCTTTATATTTTTGTTTAAAATGATATCAAATAGAGTAGGATTTGTTCAAACAACCACTGTGCTTTTCCTATCTAGTGATTATATAAAATTATTAAATTTTCATAAGCTATTTAACATTGCAGAGAATGACTTCTGAAGTTGATATGGCAGTTTACTTTTTTTTTTGTTTACTTACACCTATGTAACATATAAATTTTGTATTTAAACCCTTGGACTATTTGTTTTTGGATTTGTTTTGAAATATTAGTTTTTGTATTGTATTGTAAAATTCCAGAACTAAATATTAGTTGTTAGAGTGAGTTAACATTTTATCTAGAATTTTCTGTTGTTTTTTTAATGTGTTATTTATTGACAAAATTATTCTGTATGCAATTTTATTAAAGGAACATTTATATCATGATAGCTAATAATAGTTTTGTCATTTTTAAATTTCAGAAGAATTTTAATAAGATTGTATGGAATTATTAAGATAAACTTGTCATTATTGTTTTAATTTAATTGACTTTTCTGTATCTGTAATATTTTGATTGTTTCATTGTTGTTAAAATTATACATTTCAGAAATATTTTTTTTTTGTTAAATTCAACTTTTCAGATTCAGTTTTATTATTTCTTAGTGCATTTGCTTAAAAGTTTTGATAATTTCTTGTGCTTTATTAGATAATAGGTCATTAGACTTAATATAGTCAGCTTTTAAATTAATTAACTTGGGGGTTGTCCCCATTATTCTCTGTATAATATAAGAATTAAAATTTATTATTTATATTTATAAAGGCAATTAATTTTTATCAAAGATAATTACAACTCATCTACAAGAAATACTGGATTTCAACCAACCAAAAATAACAAGCTGGATTTAAAAGTGGGTTTAGTACACTAGATGATATCCAAGTATTGAAAGAAGTAATATAAATGACTAATGAATACAGGTTGCCTTTAAGCTTTGGAATTGTAGATTATGAAAAGGCATTTGATTCTATAAGCATTTCTTCAGTAATTAAAGCATTAAATAATCAAGATATAGTACCAGAATATTGTCATATTCTGAAGAATATTTATAAAAATGCAACAACAACAATTAGATTATATAATGATACTAGGAAAGTTAACATTTAAGAAGGGTGTAATATGACTACATATCTCTAAAACTTTTTATAGCAATGCTTGCAAGAAGTATTTCGTGGATTAAAGTGGGAAGCTAAAGGAGTAAAAGTAAATGGAGATTATTTAAGTCATTTAGATATTGAAGATGATGTAGTTTTTTTTTTTTGCAAATAATGCTTTAGAGCTTAAGAAAATGTTGCAAAAGTGATCAGATGAAAGTAAGAAAGATTGAAGGTAAATGTTAAAAAGATTAAAGTAGTGTTCAATGGATTTTCTCAAAACATGAATATAAGATTGATTATAATGAGTTAGAAAAAGATAATTCTTAATTATTATATATTCAAACTCAGTTATCTTGAAGTTCCTTTTTATCAATTAGTTTATTTCTTTATGTATGATCTTATTTTTAATAAATTCAAACTTTTTAGCAAGATGAAGAAACAGTCAAACAAACACTCTGATAGTCACCACCTGGCTTTGTGTACAGAAACTCCATAATTTAATATTTAACTCATTTTTGAATGGTTTTAAAGTAGAGTTAAAAAAATGTTCTTGGAAATATATGCATAAGCATATTGGAAAGTCATGATATTGTTGTTCATTTTAAAATAGTAATTCAGTTTTTAAAAAAATACAATATGTAATTGCTGTTCAAATAATTATCCCAAATCTTATTCTAGGCTTGTCAATTATAAATAAACTTTAAATATCTGAAAACAAATTAAATTAGAATGGGTTGTATGAAACCAAATATCAAACTTATAGTTAATGTATTGAATTTTATTTTATTATCATTTAATTATCAATTCCTTTAATCAAATGTTTGATTTTAGCAAAATATCAATTAGAAGCAATAATTGAGAAAGAAATTCTTAGAAGTAAAAAAAATAAATTTATATTTAAACCTAAATTTGTTAGTTTTTTTCTATAACTCCTTTCAATACTTAAATGTGATCTACTATGCTAAAATAACTTAAGTTTGATCTTTTGTTTCATTTGAATCTAAAATTTGGTATAAATTAATATCTTAGGCAAAATTTTGTGCAGAACTGATAGAAGGACTAATAAGTCTGTAATTTCTAATATCTTCATTGCTTTTCTTAAGAATCAGTACTCTTATTGTGTTTTATCAATCATATGATACATCTTTATCATGTAGACATTTGATATATAGTTTCGCTAGCAATTTTTTAATTTCTTTTCTTACTTCTTTTAAGATTTCAATAATATTCCATTTCCTAGAGCTTTACCTTCTTCATAGATTTAATTGAATTTTGACCTCTGGCAATTCAGAAGATGTAGCAAGTGTAATTGTTAATTTTTTTTGTTCTTTATACTCTATAGTTTTTTAAAGACCATTTCCACATATTTCATGGTATCATCTCTCTTTTTAATAATAGCTTCATCTTTTCTTTTTATTGCTGAAAAAACTTTTTTTCCAATAAATGTTATTTTACATTTTGGAAACTTTTATTCTCTCTATAGCTTTCCTTGCAAATTTATCATTATTAACACTTTTTGTACAATTTTAAAGAATTCCAGATATTTATTTTTTCTTAATGGATCATTTATAAAGATTTTCATATTTCATCTTTTCTTCGTATACTGTTTTGACTCAGTTAATATTTACTGACTGCTATTTTTGTACTAACTATTCAGAAGAGTAATAGTTATCTTCTTATTGATCTCAATTAATATTTGTTAACATTTAAAAATGATTAGCAAATTCTTGGAGTGTTTCTGAAGTTAGGAATATTAGCTACTAATATTGTGTTGTTGTTTTTTTAAATAGTTTTATTTTTTTCCATTTTGCATTATGTTTCTATCCCATTAATGAATAATAATTTCCTATGATTATTCTATTGAGAACATTACAACTTCAAAATACCTATTTCTGTTAGTCAAAATAAAATCCAATTCCACTATTGAGATGTTTCTATATCCATTTCTATTTAGTATTCCTCATAAAGAAATAATAAATAATACACAACTTTTTTGCCTGAAAATTCCATGGTAGTATCCTCTCTCATAGTGACACTATGGTCAGATTTAAGCATAGTTGTTTTATCTACTTATCATTATACAATTCTAGCACTAAAATCTTTCATAGTAATTTTAAGCAATTTATACATCCATATAAAAATCATCTATTTCTGAATTATAATAATAACTTGTTGAGATATAAATCTGAATTATATGCATTTAATAACTTCCATTAATTTAAATAATTAATTTTGTCATTGTATCTGATATACCATTAATTTCTTAACCATTCTTTATTTACAAGGGATCCCACTTCATTTTTTCTTAAAATAATTGAGCATTTATAATAAAATATATATCCATTTTTTTAAACAGTTACAAGCGTTCCATACAGCAGAGTTACTAAGAATAGGTGGATTCATTCTATTATTAAACATTTTTTTAACATTGAACATGCTTTTAATTTCATAACCTGAGATAGGATGATTTTTTTCCTTTGTTTATATATATATATATATAGTGAATTACAATCCATATATTATAAAAGTGAGTTATGCATAATTATACTTTTGGAAGATAATTTTATTTGGCAAAACCACATTAAATTTATATTAGAAATCTTTCTAATACGTAAAATAAATTTTGTGGCCAAAGCAGATTTAAGAGTCTATGCCAAGCCACATTTAGATATAATCTAAATATAAGTATGTAGTTAGTGATGCAACTACATTAAATATAAAGAAATTATACAATATTACAGATATGTTGATGTTATAACTATAATGGGAAATAGCAGACATATTACCAATGTATTTAAGGATTTGATTAATAATAAATACAATATTAGTTTTACAACAGAAAAAAAAAGGAACTGAAATATTTAAATATTTTTTAAAAAAAGAAATTAGTGGGAAAATATATATAATTCCTTATAAAGAAAAATGGAATAATTGATCCAAATTTATATCAATAATGGCCTCAGAAAATAGTAGCTTTGCAAGATTTTAAATTAAAAAATGATAAACTGACACTGAATACAGAAAAAGCATTTAGTCAAAAGTTGGAAAATGAGATTCATTATATAAAGATAGGTTATAAAAAAGATATTTGAAACAATTTAAATAATAGAGATACAAATATTACAAGAAATAAAACATGTGTATAAAGATAATAAATGGGGTACAATATCATATTTAATAGATGTATATAAGACATTGACAAAAAAAGTTAGTGGTAAAATTATAGCAGCATGGAAAAATAATAAACCCATCACAATATTAATATTTCTACCTACATGTAGTTTCACTTTCTTTGGCACATTTTCTTATAACTAATAATAAATTTAACACTAAAGTATATAACATAACTGAGTGATAATTGAGTGATAAACACTTCTTGGTCATCATTTCTGATTGTTTCTATCACTTGATGTATTATTAAAACAAGTTATATTAACAACTAGATAATAGACCATTATGTTAAGTTTTGATCTTTAGCCTCCACTACATTATTAAATGCCATTAAATTAACATAAATTGCTGATAATCATATAAATAGTATTTTCTAAAATGGTATATAAGTTCAGTTATTTTGACAATTCAAAGGCATGGACATTATTACGATAATTCAGACTACTTCTTTTATTTCTGATAATTTCTTTTATTTCTTTATCAATGACTTTTCCAATTATTATATACTTTACAGATAAATTAAATTATCACAATATTATTATGATAACATACGTTCCATATACAGAAACATCCAATTCTATATTTTTCTCCTGAAAATGGAATTTTTCAATATCCTAATCAGAATCACAGTTCTTAAATATCAATCCCTTTTTTTCCTTCTACAACAATGAACATTTATATTATTGAATATTACTGAGAAATTATAGTATTAATTTTGAACTTAGTGATTAAAGATATATTCTTACATATAAAAATCCATTGAATTTTTGTGTTGAAGAATAAGCCAAAAATAGAAACAATTTCTATGTCTTTAAAATAGATAATAAAATTAGCTTTATATTTAGCTGTAATATCATATTTTCATTATGTTGTCTAATATTTTTCCATGACAAACTTGACATCTTGTATATTTTTTGCAATAAGTGTAATTTCAGCAATTTATTTAAGATTATTTATGACTCTTTGAGTTCATGCTTGTTTTTGTCCAATGATCATATATTAGTTATAAAAGTCTATTTTAAATACAAAGCTACAAAAAATTGTAATAGCGATAATGAAAAAAATATTAAAATAAACAGGTTTTTCAATTTTTTTATTTCCTAATTTTAATATTAAAAATGTACTTGTTTTGTTATTACAATAATTAAAACGTTGATGCTGCAAATAGCAACTAATTAGAAGAAAGAGGAAAATGGCATGATATTTAATTAATGGAAGCTTCACAGATTTAATAAGTTGTTTCAAAATATATTCAGGAATTTAAAATTAAACAGAAAAGTTAGTTTATCAAAAGTTGATTTAAACACATAATTACAGAGAGGGAAAAATACAAAACGTTACAAATGATGTTAAAAAAAACAGAACTATTTAATACTCTCTAATTAATGTTTTTACAAAATTCAGCAAAATTCTTACATATCAAAATATTTATTTTCATGAATTTGTGATCTAATTAACAAGTAATTTTAAACTATTACATATTTGTTAAATATAAAAAAAATCACGTGACTCCTCTAGCTTGTATTTAACATAATGAGAATCTATTTCACATTACTAATTATCTAATATAATATATAGGGTATATGAGCACAGATTTCCACATAACGCACCACTCTCCACACTATCTGATAACACTGATACACTTGAACACATATGTTGAAAAGATAAATAATCAATATCAGTATTTCATGCTAAACCAGCAATCATCAGTTGGTCCAGATTACCATCACCACACATATATGCTATAAGCGCTCAGATATATATTAAGATAGCCAATTCTTATACCTTAATGGACAGGCTTTAATCTACTCCACACTCCAACTCTTCAACCATCCATCCAATTGAAAATCTGATGATGGAATGCTCAAAGGCCACTCTGAGGCTGAGATTCTTGTCACACCCACGTTGACCTAAGGTGAATATGACCCCTCATGTACAGGACATAATCCATTTAATACATATATAAGGGATGGCCAGACATTTCTACTATGTAATAACTGAAACACACAGGCTTATGATCATTCCATCATCAGATTTTCAATTGGATAAACGGTTGAAGAGTTGGAGTGTGGAGTACATTGTTATGAGATAGTGTAGAGAGTGATGGGTTGTGTGAAAGTCTGTGCTCATATACCCTATATATTACATATATAGACACAGGTATATCATAAGCCTGTATGTTTCAGTTATTAATTATCTAATGATAATTCAGGTAACGTAGATAGCTCATTAATATATATATATAAAGCAAATTGCTTAAGTTAATGAAAATATTAAATATATGTATGATTATTAAATGTCCTAGGACATAAATTTTGACTATATTCTAAGTTCATAATGAAAAATAGCCAAGATTAATGATAATTTACTATTGTTTTTTATTTGATAGTAAAAATTCTACTGAGTATTAAATTTTATATATATAATACAAACATATTAATGGTGCATAATAATTTTAAAATGCTTACTATTTAAAAAATTGTTGAAGATAAAAACACGAGTGAAAATATATAAAAACACGAGTGTGCTGTTTAATTTGTAAATAAAAACTACTACTTTATCACAATTATTCTGTCAATGGAATTCAAGTTTTTATAAATTTAGTATTATTCTACTCTTAATTTTAAATCACATAACTTTACAATATGTTTCTTTTATAAAAATATTAATTGAAATATAAATTATATATGCATATGATAAACTCCTTGCTTAAAATCATGTTGAATAGTGGTACTAAAAATAGCATTCAATCATCATTAGTAATATTTGTTCATGACATTTATATATGCATGTGTCTATGGACTTATATTTTTAATTTGTCTGTATATGTATTTTCTCATTGTTAACATTAGTCGTAATTGTACTGATATTTCAATTGGCCTCATCAGTTATCTTCTAATTTGAAATAGTATTTTAATTTGTGTAGATATTTGCTCATTGTTAAAATTAATATGAGTTCTACTACACAATATTGGGATTAATGCTAATATTAACAGTAAATAAATGTATACATGGGTAAATCCAAAATATAATTTTACATCTTTTATGTATTAATATCTAATTTTTATTGTTAAAAGAAGGTTGCCTTGACAACAGATTGAGATTGTTGATCGTTATTGATATTGGGATTATCTAAGTGTTGACTGATTTTAATGATATATATATATATATATATATATAAGTGTTATATGATTTTAATGATATATATATATATATACAGAATAAAAAGTTAATGGGTGATGATGAAAATTGATATCAATAAATAAATATAAACTTAGTAAATAAACAAAGAATCAGTACCAGTAGACAATATAAATAATAAACATAGCATCAAGTTAATCAACAATCATTTTTGTGACTGAATTTAAAAGAGGCATGTTATAACTTTTTAGACAAATCATCAATGGCAATAAAAAGACATAATATTATAAGATCAATTATCAATATTTCAACTCATTTAAGTACATAAGGGCTAACATAACAACAATAATAAAAAATTGTTTGAATCATTATATTAATAATGATCATTATTAATATTCAAGATCATCTGGTACAAGGAGTTCACTAGTTATCAAAAAACTATTAATTATCATAAAATATAGAGAGTAGATTTTAAAACTGCTTTTATTATGTTAGCATTATCTAAATAATTTTAAAGAAAATTGTTGTAGATGTCTACACATACAAATATATTCATTAACCTTGAGCAACTTTGATAACTATAAGAAAGGGAAAATACACCACATTGACTATTCTAGCATTAAATAACTTCAGTGGGACAGCTTAAAATAGTAATCAATAAATGTAGTAATAGTAAGTAATAATAGTAATAGTAAAATTATATTCAAAGACAGAGCTTTAGCACTTGTATACTTATTTGTAGCTACCTGGAGTTTGGACACATTGCCTGCACCACTGTGATTTCTAGGCAACTAATAAAACCCTTTTAGAATGATTATGATTTTTTTGTTAATTTTGTTCAAGATATTGCATGTATTTTATCTTTATTGATGGATTATTATCTGTAATCCAAAATGATAGTCTGGTTATTATTTCTAATAGGAATTTAACATAAATAATTTATTCACATAAATAAACTTCCTTTAAAAGTAGTAATAGTAGTAATAATAGTAATAATAATAAATAGTGTGAAAATACTCTAAAAACAGATTATACTGCTTTAATTTATAGATATTATTTCCATAGATTGACAAACAAAGTTAAACATGTATAATTTTGTAAACTGTAATTTCTTAGTATGTTAATTGTAAATGATCATAAAATCATATATATATATATATATGGTTGTAGTCTTATGGACAAAGACACTGCTCGATGGTGCCATTTACGTGCTAAAGGACACAAAAATGCCATTTCCGTAGCCAACACATTTGAACCTGGGTTTTCTATATTACAACTTTTATTGTTGTGCTACAGACTGCAAGACACTATGCTGCATCACAGTACAGCATGTATGTCACATCACAGCAAATAAATTGGGCGAATTCGCATACTTCATACACTTATTACGGCTTGGTGTGAGAGTGTGTGTATTTGAATTTGATGGAAATGTGGTTTTTATTGATTTTTTTTAATGTATTGAAATATTCAGATTTTCTTAATTAATAATTATCCGCCTCTTTACACCATTCTGTATTAAAGTTTTAAGTGGCAAAATCTTCTCCAGATAAATGTGTAAAGCCAGTTGGAATTAGGTAATGCATCAAGTAACGTACTGTTTGTAACATTCCTCGAGACCAAGAATATGATGCAAGGAAATCGCACATCTTGTTCGATTCTGTGATTTACAAACAACATAACCCTAAATCTAACCCTAAACCTAAACCTAACCCTAAACCTAACCCTAACCCTAACAACTTTTACTTTTTGTTGTCATTCTATTTGAAGTCAAAAAATAGCAGTAACACAATAATAATATCTGTTTCTCTGTAAAAATTAAAATGTAAAACAAAGACTAAGAAAGTAAAAAATAGCAGTAACACAATAATATTTCTTTCTCTGTAAAAAGTAAAATGTAAAACAAAGACTAAGAACTTTTACTTTTTATTGCAATTACGAATTTTTAAACAACAACAACAACAAAAAAGGTGTATCCCCCCAAAAAAAAATCCGATTGAAAATTTTTTTTTTTAATAAAGCAAAAAAAAAAAAACACGAATGAAATTGTAATTTGTTGATTTTATTTTACATTTATTGTTATCATTTAATTTGTATATGTTAATAAAAAAAAAATTTAAAAAACACGATTTTGATATTTTTTATTTTCACATTACAAAAATCACACCAAAATGATTAAAATCAACGGCCTGGTAATGTTCATATTTTATAGTTTTAGCGTGATAATGGCACCATTGAGTGGCATCTTTGTCCATAAGACTACAACCCTATATATATATATATATATATATATATCATTCTTATATATATATATATATATATATATATATATATATATAAGAATGTACATTCATCTAATAGTACAATAATATATAAACAGTAAATCAATATAAGTATATGTGTATAGGCATACATACACCCTGTACATGTTATACAATATTTCATTTATTAAATATATACACCATTATTATTCTATTTTAATCATATATAAATAGTAAATGATATGAGTAAAAAGTACACATAAAAATATTAATTATTAATTTTCCATTTTCTTTAACATTTAAACCAAATTATTTTTGCAATCTAACTATACAAAGATATTTAACAATTCAATTCCATAATTTGCAACTTTAGTATATTTTCAGAATTTTAAAACAAGTCTTTTATGATGACATAACAAAATTCAAAGAAAGTATACCTAGAGTTTCTACAGTCTGGACAGTTTTTTCACTGATCAGTCAGTTGTTTTCTAACTTTTTTCTGAATGCAGTTTCTTATTAATTTGGTAATTTATTCTATTTATTCAAATGATGTTTACTTTAAAAGCACATCAATACAATAGAGATAATACATTTTTTTAAACAATAAATAGAAATATATATTCATTAATAGAAGTTAGTATTCAAAATACTATCTCGATATTAATATATTTTTTCCTTGCTTGCCAATATTTTAATTCAGTTCATCATACATATGTAAAAATAGTTCTCTTTCATATACAGTAAATACATGACTGACAGTAAAGTTATCTTTTTTTACTTCCATTCATATGGAAAATAGTGTAGGTCTAAAGTATAGCACTGGAATTCTAAAATAAAATTTATTTTTCATTTATATTATTGTATAGTATCATGATTGATAGATAGTTACAGTAATTCTGTTGGTTTTTAGTTCAACTTCTATAATATATACATTTCAGCCATGAAAAGTGGTGTCTACTTCTCACTTATTGCACTATGAAATCATGTAAAAGTCATCCACATTTATTTCTCTAAGAGTTCAAACTTAACCAATATGAAAACTAGTAGCAACTGCCCTTTGAAACTAATTAACTAATTTTTTACACACTCTGTTTAAGGAAAGTTCAACTGAATATCTATGAATAGTAGATATGATAAAAATTTATAAATAGGAAAATTAATAGTAAGTCTTTTCCCTCTTGATTATTAAAATTAAGATAAGAACTAAATTATCATTGTTCTCTCTTTCCATTTATATTCATCAAAACAAAAATAAATTAAATTATTTATTATATCCTTTAAATATTTCTTAATTCTTACAAATGAAAACAGATTATAGGATTAACTCTTTAATTAATGTGTATTAAAAACATTCTTGCTTTAAAGGAAAATACTTTTTGTTATATTACAATTTTAGATTTTTATCAGCATCAGAAAGAGGTTATTTAAAATATTTGTAACAGATAGTTTTGTATATTTAATTTTAAATAACATATAATATTCCAAAAATATCAAAACATATTATTCACTCAATATTTGAGTTATTTCAAACTTTATTTTAGATAATTGCACACATTTTTTGGCAACTTTTTAAGCTTTAAATATATATGCCCATATACCTCTTTTAGTGCCATGAGATAAATCTGTCATGATACATATATATTCAAAATTATCTCAAATTCAGAACTAAAACAGGCAAGCCAAAGGAAAAAAATTCTAAATCACAATCATTGGTTTCATTGCTACAAACAAACTTCACAAGAGCAAAGTACTAAAATAAATCAATAAATGTATACTAAATATTACCTACAATTCCCAATTATATTTCATACAACTCTCAAACAATTACTTGCTTCAAAATTATAATTTTTTAATATAGAAGCTATATAATGCTAATCTAGTCAAATGAAAAAATTCTAATTATTTTTGAGTTTAGCATGGGACTGAGTAGCAAAAATTTCTGACTAAAAATCAAAAAGTTTCTGAATTAATTTCCAATTAAGAAATTGCAAAATAATAATATTACTATATAATAGACAAGATTTAGATAGGGCTATCTCATGATGTCAATTTCATAAAAAATGTTGCTAAACTTTTAAAAAAATGATGATCATTAATTATTTTTTAAACTTATCACAACAAATCTTTTAATTTCCTTAGCTTTAAAATATAATTGAAAAATATTTAAGAGGTATATTTTTACATATTATTTTAATCCTCTCCCTTTATTTTTTATTGTTTTTCTCTGATGTATTTATTAATTAGCAGTTTCCCTTCGATATAACAACAGTATGTTATTCAAAATTTTTATAATATACAATTTTTTATTAATGCAATATACATGTCTATTAAAATACAAAATTATTAATATATTTTTAAATTATATTCTTCCCTTTAGCTCAATTATATCACAACTATCCATCCATCCAGAAGTCAGACCAACACACTAAACTATAGATACATTTGAAACATATACTTTTCCAAGTAAGCCGTATAACACATTACAATTTTAATTTCAAATACACAAGATTTTTAGATAAACCTAAGATTACCTTCATATGTATATATCACACATTACTGAAACATATAATTAAAGACATGTAAAAAAATAAATGATTTCCAAGATGTGCATTATTTCATGCTGAACCAGCACTCATCAACTGTAGCAGATCACAATTTCTTACTCACATCTTCATTACTTGTTCAATACATAGATAGATGGCAACTTACTACGGTTTAATTGGCAGGTTTTAAATTTTCTGCACTCACAACTTTAACACAAATCACTTTATGGAAATATATTAATATCTTTTACTAGTCATTTATTAAGCTAAAATTATACCTAGCCCATATATATACTTTAAGCCTTACTTGATGAATAATATATCTGTACTATTATAAAGGTATAAACATATATTCACATAAATTTACATATAATGGAAAATTAAGGATTAATACAAACCAAAAATTGAATTGAATTTTATAAAATTTAATATATCAATACAGAAATACATAATGGGTATTAGTAAAGCTAGGTTACCACATGTAAGCCATATCCGGAAGCAATTTATTTTATGAGTAAAATTTAATTGATATAAATGCAGGTTTAAGCCTGTACAATGTATTAGGTTTAAGCCTGTACAATGTATTGATAACATTTTGTAAATTACCTACATGTAAAGTTGTATTTAAATTTTATTTGTAAAATAAAAAGCCATTAGAGATGGAAAAAATGCTTTAAGTTAGACATAAATAGACCTCTTATTAAAATAATTATAGTTACTGGGATAGAAAACCTAGGGAAGTCCAAACATGATACAAACTGATTATGACAAACTAAAACTATTTTTATTTACTCAATGAAAATAGAACATTGCTGAAAGTTTAATATTCATAAAAAGATTGTTTATAAATTTATAGGCTTTAAGTCGTATACTTATTTGGTATATAAATTGATCTCTCTGTGGATATTTTTTGTGTGTATGCATGTGATATTTCATGCATAATTTAACAGTATATATTTTTAATATATTTCATTTATGCATTCCAAAACAAAAAAGAAATTGTAAAATAATATTTTTAAAGTATTTTTAACATTATTGATTTAAAATAAATGTAATACATATTGCATGCTTTTCATTTCAATTTATTAGATGTCCATATTTTGAAAGAGTAACAAATTTTATTCTAAAATACTAAGTGATATTTTGATGACTATTTTTTAGGATGATTTTATCTGATTTATGTAGTAAATGAGCAAAAGTTCATTGAATAGACTATGATCATCATCCTTGTATATTCTTGCATCTATAGCTTAATGTCATTGTGAACCTATATCTTAGTAGTTTTTATATTCAACAAAAATAAAAATAAAAATACAGCATATTCCTATACACTGTTGCTTTTTTGTCTATGTTTGGCTCTTTAAAAGCATCCTGTGATAGGTATAAACAAATTTTCCCTAAATTAGCTCTTGAAGAAAATGTGTCAAAACTTTGCATACTATCCAATTTTTTTTTTTTTTTTGCTTTTTTACCTTTTTTTAAAATTTTGTACTGATAGAATAATTTTTATTTGTTTTTCAATATTTATTAAAATCATCTGAAGTGTTTGATACAAATTGTAGTAATGAACAGTAAATATTTGTGCAAGTGCTTAATGAAATTTGTGAATTTTGGATTATTCTGCTACCTTTGTGAAATTGATCTCACAAATGTTTCCAAGATGAAGCATCAAAATAAATTCAAATCTTGGAAACTTCTGAAAACAATTTTCAGTGTGTCATCTAATACTCTCTTTTTCAGTTTTTTTATAGTGAGTATAACAGGGCTTCAGCCATAATAACATAATTTTTAATAATATCTACAGTAACTTTATTATAAGCCCTCAATCCATCTTTCCTGATAAATATTTAGGAACTTTTGAATTAGAAGACACCAATATTTTAGCATTTTCTATCTTTTTGAAAAGCTAATTAAAAAACAGAAAACTCATTTATTATAGCAAAATAATTCATTGCATCTAGGTATAAGTTAACACATTTCAGCTGAGCCGATTTAGGCAATATCCAACATATAGATCAACTATTGCAAACTAGTGTATTGCCAGAATTATTAATAGAACATCATTATGATTTCTAGTCATATTTATTACATTGTTATTTTATTATCTGTTATACATATTAAATCTATTTCAAGTATACAATTGTGTTCAGTATCGTCTAGATATATGTTAAACATTTTTATATTTTAATTTTTTTTAGAAAACAAAAAAATTGTAATAGGTAATCCATTAATAACAAAACATATCTAACAATAACAATAAATTTATCAGTATGAGAGATATCTTTGGTTGAATCGATTCATAAAATAAAATAAGATGTCTGCTTGATGCTACTCAATTTCATTTCATAAACTTTATTAGCTTTCACCTATTGATGGCTGACTACAGGCTTTTTTCATGAATATACAATTTACTAATTAATTCAGGTAATGCAAGAAAATTATTGTTTTGTGAACCAAATGTCTCATTATCTTCACAATAATTCAGACCGTATTTTTCAAAAATATAATTATATTAAACTCATTGGAACACATTTCTGTTTCTGCTTTGCTTTAATTGCAATTTGAATTTTGTTGAGTTTGGTGATGATTTTTGTTAAGAATATTAAGTTCATATGGATTTTAGAGTTTCTATAGTTTTGAGCAAGATAAGTATGAAATTAATAATTAGATTCAGTAAATAATAAAGATAAAATTGAAAAATTTTGGTTAGAAAAAAATGAAACACAACAATATCTTAGTCATTCTTGAATGAATAATTCTCTATTGATTTAATTTAATGAAATAAATTATTTGAACCTGTCTTCATTCTTGTATGTTCACTTCAAAATAATAAAAACATTATTCTAGAGAATTATTCTTAATCCATAATATTTATTTTCAGTGAGGTTCATAAATATATATAAGTTATTGTCTTTGTAATCTCTAGCATATATTTTTGTCTGTAATTCTAAAGTTTTCACTGAAATATTTTTGCTTTATATTCCAAGACTTTAAAATAACAATAAGCTTGAGCTTCTTCTCTTATAAATCTATATCATGGTATGTTTTTAAATGCCTTGTGATAATTATTTGATTATAGATTGTGCCACTTCTTATCATTTTTTCTGAAAGATCCTGCATTTGTAATGATAATTACTAACAATATATCCTATTGAAGTTCTTGGAAAGCTGTGTTTGGTATATAAACTGGTTGTTCTTCAAACTACTTAGACAGCTCATTGTAATTGTTTTGATTTTCTTCTGTTTATCTTTAGGGATTATTTAGTAGTGTTTCTGCCTGCTTTTTAAACTATATATAATTTCATTAAACATTTTTGTATTTCATTTTATTCTTTTTGTAACATTTATTTACTAAGGGATTCTTTCATATTGTTAGTCATTAGTATTTCCCAGAAAAGTCAAAATTAAATTTTATTGTGATTCACAGTAATATAAAATTCCTACTTATTCTTAAAGTATATTCTATAACAAAAAGTACTCTGAACTTTTGCACTACTTCATAGCTTGATTCTGAATAGTGTTAAAACACCCATAAATTTTACTAATCAATAAGAATGTATTTCTTTAACTTTTATAGAATCATAGATTTTCTTTTCTATTTAATATGAGTAAGCAACTAAGTCTAGATATCAAACTCAAGAAGTCAATGCACTCCTCTCAATATATTCCTAAATTATTGGACTTGTGGTTACATGTTAATTTTCACTAAATATATTCCTGATTCTTATGAGAAGATATCATATAAAACTAATGAAAAATTTTGTAAACTCTTTTTTGTAGGAGAACAAGATTCCTTAGATTATGAAGAAAGAAAGTCTCAAATTAATTAAAAATTATTTACTTAAATTATACTTATTTTTTAATTACACATCAATGATTTTTTGGGGGGATAAAACTTATCATGCAAATGACTAGTAATATATCTTTGTGTAAGTATAAAGATGGTTAAACGTCCTATGTGGTTACTGTAAATAATTTTTATATAAATTACAATTGTAAACTTCTAACTGATTGGTTCTTAGAAAAATGAACCCACAAAAGGTATTAAAATAAAAAGGAAGTCTTCAGTTTTAATTCCTATGTTTCAAAGAAGTTTTCTTATATGATGAATTGGAAATATATCATGACTAGGTTTTAAGGTTTGAAAAAAAAGTTGATTCAACTGGGAAGACTAATACCATTTTGTCTCTATATTTTTTTTTTACTTTTGTCAAAAGGAATCAATCCAGAATCTTTATATTTTTTGATGGAAAAACAAAAAATATTTAGGAAAAGTTTTATTTGCCAATTTGGAAAATATACATCATTTTAAATATCTTAACTTTTTAGAAAAAAAAAAAAGATTGGATATTGAGAGGAGGGAGATATATACTGCTCTTTCATTTAGCAAATTAATCGAATATTAAATTACAGAGACTAATTACTTCAACTAAATTACTTGTTTATAGAATTGTTCTCCAAAATGTAATATTATGAAATGAATCATGTGCATTATGCATTCTGTTAACATAACATCAAAGTACTATTCTCTTTTAATGTTTTATAACAGCTAAGGTGAACATTTAGTGTACCAGAGGTGGAACTTAAAATGTTGATGGAAGATGAAATATTATTATTAGCCTATATTTTATTAAATTATTTGCTAATAATTATTATGAAATTTTGTCTCATGTGAGAGAAATTAATTAAAAACTAATTTTCTTCATCATAAGACATTCTGTTTTGCAGTAAATGTTTATCTATTCATCTTTAACCATGCATGCTTCAATATGTATGCACATCCATGCATTATTTATGGGTAAGTCACTAAACATATTACAGAAACAGGTTCATTGTAAATGCAATTTTAAATTTTATATATATATATACCACTCAAAGCAGTATGGAAAGATGCATGTTGGGAATAACAAGAAGGGATTGAAAACGCAATGTATGGGTAAGAGAACAAACAGGTGTTACTTACCTCATTGAAAAAATTAAAAGACTGAAATGAAGTTGGGCTGGACCTATTGTTAGAAGAGATGATAACAGATGGACAATTGAAATTTTAAAATGGATTCCAAGAGATTGTAAAAGACCCAGAAAGAGACCACATGTGAGATGGGTGGATGAAATAAAAAAGTGTGCAGGGGTGATGTGGAGAAGAGAAGCTAAAGATAGGAAAAGATGGATTGAACTTGGAGAGACCTTAATCCTGCAGTGGATTGATAATGGTTGATGATGATGATGATGATAAAGAAAAGTATTTTTACAAAGATAGTTTTTCGATACTTATTTTTTAAAGAAATTTATTTATGCTGTTCTACTTATCAGAATCAAATAGTAGACAATTCCAAAGTTGATCAACAGAAGAATATGACATGACTAATAAAAGCAATAAAACAGTTAATGTTTTATGTGCCAGGAGACTAGTATGCATAACCTAAAACAGCATTAAAAAACAAATCATAAATCTCCTGCTGAGAACAAACATTTATTGCAGGTGTTATTAAAATAGAAATCTTCACTTAACTTCCCTAATTATATATATATATATTAGCTGTCAGTCAAATATAATGGCTGCTAATAAATGGCCTCAAATGACTGTCAAGCATGGGAAACCTTTTGGTGATGTTATATAAATAAAAGAAATTATGGTTAAAATGTGCATTAGAAAAAAAGTATTCAAAGCATTAAAGACATGATGATAACCAATCAACAAAAAAACAGATGTAATATCTCCCAGTTTCATTTTTCCTTGTCTTGATGAAACTATTGACATAACTGAAACAACTCATTTAGTTATTTTATTCATTATTGTGCTGTGAACAATATCAAAAAAGAACTAATTAGCTAATCATCATTAGCAACAACAATAAAAAAAATAGATATTTACAATTTAATTATAGAGATATTTGCTAAAAAATAAAATAAATCTTTCTAAATTTATATTGTAATAATCAATAAAGCAAGGCATATATAGTGTGATATTGCTTTTATGAGCTTGTATTTAGAAATACATAATATAGAGAGCATATCAATAGCTCAAACAAGCTCTTATTTAATAAGTGCGGTAAGAGAAAATATTTAAAATCTCTATCTGGAATATTCTTATCCCTAGACCAATTTGTTTTGAGCTGGCTCACCTCAGTGAGGATCTAGAAAATTGGTAACAACAGAATGTTCTTAGCATGATTAATGAGGAAAGTGGTTTAGCAATTCATTTTCCCAATATATTGGATATGCAGTTCTGGGTTTTCGAAGCATTATATATCTGTAAGTTTTATGAACTTATAATAAAATGTATCAGTTTTATATATGTATTCATTTTAAATACACTTGAAATTTTACAAGATATAAACTCATCATATAATGGCTTACTTATGTACAATGATATCTGATAGTTTAGTCTTAGTAAAGTCCTTCAAAGAAAATATAGTAAAATAATAAATATCAAACAGCTTTTGAAATCATTTTTTTATTGATTTGTGCTTCCATTTAAATAATTAAATATTAAACTAGCAGATGTTAATAAAACAGTCATTGCCATGTTTAATTTATTAAATTAACATTTTTTAATTGGAGCATTATTTTAGATACCTATAAATATTTTCCAAATATAAAAAAAATGTGAATATAAATTTCATAAGAAACCAAATCAAGATTAATTGGTGCAAGAGTTTTTTATTTTAATTCAATTGATAATTATTCTATTTTCTTTAAGATTTATGCAGTTAAATAATTAAGAAATATCTAAATTTATTTTATATAAAGGCACAATATCAGTGGATACTAAGCTCAGTATGAAAACGCTCAAATGGTTAAATTTAAATGATACAGAATTGCAATTAATTGATTTTGTATCAGTTCTACATGAAAACAAAAGTTTATTGCTTTGAGAAATGACTTTGAAAATATTGAAAATGATTGATTGCTAGGTATAATAAAAAAAGTGAAAAGGAAATATTAAAAAATTGGAATGCCATTTCTGGAACCTTCAGTTGTTTAAAAACATTAGCGACAGCTGTATTATTATTGTCCCCCTCTACTTATACATGTGAATAGTCATTTTCAGAAATTAAATTTATAAAAAACAGATTTAAATTATCATCTTAAACATGAATGTTATTTAGTAATCATTTATATAATAAACCGAATGTACATATAGCCAAACTGCAAATTATTTATAAAATAGTCGTTCATTAACGAGATCATACTTTTTGTTTTGTTTCTTTAAGCAAAAATATAAAATAGATAATTTCTTATTTATTTCATGATCATCTTGTAGTCTTATACATGAGTGAGAGCTACTTAACAGTAATTGTGAACCTGGAACATAAAAAGTAGTGTTGATTATATTGCGCTTTAACGCAAATTGGTGAAGCGAAGTAAATCGCTTATTACAAAAAGTAGTATCGGGTATATGAGCACAGACTTTCACCTGACCCACCACTTTCCACAATCTCATAACACTGATACACCCGAACACACATATGTCGAAAAGATAAATAATCACCAATATCCGTATTTCATGCTAAACCAGCAATCATCAGTTGGTCCAGATTATCATCTCTACACATATATGTAATAAGTACTCAGATATATATTAAGATAAGGTGTATCAGTGTTATGAGATAAGAGTGGAGAGTGGTGAGCCAGGTGAAAGTCTGTGATCCTATATATTATATACATTGATACAGGTAAGTAATAAGCCTGTATTTCAGTTATTAAAAAGTAGTAAATAGTCTTGCATTGGTGGTCGAGAGGTCAGCGCCACTGCTTGCACTAGCAGGCAGTTGCCCGGGTTGCGGGTTCGCGTCCCGGTCGATGCTATGACACTTAAAAAAAATAGTAGTAAATAAAAAAAAAATTATAATATTTTTTTAGAAATAATGTAATATGTTAGTTATTATAAAGCATGAAGGGCTTAAATTTTAACAAAACTAAATAATAATACTTTATAATAGATTTTAAATAGGGCAGCTATTATTTTTTTATTAGAAATTTAGAATTAAAAAGATGCACTTAAAAAAAGCATGATTGAATTTAATACTATGAGTGTGTACTCCCAAAGCATCATAATTAAAATATATTTTGATTTAAATTTTTTTTTTAAAAAAGTCTTATTTTAAGTTTAAGGTTATACTTTTTGTGTTTGGAGACAGTAGAATAAAAAAACAAAACAATGTATAATAAGATAAATAATGTGCCTTTTTCTAAGTTCAAAATTTAACCCATTAGATATTTAAAAGATTTTCTTGTAATTAAATGTAATTAGGATATTCAGGATTATGAAAGGTTATTAAAGTATGAACAGAAATCAATCAGATTTATAAACAGGCCTTTTTTTATAAAGTCATTTCTCATTCTTAGTTCTTCATTCTCAGTTCTTAACTATGAGCTCTACTTTAGACCGGCTCTTTGAACCTGAATTAATTAAATGGGTAAAAAAAAAGCCACTTATTGCTTGAAGTATACTTGGGATTCAATATTTGTTAACTAAAAATGCCATTTTTTTTTTTTTAAAAAAAGATGACTAACCAGTGATTGTTTATGCAGGCGTGCGTTAAATAAAATTGTAAGCCAGAGAAGTCAAATTTTATCCTGTCAAGGAAGTTTCTACACAGAGGCAAAACTCTCCATATAGAAGCACAATTCAGTGCAAGCCAGAGTAATCCATGGATTCAGGAAGGTTTGTGCATAAAGTTCCTATCTGGTGTCTACTTATCCAATATTCCCAAGATTAGTTTCTAGCTTGTGGGTTTTATCAGTGAGGAGTCTTGGATCTGAGAGCACTGCATCTGGAACTTAGGATATAATGCAACCCTCCAGCAAAAACTTTTACCTTATTAGCTAACTATAAAGCATTGAATCCAAAATAAAAATACAATAATGTTTTTAATTCAAGTTCATGAGCTTGTATAGTCATATAGATCTGAACTCAGTTCAGTATCCATACTTTTTGGTGTCTTAAATCTTTAATAACCACAGCCACCATAATCTCATTGGACAGGATTGATATTAAACCATTAAACATCACATGATCACTATTCTTTATGCTTACACAAGCTGTTTACACAGAGTCAAGTTATTATATAGAAAGTTTTGCCTCTGTGTAAACAGCTTCTGTGAGCATAAAGAATGATGATTATGTGATGTTAAGGAAGTTTATAAATATCATTTTATCTTAACCTCAGAAAAGAAAAAATATATAAAAGGAAAATTTATTAACTGCATATATAAGTGATCAATAACTGATTCAGAACTATAAAGCCTCACAATAAATTCTGAATAAAACATTGGCTTAGAAATATAAATGTATATATGTGCTAAGAATTATAAAGAAAAAATATATAATTTAGACTTATATCAAGAATATTATTATTTATTTTTATGATGATCTCTAAATATATATTATTTTTATATGATAAGAGAGAAAATGAATTATTTGTTGATTTCGTCTTTTAAACAGAGTTGCAAGAAATGACTGAAACTGCCATTTAATTTACATCAAATTTTAATTATTTTTAATTTTGCTTAAAGAATATAGGAAAGAAAAATTCATTTCATCATATTTCATAGAATTAGTTTGGTTTTGATTGAAAATGTATACAGTATATAAATTTAAAAAGTATCTCTTTTCAAATATATAGACAAGTATAAAAAAAGAATTCTAAAGGTCTTATTTAAACAAAAGAAAAAGAAATAAAGATTTTTTATAATATTTTAATGTGTTTTACATTATTTAAAATGAAGTAAATAGTCATAATAGTAAATACTCTAAGTGTGCATCATGTAAAATGTTGTAATATATGTGAAATGTCCAAAAAATAAAATAAATGATGCTACAAGAAAAAAGAAATCATAATCATTGTGATTTAAAATTAAAGAGATAAACTAAGTATTATTTTAAAGTATTATCACGACCATCATTTACATAAATTGACCCCTGCATTAATTACATTAATATATACAGTTATGTATGTCTGTACCTGTTTATATAAAACAGTTATTTACATTATTAATTTGTATAGTTATGTATATATTATGTCTTCAATATTATGATGTGTGCAAGGTGACCACCACATTAAATTAAATTAGGTTATTGTTAAAAAAAAATAAAACGCACCCAGAGAAGACCCCTTTTTTGAATTAGTATTGTTATAAGGCATAAATAAGTTTTGTTAATTATAAGTTTAAAAAGAGTTATATTGGAGGAGTGCTTGATAGATAAATTTTATTTTAGAAATATATACATTGGCTATAAAGCTAAAAACAGCTAAATAAGTGAGTTATATTTATAAAGATCAACAATATGCAGGATTATATGTGTTGTGCATTAAAAACTTTGGAACTTATTTATTGGTAAGTAATACTCGATTATATAATTATGTTTATGGAATAAACTATGATTATAAGGATAACATTTTACAGTTAATTGTTGTAAACCCTGAACATTTTACATGAAATATGATTGGTATTATTTGTTTCTTATTTGTCTTTCCACACATGCTGAAAATATAAAGTAAATGATAATTTACAGATTTGGCTATTAGAGATGTATCATTGCTGATTAGATGAAATAGTATTAGATTAAGCCATAGGTAGTACTAATAGTTTTAATAAATATGCTTGATAAATAGTTGCTAATGAAAATATGTTTGTTGTAGGAAAGAAATAATGTATTGTACTGACAATTATATTATTATAAATGTGTAAATAAATTGCTTTTTTTTCTTTATTTAAATAATGTGTGGTGTGAATTATTTTATATAAAAATTGTCTTGCCTGTATAGCAATTCCATGATCCATTTCACCCAGAGTAATCCAAGTGCTACATGATTTAGTCAGGTATTATAGATAGAGAAAGATGTATTGGTTGCTTTAATCATTACATATTAAAGAGGAAATCTTTCAAATTATGCTAATACAGAAATCAGATTTACTCCTGAAATACTTTCTGATAGCAAGTATTAAATGATGTTCATATTATTTTGCTGATCATTACATGAAAAATTCTTTCTCACTGTAATTATACCAGCCAATAAATTCACCAGTAACAAACTTGTTAATTTTGATATCACAATAAAATGACCAGACAATATAAAAAGACATTTATGAATTAAAAAAATTAAAATAGCATAATCTTATCATTATAATCATCATCATCATTATATTAATATTTTATGTTTTACAGTTCACATGTAAGTATATATTTAGTCTTCATTTGTGATTTTTATCACAAAGAGATTATTTGCTTTAATAAACTAAATTATGAAAATAAATCATATTATTATGGATAATCAAATCATTTATTTTAATCATCATCAGATATCTCAGAAAGTTTTACATATTGTTGAAATGATCTTATCAAATTTATATATTAATAGCAAATTTTTTGCTTCACTGCTAATTTACTGTGTTATAAAAATCAAGGCTGAGATCATGATAAGTCAATGGGAATGAGGTTTTGGATTATAATAAATTATAAGTGAAAAAGAAATATATTAAAAGAATTTGTGTCAAAACTTCTGATTAAGTCTGAATAGGTGAAACTTTAACATTTCATCAAGATACAAACAGCTTAGTATTATTTTTTTCCAGTCAACCAATTCAGCTATCAATGAATATTATAACTGGATGTTATAGGTCATAAATTAATCTAGGGTGGTCAAATGAGTGTCAATGCACTGATTATAAAAACTCAAAATTTTTATTTATTATGGTCTAAGATAATAAACATAGAATCTCTCAATTAATATGTTCAATTAAGTATAACAATGATAATTTGCTTCATTAGTGAATATATTTATAAAAAAACATTAATGATATAAATATAGAAATTTTGACATTTTACATACCAATGGTGAAAGTTTATATTATAATCACATTGTTTATTTTAAGATTGAAAAATCATAAAACAGATTCTGTGTTTATTAATATAGATCATAATGAATTTGAAGATAAAATATGTAGGCTTTAATTAATTTTCTTAAATTCAATAAATGGAAACTAAGTTCAGTGATTTTAATTCTATTCATTCATTTCTGACAAATAAATATAATTCAGTATTTTTTTTTCAAATTTAAATTATTATTAGTAGTGGTTTAAGGATTATAAACTTTCAGTCTTTATAATCCAAACATGTGATTGATGGGAGAAAGGGTTTTAAAAACAATTTCTACTGTTTCTTTTACATTTATGTTCTTTGATTGTATAAATCTGCAAATAGGATTTTTCCCCCATTAGATGTGACTGAAAATTCTTTGGGATTTTTTTTAATATTTAGAAATTCTTTGAAAATAATATGATTAAATTTAAAAATCTTTATTGGGGGAAGGGTTATTTATAAAATTATAGTATATGTTAAATATTTGGGGTATATATGAAAAGAATACTTAGAATGTAAAACAAGACTATTTTTATTAAATCCAGTTCAATTCATTATACTCTACTTATTCTAATAGTATTAATAATAGTGTTGCAAGTCTCATCATTTCATGCTTCTTTGATAAAAAACTGACTTTTCTATTAATAAAAGACAATCTTTGTGAAAATTGAATGAGACTTTCGTTTTTTCTTAGCACTTTGAAATACCATTTTATATTTTCACTTAAAACTATTATTGTATTGTATTGAAGAAATTTCATTGCAAAATTCCATGTTTATTTTTTCTGAAAAACGTCCTTTTTTTTTGCAAGTAACTATAGTATACCAATTTATATTGTTTTTTAAAAATCCTGAATAATATTTTCAAAATTGCTTTAAAAATATAATATAGAATTTATGTTCATACATACCCTCATATGATTCACCACCATTATAATTTTAATTAGTTTGATTTATTGCAGGATGAAGGCATAAAGTTTATTCCAGTATTTATAATTTATAGCTTTTCTTCTCCACATTACCCAATAAATTTCCCTACATCATCTATTGATTTTACAATATTCTATCATTAATTTGATTGAATTAGCAGCTTTTCTTATTTATTAAACAGTGAATAATCATTCATTGTACTAAAATTACATAATTTGGGTGAAAAAAATATTAGGAATGTTCTGTACTTGATTCTTTTAAGAATGCTATATGAAATCAAGTATATTCTTTCAATTAATAGCAAACATCGATGTAAAACATAACTGTGAGCTCAGCCCCTATAGTAGTGTTACAGATATATCTCTCTGCTAGTAACAAAATTCATTTCATATTACAATATTTTTTTTATTTTTACAGTCGTAATAACTCATCTAATAAAATCAGAACAACTTAGATCTTTTACTTTCTAACTTAATTTTGGCTAGTAAAGTTAATTCTGAGACAAATGCTTAGGGAAAAAAATTTCAATTCCCCCCAGCATTAATTCAAACATGAGATCATTGACATCGCAGGTAAATATGCTATTATATATCATGAAGTTCTTATAAAATATTTTGGAACCATATATATACATGGTATAATTGTAGTGCATACTTATATATTTGTAACTTGTAATATATATATATATATATATATATATATATATATTACGCTCTTCCGATCTGTCATATATATATATATATATATATATATATGACTTTATATGTATATAATTTCAATGTTTCATACAAGTATGATAAAATATGATTTAGTTGATAAAAATAAATATATTTCTTACTAAGTAGGAGTTAACTTTTCTTATATTAAAGAAATGTATAAAATTTGACTGATATAATCTTAACAGCATAATCATTACTAATTCACTTTTGACAAAATTTACTCTTGATTGGCATATCTTATTATGCTAACTGTTTAACCAACTACCAAACCTAAAAATACTATGACAAAGGCTTTAAACATGTATGATCCTATCACTATTATCTATATTTCAAACAAATTTTTACTTTAAAATACATAAAGTTTTTCCTTGTTTATACATAAATCTTTTACTTGATTAGCCTTATTTGCTGTCATCCAATTAATTAAGTGTAAGTATACACACGCACACACACACACATATATATATATATAATATCTACATATAAAACTGTACAATGTTATGTATATATATATATATATATAGATGTACAATGTTATGTATATATATATATATGGATAGATAGATGGATGGATAGATGAATAGATAGATAGATAGAGATAAATAGATAGGGACCCATAAATACAGCACCTTATGACTAATATATATTATTTATATTTTTTTAGATCATGTAATATCTAAGAAAGAAAGAATCACAAATAATAGCAATAAGTTACTATAAAATTGAATAGACTATATTCAGTAATGAATTAATGTGCTTAAGAGACTCATAAAAACTGAGATCTATTTATGGTAATACAATCATGCCTACTCTTAATGTCTGAGCAAATTCTGCTAATAAAACTTTCAACTTTTGTTCATGTTTCCATCAATCTGGAGAAATGACAGTTACAGCCACACCATCAAACATTCATTATTTATTTGTTATATTACATGAGACAACTGCCAAATTATTCTGCAGTTATGTATATATTTCAAAATATCTCCAGCATCCATGATATGGAAAAAATGCTATTCATTAAAAATGTAAGTGATTGTTACTTTTGCATGGATATCACTCCAATGTAACTGATGATGAAGATTATTTTAAATATTTATAAACCACATAATAATTTGGCAATTTTTTCAAGTAGTTCAAGAGCTGAATAACAAATGTTTCATATACTGTGATAAGAGCTGACATCTTACAATAATTGTCTATATATATTTCTAAGTGTGTTTATTAATTATATATATAAATATATAAAAAAATCATTCATACATCTGTATAAAGAATGAGAAAATATATATATAGAAAGTAGCATATGATTATAAATCCAGTATTTATAGAGACACAAGAATCTATAATAAAACAAAATTCTAGAATTAACTCAGCAATTTTCAGTATATTAACATACAAGTATTCATTTATTTATACATTAGTATATTGAAAATTATAGTACTAATTCTAATATTCTGTTTTATTATATATATAATATTTTATTTTAATTCTATTAATCAAATATGCATTATAGATTTTTTCCAAAATATCGATAACTAACCCCCCTTTTTTTGTTTCTTATACATAAAATTGTTATTTCACTACATTTTCATATTTCAGCAAAATATGCATTAGCTAGATATAGATAAGATATATCAAAAAGTCTTTAAATAGCCAAGTGTGATACAAGTCCCTATTTACAGTTAATGATAGCGAAACAACAAATTAGGGAATTAATAATAAACTGATAAATTGTTAGGTTGGGAATGTTTGAAAAGTTTTCCATCCTTGTTTTTTACTGCAAAAAATAGATAGTTATCTGGGTTAATTATAATCTACCTGCTTTAATAAATTCACATCCTGATTAGAAACTGGGGGGGGGGGGGTCGAATCTACTCATATGACATTTAAATCTAGATTATTACAGGAATGATAAGTGATTGTATTACCACTGTAGCAAGAGGCTTTTCCATTAGCTAAATATAAAAATATGTATATAATATTTCTGAAGTAATAATATTTATATGTTCATACTATAAGAATATTTCATGTTTTGTTTTGTAGAAGTCATTTTATTAAACTTGAAAATTACTCTATCTTGTGTTAATCTATTAACCAGGCAAAAAATGAATCCATGTATACCTGCTTTTCAAGATCTTATATGGATAATAATGTTATATTAGCATAGCATTATTCTTATAGTTATAACAATATCTGAAATTTCAACTATTTCATATAAAGAAGTGATGCATATATGAAGAATGAAAATCTCCAGGACATGATAAAATTATTTTATATATTTTTAAAGAAGCTATTGAAGAAATAGAAAAATTATTGAAAAAGTTATATACCAAATATTTAAACATTAAAAATATATAAGACTTTTGAAAGAATGCAAGAGGAATATTGATATTTAAAATTGGTGAAAGCAAAGACATTAATAATTACAAAGAATCTTCTATTTAATATATTTTAATAAGTTCATTACAACTAATTTACAGAGAAATAAAATTCAACTCCAATACACAAGATAGATTTAAAAGTGTTTATTCAGCAATAGATCATATAAAGAATTAAGAGAACTTATAGAAAATAATAAGTGATTATGATTTTCCATTATGTTCTGCACTTGTAAATTATAATTTTATAAGAAGTGAAACATCACAACAGAGATCCAGGGTATGGTTCAAATTTTAAAAATATTTATCAAAATTAAAAAGAAAGTGATTTAGATGACAGGATGTTATAAGAAGATTGATAAAAACATATGGCAAGAAATTTTCTATATTTCTAAAACATTTATACAAAATATTTTGTATATTAAAATGGAAGCTATAAAAAAATTAAGAGCTTTCTTATTACTTTAATCTATTTTTTAGAACTGAAACTTATTTTCTCATTTATTTTTTTAACATTAATTTTGAATAAGATAAGAACCCTGGTCAGATGTTGTTTTTCTAATTAAGATTAAGTAGGAGATAGAGATTTACCTGGTAAAAACTTTTAATTAAAGACTAGGCAGGAGATAACACTTCACATAAATAGCCCCAGATTTTTGATCGGAGTATTATTCTGCTTCTTATTATTATTCAACTTCTTATTGGGTTTTTTATTTGGTGTGATTCTAATTTTCATATTTGCTAATTGTTTAATGCAGATCATCAAATTTGGAATTTCTGCAGACTGCTACTAGTAGTACTATTTGCCATGATAATAGTGATTGTCCAATCACCATGCCAAAAATACACGCCATGAGAAACCTTCCAAAAAATGTGCAGTGCTAAACAATCCTAAGACAAACCTCAGAGCTTCATAATTGTGCCTTCTAGAATATGATCTAATTGTCTAACATTGATGCTAAAAATTGTCTTAGATGTTACAGCCAGATTATTAGGGACCAAATATCATTGTGATGTACTAGAGTTAGAAAGAACCTTGTGCACCCACTGGAATAAGTCTACGGACAATTCAAAGCCTAAAAGGTAACTGAACTTTCATATATTGAAACCAAGGCTTAAATTTCTTGTTTAAATCTCTATGTTAAAGTTGCAACTTAACCTAAAGAGAAACCTTCTCCTATAATAAGATATATAATCCTTATGTATTTTTTTTATTATTTCATGTATTGAAGTCTTAGTTTTAAGATTTCATATTTTAAATTTATTTATCTGAAAGTGCATTATGAGTTTAGACTTAGTTGTTTCCTCATTCATATTACTAACCATTGATAAATGCTTGGGCAAATATTAGTAATTATCTTTTTAACTCACCTGTCCTTTATTTTTTTGTTATAATTAATTTAGACAATCTTCATTTGCATTTCCTGCAGACCACAAATCTTTTGGATAGTGATTTACCAAGTATATAGTTCTGTTTTTCCTAAACTGTAAAGAGTTTAGTTTTTCTATGTTTCAGATTATATAATACCATAATCTTTTTTTTATGCCAGAATCGATCTTGATGGCCTTAAACATGACAATTCACAGTGTTTGCAAGCATTTGACATTCTTATATTCTGATACATTTTTTCTGGATTAAGAAAAGCTTGTCTGTGCTGTTAATCAACTTCCATGCAAAATTATTCTCTTTTAAATGAAAACTAGAATTTGTTTATATAAATCACTAGCAGGAAGACATTATAAATCCCTTTTAATTCTTAGGTAAGAAAATGAACTTATCTTCCAGAGTGTTTAATGTTATAATACTCTTGTACATTATCTGATAAATCTGCTGGAGAAATCTAGGCCAAATTTTTATATTTTGTTTGACTAATATTTTTTTTGAATATAATTAATTAACTTTAATGTTATTTATAATTATTTAGGGCTAACACTTGTCTCTGTATTTTTTTCTCAATTGTCTAAACAATGTTAAAGATCTCTTTCTCTCCCTGGGTCTAGCTGGTTACATTCATCATCATTGTTAACTTTTGGATCACTGTAAATGAAATTTTCTAGGTAATTAGTGATCTAGTGGAGCACTCAGTGATCAAAAGATCAAAGTGACTGGTATGATATATAAGTAAGTATAGGCCCATCAACTACCCACACTATCTCATACAATTGATACACATGATCACACACATGTAGAATATATATACGCAACCCATGAAAATCTTCATATCAACATATATATATATATATTGTACCAGTCAAAAAACCCACCACCTAAACTGCAAGTTGGATCCAAACTCAGTTGGTTCAAACTGAATTCAAATCCAACTCACCAGCTCAGATTAGTATAAATCGACAGCACAGTGCTATGCACCAAGAAACTAGCTCAATGGTTGGTGAGGATTAGAGACCCCTGAACTGACATTAATATCTGATAATAAACTGACTAAAATAATTTTAAATCGAATCATATGTATATGTTCGGGTTACCAACACAGACAGTGAGTATTAACATTAAAATAAGCATAAAAGAATTAAGAACTAAAAAACTAAGTGTGTTTAGAAAATATTTAATAATAATAATATGTTTTGTTTGAATTTTAAATAAAGATTAAATTAATTAATTCTAGTCCTTAAACAAAGTTTATAATTATAATACGAGTGGCGGTCCTTATTATATGCCAATGAATATTATACAATATTTGAAAGTCTCTGTCTACATCCCCAACAAGAAATAAAAGGCAGATAATGGTATTCATTAGTAAAGGAATTTATTACTCTAATTTTATACAAAAGAATGTGATATTTATTTTCACATTCGCAAATCCATTCATGAAGAGCAAGATACGTATTTTAGGGTGTAACTTTAATCTTTATTAGAAAACTTATTTTGAGATATAATGGAGAATTTGTTAGACTTTAATTTAAATCACTTCATCACAAATTACGAGCATCAGAGCAGGCTTTACTGGAACAGAGAGGTAATGGTGCTGACGAATTATGAGCTATAAAGTGAAATTGAAAGACGATGGCTAGTCGATAATCGAAGTCCTATGGTGGCTTGATCTGACAAATCTTATGCTCTTTGACTAATATGAACAGGAGAGGAAGTGCTTTCTTCCTCGATAATTTAAAAATAACAGAAATTATCACCGACCAGCCTAACGAAGCGGAAGATTGCCCTATGTCAGCAACGTTCGAAGATGATGACTTGATAGTCATTGTTTGAATACTAAAACCCATATAGAAAGCTCTATGTGATGAGCTTTTAATGAAAACTATTTTAAAGTATTTGCAAATCATATTAATTATGTCCCAATCATCGTGCCCTTCCTGAATCTTAATAGCGAGTAACAGAAATTTGAATTAGAATATATTTGCTTCCTTTACCGGCCCTTTTGCAATAAAAACATTTTAAGATTATATTTGAATAAATAAATATTAGTGGAATGAGAAAATAGCAGTGTCATAGATTAAAAATGGAGCTAATAATTTATTATTAGCCAATTATAAAAATAACACACATTTAATAATTTCTTTTGACTCGATGATTGATAGAACTGTATAAATCTAGTTCTAATGGATTAGAATTATTATCAGATTTAATATTATATTTTCTGCATAAGGCAAATAGAACAAAGGAGCTCATCAAGTCGAAAGATTATTGGCATATAATTAAAATAAACGACATTAATAAAGCACACAAATATATAATATATATATATAATATAATAAATGAACCGCCATGTAAGAAAAGAGAAAGTTTAAAGACTAGAGGTTGAGAAAATTATGATATAATTTACAATAGCATAAATAAAGGGTTTTATAAAGATTATTACATTATAAATGAGAAGAGCTCTTAAAGGGAGTGTAAAGTAAAGTTTGGAAACTGGCCAGAAAGCTTAAGGCTCATTATGGAAATATATTACCCATTTCTTCTGGGGCTGGTTCCCTTATTTTACACGTCCGGGTGAGGAAAATGTAGGCACCATTTGGTCGATTACTTGAACAGTATTTTATTTGATTTTAGCAGCATGAATTGTCTGGAAAGAATTTAGCAGCTTCATTGAAGATTTCAGGGGACTTCAGGAACCACATCCAGATTCCTGATGTTTTAGCCCTTCACCATGATTGAAACACTATTTGATTTTATAATTTAAAAATGCACAGAGTTGACTGCATTTCTCTACAACAAAGATGGCTTTTTTTCTCCAAACTTTTCAGAGCTATATATCTGTCCTCTGATGCCTTCAGGCTAGTGCTTCTTTCATTATCAATGTTTTTAGATTTACTGGTTGTTTTTAGATACATTCCTTCGATAAGGCTTTCAAACTCATTAACTTGAATTCATTTTCTAATTAGAAAATGAATTCTTAAAATCAGAAAATGATTTTAATTAAAAAATCCTTATCTTTTTTCTAATTAATAAAACTTTAACTGTTGTTTTTGGAAAGGGAAAATCTGAAAGCTTATCAAAAAAATGTAGCTTTTAATCAATAAAACTTTAACAAATTATTTAAAAATAAAATCAAACATTCCCGACGCAATGAAACTTTTAAACAATTATATATATTTAAATATTTACAAATATATACACACAATCCAAGCAGTTATAATATATAAATTCATGAATAATTCTATCATGAATTTATTAATAAAATTAATCAATTTAAATCTGAAACTAGTTACTTGAATACACATTTATGAAATAAGTTATTCTTTATGGAAATTAGCGTGGATTGAACGTATAAAGCCCTATTGCATCGGAAATTTAAGGTTAGTACTAGAGTTTGAAGTGAGCTTATGGCTAGAGGTCATGAAGCTAGGATCGAACTCAGATCTGACTGCTTCAATATATATATATATATATACTAGAAAGGCCTCATAAAATAAATATTTTCCTATTTCAGTAAGGTTTGGTATATTTTTCAGATACCGGATCATAAGCAACAAACTAATTAGTGATTCAAAATTGATTAGTAAAATAATACTGATCTATTCTTGTTGATGAAATTCACATTATTAAAACATCCTGGTAATTAATACTTTCTTAATCATTTATCCATGGAAATATAGTGGGAAAGTCTTTTCCATACAGAGTACTTGCTTAAAGATTATTTTATCTGTTACATATAATGCTAATGGGAGAGAAATCTGAATCACTTTGAGGGTCAAAAAAAAAAATTCGGATAAAAATGAGAGAGTGAAAAGTTGATATAATTTTGGAAAGAAAATTACAAGATTTAAATGTTAGGAAATTAACTTTGTCTTCTAGTGATCATGTGACAAGCATTCTTCCAGGTATTACAATTTTCAGCTTTGTATATTATGGTAATATATGATTGCCATTTCCCACAATACTTTTTTATATCAAAAAACAAAAACAAAAAGCAAAAAAAAAGCAAGCTAAAATATATGATAGGCAATAAAGATAAACAAAATGATAGAGGCTTTCTTTGTAAATTTTGTTAGAAAAAAAAATGGATATTCAATATGTATTTTATTATAAAATTAAAAATATAACTAAAAACTGAAAAAGATTATATCTAATTCTGCCTTTCGATTGTGCCAAATCCATATTCACTAATTATAGACTCAAGAGAATGTATAAATAATTATTCATTAAAAAAACTTTGACAACATTTAACAGCTCATTTTCCAAAACTTTGTTTACACAATACATTAATATCACTATCTGGACTTGTCACAATTGATAACCCATAATAAGTTTTCCTTTATTGAAAATAAGTTTAGTTGCATTATATAACTTGGTTTTAAAACAATTTACAAACAAACTAAGATTTTGTTATAGTAAAATGGCTCCTAGGAAATTAATATTTTAGATCATATTTCCATTCTAAAACATTTTTTACCGAGTTATATAATTAAGTTATTAAGTATTTCCCTTGTGTAGATGATTTTCTTTATTTAACATATTTCAATTCATAAAAGTTTTCAGAAGAATTATAATTAAAATATTTGTTTTCCTATTAAGTTTTGCTAAAAATTTTAAAACTAAATATACATTCATTATATTTATTTTTGATTTTAAATTGATCACTAAATACTAGGATCCTTTTTCTTTTCATGTGAGCAAATGAAATCTATAGTATTTCCTGACCAATTTAACTCATGTAATTCAACCTAAATTAGTTAATAAATGTTTCTAACTTTATGCTTTAAATTAACACTTTATCATGTAAAATGGCTTTTAATCTGTCTTTTAGAAACAAAAAAAATGACATTTTCTAGAACAAAAGAAGGCTTTTAGTTAAATAATTTTACTAAATTATTTGCTGTCTGGTTTTATGCGTATGTGTGTGTTATTTGTTTTAAAAAAGAAATTATTCTCAACTCAATATTTTGCTATTTTAATTAAAGTGACTTTTATAAACAGAACATGGTAATCAGTGAACAAGACATATATGCATTATTTACTAACATTTACAGCATAAAATTAATAAATATACATAAATGTACATGTATTATCTCTATATAACAAATCAAATATCACTTGACTTAATTAGTTTACTTGCTATGCTAATGTGCTGTCCTCTATCTTTACTCAAACCCATATATGCAGGTAGTAAGTTAATCAGTAAAACAACATGATCTTACTGTATAATAAGTACAAGATCATTTCTTTTTTAATTGACTTTCATTTAGCTCTTTTAACTATAAAGATTCCTTAATCCAATGGATTATTGGGTCTGATCTACCAGATAAATCAATAGTATGAATAATTTTAATCATTACAGCATAATACAAATATGAAAGCTGTTAATATATATCTACTTTAGCAGATTGTTAATATCAATAGTACGTTTTTGTAAGAAAATTGTTACCAAATAAGAATATTAATGATGGAATTAAAACATAACAATTGTTATTAATCCACTAACACTTGTTATTGTTACTAAGTTATTTCTCATAATAATACACTTTTGAAAGGTTTGATTAATAACTTAGGGTTGTCTTCCCTTTACCATAACTGTCATTTTACAAAAGATATAAAAACATACTGAACTATTTTTCAAATAAATACAATGGAAAACATACATATTATATTTAGTAACTCTGCTAATAGTCAACAATGAAGGATAGAATGATAATATTAAAACTATGACATTTATGCTTTTCTTGGATAGTACTTTTTGTTAAAGAAACAATTTTATTAATCTGAGGTAAAATAAAAAAAGATGATGATACTAGTGCAATTAATTTGATTAAAAGTTCATCCCTACTTATAAGTATTCATATTTCTATCATGGTTTGATATAATGGCAGATTTTCAACTTCAAAATTCATGGATCACAGCCCAGTTCAGACACTTCAATAAACTTTTTATAAGCTTCTAAACAGTTAATCACTTAATTATATTTTTCATAAATAATTAAATCATTGACTTACAAAAAAAATGTCCATAGAATACTACAGAATGCAATAAGTATTACATAATAATAAAGTGTGAAACTAAAATAAAAACATTTAATAAAGAATTTGTGAGATTTTTACAAACTTTTTTACTTACCACTTTTTACACTAGTGTATGATATACAGTAGCTAAAGGTTTGAGAATAAAAATACGAACAAGATTTATATTTGCATATGTGTCTTGATTTAATGTTTCTTATAAAGCATAACTTTATAATATGATATACATAAATCCAACTTTCACAGAATTTTATGACTCATCTATGTAATTTGAGAATTGCTTATATATATAATCTCTATAGATATTGAAGAAAAAATTTCTGATCTTATATGCTAAAATTAACATTGCAACTTTAATATTGAATAGAGTCATGCAAATCTATTTAAATAGAAACAGAGTTGCCTTATTGATTTACTCTAAACTGGCTTTCTGAGCAGTTGATAATGTCAGGTATTATTGATACAAACATATGTCATACAAAAGATTAATTGATTTTCATCAAAGTTAAAGTATGTAAGTTTTTTATAAATTTCTATAGAGAAAATAAATACATAACATTAATAGATCATATATTTATGTAGCATTTAATTAATAATTTTTTACATATAACACATGCAAAAAAATTATGTTGAGAATGATGAAAATAATATATATATCACCTAAAAATGATTGCCTTTCAATATTTTTATATATTTTAATATAAGTTAGAATATATGCTTATTTTTTTTTAAGTATCATAGCATCGGCCAGGACATGAACCCGCAACCCAAGCAACTGCCAGCAAGTGCAAGGCAGTCGCACTGACCTCTCGACCACCAATGCAAGACTATGCTTATTTGTTAGTGTGTTTGTTTGTAAATTCTTGAACCACTTTTATTATTTAAGTTAGAATAAAATTTTAAAATCAAGGTTTAATAGATTTAAATTTAGTAGAATAGGTTCAAATTTGATACATAAGTAAGAAATATCAATCTAAGTAATATGGTGCTATAATATTTTATGTAAGTAATTTAGTTTCTTAGATATGGAACAAAGATTAAGAAAATACTGAATATTTTTATATCAAAATTAAAAATTGTTTATAAAACTTTAATATGTTTTATATAAGATTTATAAGAGGGTGGTATAGAAATATTTTTTTTGCTTTTCATTTAAAGTTATAACAACATTTTAAAATTGAGGTTTAATACATTTCGATTCAATATAATTTGTTGAAATTTTGTATATTTTTGTTAAATCTTTACCAAAATTATCGAGCTCAATAATAATTTAAGAAGGTGACCTTGTTTCTTGGATATGAAAGAGTGGGAAGAAAATTTTGAATATTTTGATATCAGATTTAAAAAATGTTCTTATTAGTTCAATATTTTAAGTAATGCCATGATTTTATTGTAATCATTTGTTTAAAATAAGAGAGTTAGTTTACAATGTAGTTATGTTAAGCAATTTTTCCTAAAATGTTTTTACAAATAAAAAAAAAAGTCAAATAATTTTCAACAAAAATGTAAGTTACTTAATGCTTTATATATATATATATATATAATATATATATATATATATATATATATATATATATATATATATATATATATTATATTAATAATTAAACAAATATATTTAACACAGTATTCAAAATTAAATAATATATTCTTTACCAGAAGTACTTTCAATTGTTTCACTGACAATCTTTATCAACTGTTAATACAAACGTAATGAAAGTTTTTATTTTTTGTACGTTTGTATTAACAGTTGATAAAGATTGTCAGTGAAACAATTGAAAGTACTTCTGGTAAAGAATATATTATTTAATTTTGAATACTGTGTTAAATATATTTGTTTGAATTATTATTATATAATTTAAAAATACAGACATTTAATGGTTGTAGTTATATATATATATATATATATATATATATATATATATTATTTACATATGCTAAATATAATATATACATAAGAATATTTTTCCAGGGAAATACAACATTGTGGAGATTGATTATATATTAGAATAACAAGATTAGTTATTTAATGTACAATATAAAATGGCGATAAATCACATTTATACTCATTGTAATAAAGAAGTGCAGACATTTTATATGAATTTACAAAGTGATTTTATGAGCACAAACAAAATTTTTAAGTTGTCATGGGAGTCATTAATTCTAGAATTAATAAATGCTTGAAAGATGAAAGTGCCATTGGTAAATTTGATTATAATGAGACAAATAAAAGAGGATGTAGATTTGTAGAGCTAACAGGTAAGGAAAAACTATATATTATGAATTTTTTCTTTAAGAAAAATGTTAATTGGAAATGGACATGGAATTATCCAAATGAAGATACAGCATAATTGGATTATATTTGACTAACATAAAATATACATTTAAAGATTAAAGCATTCTGAATAGATTCAGCACTGGAAGTGGCCAGTGATTAGTGAACTGTAGGATGGATACTAATGCAAAACTAGAAAAATAAAAATTATTGAGAAAAACAGTATTCACAGTTGATATTCCTAACCTTCAAAAATATTCCACTGAATTCAAATAAGAACTTGCAAATTGTTTTGAAATATGAATAGATTTTGAAGCTGGTTCACATTAGAAGGAAAGCATGAAGAAAATAACTGATACATTATTAAGAAATATAACAAAGATAGATGATACAAAATATATAGCAATTTGCAAGTAAATTTTATGCAGAAATGATGAAATGGTGTGAATAAGTGATCATAATAATATAGAAAAATATAATAGTAAATTAGCAAGGAAAGTTATAGCAGAGATTAAAAGTTTCAAAAATGCAAAATAACACCTTGGTAAACCTATTTTTGCAATAAAATTTAAAAGATGAAACTATTACTAAAACAAAGTGATGGCATCACAAAATGTGTAAAAGAGTTCTATTGTTATATAGTAATAATGAACAAATACAAAGTACCCCTTAAAATTACTACTTCTGAGATGTTCAGCATTATAAATGAAGAAGTGTAACATGCAATGAAATCTAAAAAGAAGAAAAACCTCAAGAAATATCTTTAAAAAAGGCATTCAAAAAATAAAGAAATTGAAGTTATATACCAAATCACTAAATGATAAAAATGTACCAGATGATTGGAATAATGCAGTAAATAACATTAATATTTAAAAACTGTGAAAAAGCTAATATAAAAATTACAGACCCAGTCTTTTATGAGTTATATAAAAAACAATTATCAAGATAATTATTACTTATTTCCAACAATAAATCAAAAAATAAGTTGGATTTCAAAGTGGTTTTAACATTGTGGATCACATCCAAATATTGAGAGAAGTAATAGACATGACTAATGAGTATGAATTGCAATTATTCTTTGGACTTGTAGATTATGAAATGGCATTTTATTTTATAAGAATTTTTATGGTAAGTCAAGAGTGGATCACCTAGATATACAACTAGGATACTATCAGATATTGAAGAATGTTTATCAAATTGCACTGCAAAAATTACCTTATGTGGTAATACTAAAAAGATTGTATTATGAAGGTTGTACAACAGGATAATTTTATATCTCAAAAATTTTTTACAACAGTTTTACAAAAAGTATTTTGTTATTAAAATGAGACATTTAGTGAATAAAAATAATTGATCATGTAAGTCATCTGGATTGAGTAGATGATGTGTTGTTTCCTCCAGGACTTCTGAAAATTTTGCAAGAGTTATCACTACAAATAAGAAAGTAGGATTAAAGATAAATACTAATAAGATTAATATAATGATGAATGGATTATCATGAAAGGATAAAATTATGATTGATAGTCATGAATTAGAAGAAGTTAGCAACTACAAATACCTTTATAAGATTATTATTCATAAAGTAACATAATGGATGAAATTAATCATAGAAATAAACTTAGAAGGATTGCTTTAGTTAGAAATAATCTAGTAAATATAGAAGATTTAAACCCAGACTTTCAAGCACTCTTCAATTAACCACCCTATCTCAGACCACTGCTATATTTATCTTTTCTATATGTATGTGGCCATGTATATAAGTGGTACGAAATAATGTGGGTAGTTGAAAGGTGCTTCAAAGTCTGAGTTCAAACCCTCTATTTTTACAATTAAGCTCCAGGTATAAGAAGGATGCCTGTACTTCAAATATTTAAATAACCTAGTATTAAATGAAAATTTACCTATGTATTTGCAAAAGAAGGTTTTTAATAAAGTATTTTGAAATGTTTTACTTAGAGATTAGAGGTTTGGACACAACATAAGAGCCTGGAAATATGTATGTTAAAAGTAATAAGAAATAATCAAAATTAAATACATGTATGAAAGAACAAAACATCTTTGAAAAAATTAAGAGGCTAACATGGAGCAGGGCTGGACATATTAGAAAAGATAGTAATATATAATTAAAATTTTAAACCAGATGATAAGAGTTTATAAAAGACTTATAAAGAAATCATATATCAGATAGATAGATGAAGTAAGTAAATTTGATAGTGTGATGTGAAGAAGTTTATCTAGAGATTGGAGAAATTGGATTAAATTTCAAAATACTTTCATTCTGCAGTGGATCAATAATGATTTAAAATGATGATGATGATATACATGTATACTAATTTAGTATCAAAAATCAATAATTATATTGTTATGTGTAGTAGGCATGTGTTCAAAACCTTAAGTACTTGAAAACTTCAAGTCTTTAGCTTAAAAATAATAGTATTAAAAATTCTGGATGAATATGAGCAAAACAAAATTCTCTGGTGAATTGAATATAATGGCTAAAATGGTATTCAAAACTGTTTAGCATTATCATCTGGTATTACTGGATTATATATGCTTTAAAAATAATTCTTAAGAAGATTTAATAGAAATATAATAGTTGAAAGTCATTGGCAGATTAAATGTACACTATTAAGAGTTATAGGCTATTGATGCATATATCTATTTCCAAAATCCTTAGTTAAGAATAAAGGATCTCATAATATTTGTGGTGTTTGTAATTATACAAGCTTTCATAGATGTATCTGAAGTAAAGGGAATAAAGTATGTGATGGCTTTTAACGCAGATATTAATAACAAGCCATACTTAGTTTGGATTTAATTGTTGTTTTAAAATAGTAATAAAATTAATGAGTAAGGTTGTAATAAGTACAATTAATGCTCATCTTTTCCTAATAAGAAAAATCAAATATATTTAGTGTTTTCCTGAAGGTTTGTGATGATGGTGTTTCAGTTGTATTTTTATATTGGATTATTTCCATCATCTAATATAAGTATTGAATGTCTTTAGAAAAATTTAAACTTTATTTAAATATTCCAAATACATTCAACTGTTACTAATAGCATATCAAACATGTTAGTATATGCACAATGTTTCAAGAAGTATTATTCTCCCCTCTTCTTCAGGTCTAGCTAGCCTGACCAGTGACAGTACTATCATAGCATGGGATTCAAACCTGAGCCCTTAGATTCTTGAATATTGATTCAAATCCCATGCTAATACTGTCACTGATCAGGCCCAATAACACCTGAAGGAGATGGGAAAATAATACCACTTGAAATGTTGTGCATATAGTAACCTGTTTGATGTGCTATTACTAACAGTTGAATGTATTTGAAATATTTAAATAAAGTTAAATTTTTCTAAAGACATTCATTACTCATATTAGATGATGGAAATAGACCAGTATAAAAATAACATTTAGTGGTTGAATGTTTAAGTTGCATGAGTGCTTAAGCATGTGACCTACAATTATAATATAATTAATTTCTATTTACAATATATTCAATATTTTTATACATATATTATTCTATTACTTTTTTACAGGTTCCACGAAGTAGAAATACACAAATAATGATCATAAATCTTATGGAACAATGATCATAAACCTTATGGGATAATGATCTAGTCTTAATATAATCAAAAGATAAGTAATATAAGATAATAGTATGAATAAGATCTAGTTTGAATTTAAAACTGAATACAGTTTTTCTGTTTAAATTATGAGATAATCAATATTGAAATAAGAGAGCAAATCTAAATCTCTTTTTAACACGAATTTTTTTAACAAGTAATTAAATAATAATTTTTACAAGTAAAACAAACAAAAAAAAATGATTAAAATAAATGTTTTTTTTCCATAAGATATTAATTGTAACTAAGTATTTACACAGTTTGAATCAGCTATCAACAAGAAGGGTACTTGTCAAGTGTTGGTGGCCTAGCGGTTAGCATAGCTGCCTTCCAAGCAGCTGGCCGAATTCGCTTCCCGGTCAACACCCTGACATATGTATATATAAAAAAGAAGTGTACTTTTGACCTACAAAAACATACTACCATTTAGTCAAAAAAATTCCCCTCTCCCATGAAAAAATATACATTTATATCATTTTACAAAAGCAATTTAACAATAAAAATATTTTTAAAACTTACGTGGTAAAATATCTTGATATCTATTTTTAACCCGATTGGTTTCTGTCCTAGCTTCTCTACAATCATGCTCTGTTAAAACCGGACATAATAAAGTAAGAGCCTAAAAAAATCAAAAGAAAATAATAGTTAATAAAATATTGTGTAATTATCAATAAAAACAAATAAACAATACTGCTGCTATCAATAAATATCTTGTAATTATACTTTGTATAAACAATGGCACTTTGATCAAATATTAAAGTACGTATTGTCTAGTTAATAATTTTACCAGGAAAAAACATTGATAAACATATTAAACAAAAATCACTATGAAAAGCAAAATTTTTAAATTTTATATTTAAATGTGATACAATGCATGTTAACTATTACTTTTTCTAGAGCCTTATTTACTTAAAAAAATGTAAATTAGAAATGCTAGTCTCTATAATATTTTTATAATATCTAAAACATCTCCAACTCATTTTTTAACACATCTCACTGATTTCTAATCTTTTATTTATCTCTTTGGCTTTTTCCATTCTCAATTTAAAAAATAAATATTTCAATAACGCAGTTTCTCCACTACCTTCTGTTAATATGTTAACCGAATGTCTTTTTCTAAAAATTTCAATAACTTTCTTAAAAAAAAAATCATATATTTTAAATTAACTTTCCTATTTGATTTTTTATCATAGTTGTCAAACAAAAATAAAAATAAACTATATAAATATATATTTTATATACTTAAAACTTGTATTCCTTCAGCCATTCTTGAAACATGAATAAAGTCTCTAGACTAAGAAATGATTAGTAGTAATCATTAATATATTTATCTAAAATAAATAGTGTTTAAAAATATGAGTAGAGAGTTTTCGGCAATTGTAGTTCAAATAATATATATATACTTAAATCATCAAATTTTCATTTTATATATATATGAAAATAATAAATAAACCCAGATTATATATAATTGAATAAAAAGTAATATGTAAATAAACTCTTCCAAAGATAGATAATACTATCTGTCTTTTTAGCATTTAGTCTATAAATACATACAACCAGTAGTTTAATTTCACTCGCTTATTTAAAATTATGTAAATTAAATAAACAAAGCATATATAAGAACAAATGTTAAAAAGACAGACATTATCATCCATCCCTGGAAGAGTTTATTTATATATATAACTTATCAGAAACTTCATTTATTCCTCTCTCTCTCTATATATATATATATAAGACATTTTGCGGATGAACCCGCAAAATATGTCTTTTATATATGCAACCCGTGAAAGTATTCGCATCAACATATATATATATATATATATATATATATGCTCCTTCACTGATCCTTTACATAAAGTTTCTGGAAAGACTTCTCTTCTCTCTAGTGGATAAAACTTATGACATGGAGAGTCAATTATCTGTTCTATTCTTGACATTGGTGAGGTGACGAGATATTTGTTTTGAGGTTTTATTAAACAATTATTTGGAGAGAGGATTTAGTAATCTGCATAGATTGTTTAATTTAGTATAACCTCAAATTTACCGTTACACATTTAATTATTTTATATATACGCATATTCTACTTGGCCATCATATACAGTAGAATTGACTTTTCTCAATATAGATATTTGAAAAATTCTAAAATTAACACAAATAATTCTTTTTAAAAAAACTGACTCACATTAGCAATATATTCTTATATTAAAATTTTCCTAGTTAGTTTTAACATTATTGATAAAGTATAATGCTTTTTAATTCTCTACTTGAAGTTTTACATTAAGGATTGTGCATAAATGTGTATTTATGATAATGTATTAAGGGTAATTACACATTAATTAATAGGATAGTTTAGAGCCAAACCGTCTCATGTAAGTTCTGAATTAGGAATAGATACAAAAATTTTTGCACCCCCCCTCCCAAATTGTCCTCCTTACTAAAGCATTTATTCAAAGAATTATAATTTGATTCAGTTATATTAATGGTTTCACTGCTTTAAGTGTGGCACTCTGCTTGTTATTTTCTTCTTGCAGCAATCTTAGATGTTTATATATCTTATACATGTAAATAATTTTTCTTTATATAATTATAACTAATTTATAATATGTATTAGTTAATTTAAATTCCCCATACTTTATGCAATAAACTATTTACAAAATGTTAAGTATATGTTTTAAATAAAATAATATATAATGAATCTATTTAACAAAATATAAATCAGATATTTGAATAAATTTCTAAAATAATTTATTACATTTTAATAAAACATTCTCATTTCTTTCTCAGCAATTTTAGCTTCCATATTTCTTGTTATTTTAACAATTGTTAATGCAGAAATATTTCATTCACATAAATAATTAATAGAAACTTTTACAGTATAATTATTTGCTTTCTTTCTGATAAGAAATTATTTGTATTTTATGTTAATCCATAATTACTTCTTTTTCTTAATTCAATTAATTCCTGAAGTTACATTAGTTTTTTTATGTATATACTTTTAATAATATACACACAAAATATAGAAAGTGAATATTTTAAGCAGAATGGGCATCATTATATTTTGGTATTTCTGGACTAAAAACCACTGATTTATAAAGTTTAAATGACTTACATTGAATAATATCTTAAAATTATTTATATATAACACATTAATTGCAAATATAAAAAATAATTTTTAAATAAATAAAGCAGAATATAAACTTGTTACAACGTGTATCATAAATGAAATTAAAAAAAAAATAAAGCACCATATTCTATATAATGCATTAAATTTAATTGATAGACCAATGATAATATTATAACTGATCCATTCTTAGCATTTTAGAAGTGATTATACTAAATCCAAAATTGTAAGAATACATATTTCTGAGCTTTGGCTTTCAAAATAAATAAATGGCAAAAACTTTTTGAAAAAGGTCTTAATTATTGAATTTGTGCATGATTTTATAAGAGGGGATGTCTCAATTTATATTATAAAGATTACTTTAAAGACATTTAAAAAAAAGCATAGTATTAATTGTACTCATTAGGATAATATGGGTCAGGACATAATGCAATAAAGATTTACAATTAGAAAAGACATTGAAAGCATTTCATACAAAAGGATGATGCATGCAGATGAGATTAAAAGACATCAACACAAAAAAATAATAATCAAAAACTAAAAAAAAATCATTATTTGTTGCAAGTAAATGTATTTGTACTTCATGATTTGGTTTGTATTATTATTGAAAAATTCATAACATCATGATATTCATCATTTTTTATCCCTCTTTCTGGAATTAGAATAAACATACTTATGAGTGATTTCTAATGTTACTAAAATATGTTAATAATTAACTCTATTAATATTAGGTTTGGTGTATTACCACTATTAAGTCACTGTTCTGTTTTAAACCAATCTTCTGTGCAATCCTTAACATTATTTTCCCAATATATGCACCCATTTGATACTAGAGAACAGAATTAATTTAATATTAATATATTAATTTAAAAATTTGCAGATGTTAGTACTTTCCCAATAAGTAATGAGTGAAATCAAATGATTTTAATCTAGCCACCATGTATTTGATGGATATATAGGGGGGGGGTGTGGGGTCCGCAAAAAAGGCAGAGGGGCATCATTATATATATATATAGTGGAAGGACGGGCGGGGGAGCACAAAGAGTCAGGAAAAGAGAACAACAGAAAAAGTTTGTGGCATTTCCAATGAATTCGGATTATGGGAGAATTCGGTCTCCTCTTCGTTCAGGAACAAATTCAGAGGGGGGGGGTCATGTTCTATCGGGTTGGGGGTTTTCTTGTTTTTTCATGGGAATGAAGGATAATTGGGCGAACTTTATCTTCCCTTCGAAGATGTCAAAAGAAAAGAATACTGGGTTCTAGGAAACACGGGGGGTTTTGGTCGGGGTTTTTTCTAAAATATAATATCTTGCTCTTGAATTAGGACGTGCGCTTTCTATATTCTATGTGGGAGTTTGATGTTTTTTATGGGCAATTGCTTTTTTCTGTCTTGTTCTGTTTAACTCTTTTTAGTGACACAAATAGGTTTGTTTTATATGCCTTTGTTTGGTTTTTTTCTTTTTTCTTTTATGCCAGTTGAATTATTGATTTTAAATATAAAGTATTTCTTTTCTTTTTGGTTTGGGCCCCTTTTTCTTTTTAGAGGAAATTTCTGAGTGGTTTGATTAGTAAAGCCTTTGTTTCTATATATTATTTGTGGCACTCAGGTATATATATATATATATATTGGGTGGTGGGGGGGGGGGGTGGTTTATATATATATATAATTCAGTTTTGAGAGCATTTGTGAGAACATTTGAAGAACACTTTGGGAATATTAAAAATTGATTTTTTTATGTTGTTTATTAAAAGTTCATAATTATTTTTATTTAAATAATCAATTAAATGAAAATACACACAGAAAAGTTTGTTTTTTAAAATAATATTTAACTTTATTTCTGCCTAGAATGCTTTCAATATATAAATTTACTATACCATATTCATACCATGAATATAATATAATAAATATATATTAACCATTCCAAATTGCAGCACCACACTTCTTACATTTCAGCATTTCTGATGGTTTTCTTTATCTCACACATCAATGTAAAATATATAAAATGATGATTTCTTTTCAGAAAATAATAAATTTGACTTTATTTGATAGATATTTTTGTCTACTACTCAAATCAAATTTAAATGTTCACATTTTGTTTCTGTAAATATTAAAAAAATGAGGATGTAATCAAAACAAAGACATTACACATCGTTTCTAGAAAGATTATTTTCAGTTTATAAAATCAATGAAATATTTCTTGTTTCTCATTATTTTTAAAAACAAGAATGGATATTTATTTATTTTTCTTATATCTAATGAATTATGCTTCAAAGGTTTAAATTTTTTGAATATTTATTGCTAAATTACAATATTTTTTTTTTTTGTAAATATAACATAGATTGTTTATTATCAAAGCTAGAATTTTTTAATTTGCTTGAGGCCATATTTACATTAGCTGCTGGAGTATCTGAATTAAGTTCAGGCCCATATGATTTTTTTCAGTTGGAGAGCTGACTTTAAAGACATGTACATGTCTAAAAGTTTCAGATCTTCTTCTTGACAATTACCATTTAGATAAATTCTTAGCTTGAATTGGTTTTTTGAATCTAATGTCCCAACTCCTCACTGAAGAGACCCATAAGTCGAAACTGGTCTGGGGATGGGGACAATCCAAGATAAAAATTATTTGAATGCCTTCTCTTGTAGTAGCATTTATCATAAAATTAAAAAAAGCTTGTTTAGAGCTCATTAGCATGCTCTTAATTTTACATATTTGTAAGTGCAAGCTATATATAAGTCATGTGACATCTGACTTTTTATTATTACTATTATTATTTTGCTGTAATATATGGAGTATCTGAATTAAATTCAGGTCCATATGATTTTTTCAGTTGAAGAGCTGACTTTAAAGACATGTAGATGTCTAAAAGTTTCAGATCTTCTTCTTGACAATTACCTTTTAGATAAATTCTTAGCTTGAGTTGGTTTTTTGAATATAATGTCCCAACTCCTCACTGAAGAGACCCATAGGTCGAAACTGGTCTAGGGATGGGGACAATCCAAGATAAAAATGATTTGAATAGCCTTCTCTTGTAGTAGTATTTATCATAAAATAAAAAAGCTTGTTTAGAGCTCATTAGCATGCTCTGAATTTTACATATTTGTAAGTGCAAGCTATATATAAGTCATGTGACATCTGACTTTTTATTATTACTATTATTATTTTGCTGTTGGGGATTTGGCTAAATTAAATGGCTAAGCCTACTAATATATTGAGTATCTGAATTAAGTTCAGGCCCATATGATATTTTCACTTGGAGAGCTGACTTTAAAGACATGTAGATGTCTAAAAGTTTCAGATCTTCTTCTTGAAAATTATCTTTTAGATAAATGCTTAGCTTGAGTTGGTTTTTTGAATCTAATGTCCCAACTCCTCACTGAAGAGACCCATAGGTCGAAACCGATCTGGGGATGAGGACAATCCAAGATAAAAATGTTTTGAATGCCTTCTCTTGTAGTAGCATTTATCATAAAATAAAAAAAGCTTGTTTAGAGCTCATTAGCATGCTCTTAATTTTACATATTTGTAAGTGCAAGCTATATATATAAAAGTCATGTGACATCTGACTTTTTATTATTAGCTGCTAATATAACATTATATTTTTAAAAATAAAGTATTTCAAATCAAAATAAGTTAATAATAATTTATATTTCTTGATATTTAATAAATATAGTGCAAATTATTTTAAAAAAAATTAAAACCATAATAAATTTGCAAATAAACATGTTTCTGTGTCATTGGAAACTGCTATGTTGTAAAATGCTGAACATTTTACAGCCTTGGCAAGAGACAATGGGTGAATATGTCAGGGCAGGGCTTATGTCTATTGTAAGAGTGGAAATTTTGAATTTACCACCTTTTAGTGAATTTTAAAAAAAATAAATTATTATACTAAAATATATCATTTTACATGCATTTTAACATATAATACTTATGAAAAAATTCACGAGGGGGCTAATTAGCCAAAATACAAAATAATTCAGTTCAACCTGTCATAAATAATGCTAAATATTATTTTAAAAAACCCACCTTTTCAGTGTATATTTTCATTTTACTTAAGTATTATGTTGGCTCAGAAAAAAAGCAAATGAGTAAAAATTGAATTATTTAAATAATTGTATAATATAAAAATATCAATGTATTGATAATTACAATCTTATTTTATACATATATGGTTTTTTTTTAAAATAGAAGTTAACAAATTTTATTGCAATGGTAAGAAAAAAAAAGATCTATGGCCGATATGATAACAATGCCTTGTGAAATTGATCTCTAATGCCTTTACAGACATTATATTACTAGCTTTGAAAATATTCTAAAAAATATAAAAGCAATTTTAATTTTTTAAACATAATTTTATAGATTTGGCAGAACTTCACATTTATTCATTCCTCTTTCCAATCAACAAAGATTTCTTTGATTTTCTACTTAGTTGTTTTTGTCCACTGTCAAATGATGAAAATCTCCTTGGTTTTTTTATCATGTAATTTGTTTATTTCTTTTTTAATATTTGAAAAGTTCAAATATATTTTTTTCAAATATTTTTTGGGAATAGTAAACATATTTTTAATAAATCAAGTCTAATTTATTAACATTTAATAATACAGTAATCTTGATAAAGTTCTTTTGTTGTAATTTGTATAAATATATTTTACTGATAATATCTGGTAATTAATAAGTAGAAATGATAGTTGTTTTAGTTTTATTACTGCATAGCTTTTAATATATTCAGTATGTCATATTCATAGTGTATAATGGTGTGATTACAAATTCTTTATATCAGTGTTTAATTATTATCTAATAAACTATTCAATGTATTCAAATTTAGATTTATTTAAATCATCCATTTCTTTGATATGGATATGCTTGTGTCTTCTTTGTTGATGGAAAATTGATCATTAGTTATTGCACATACTCCTTTGACTTTCTGTCTTCTCTCTTTGTGTGTGTACACTATTTCTACTTTAGTTAGCTTGAATCTGTGGCCAGTGTTCTTCTCATGGTCTTTTAAATATTGATGTTTGTTCTTTATTCAAAAACAGAAATAATATGTAGAGAGAGAAAACAGGACATGGAAAATCAAAGAAGTATGTGCAATAGCTAATGACTATTTTTCCATCAACAGAAAAGAAGTAAAAAATAACCCATATCAAAGAAATGGGTAATTTGAATAAATCTATATTTGAATTTAAATTTGAATAAGTTGAATAATTTATTAGATAATAATTAAACACTGATAGAAAGAACATGAATATGATATATTAAATATATTGAAAGCATGATAGGCAGTAATAATACTAAATATTAAAAAAACTATATTTTCTATGAGTTTATTAATTACAAGATATTAATATTGGCTCAGAAAAGAAGACAATTAATAATAGTTGATTTTATTGGTAAATAATTTTTATTTATTGAGTCCTGCAGCAAGAAGTTCACTTGTTCACAGTCAAGATAACAATCTCCAATGTTTTTCTTTTAAAGTACTAAAAACCTATGTCTTGCATTGGCAGTCGAGAGGTCAGTGTGACTGCCTTATAAGCAGTTGCCCGGGTTGCAGGTTCGCATCCCGGCTGATGCTATGACACTTGAAATAAAAAAAAAGTACTAAAAACCTAAATCTGACAAGATGCAATTCATGCTGAATAATATTTTTCTATTTTACCAAGTGGTATTCATGCTAACTATTATTTTTCCATTTCCCAAATTACAATTCATTCTGAACTAGATTTTACCATTTTCCCAAGATACAATTCATGCTGACTAGCATTTTTCCATTCTCCCAAAATGAATTCATTCTGAATTAATATTTTTCCATTTTCCCAAAATGAATTCATTCTGAATTACTATTTTTCTATTTTTCCAAGATGTTATTCATGCTGACTAGTATTTTTCCATTTTCCCAAGATTCAATTCTGGATGACTACTATTTTTCCATTTTCCCACTACACAATTTATGCTGAACTAATGTTTTTCTATTTTTACAAGATGCTATTCATAATAACTAGTATTTTTCCATTTTTCCAAGATGCAATTCATGCTGAATGAGTACTTTTTCATTTTCCAATTTATACTGACTAGTATTTTTTAATTTTTTTCACATGGAATTTATGTAACAAATGAACAATAAAATTTAACTATGAAAACTACAGTAGTTTCACCAAATGAGCTCAATTTTTATGGGACCGTATGCCAATCTAACAACAACTTTAAACCCTCCACATTTTTTCATTCATACTAACATGTTTCCATGTATTTTTCTCAAAATAAACATTTATGAATTCTATTTAAATCTAATTTGACATGTATCTTCTTATAATTTTTTTCTTCCTTTTAATTACTGTAAATCATGTTTTTTGTCAACCTTTATTGCATATGTAGTATCATGAGTCAATTTGTATCTAAGATCTCATGTTTCAAATATAACTCATGCAATCCTTTGAAACATAATTTTTATTTATTATTTTCAAATTTTATGTTTTAAATTATAAATAATTATTCCATGAAAACTTCAAATCTATAAAAGGATCACGCTTAAACATTACATTTAAATTAATTTAAATAATTCGTATTTTTTATAGTTTTTATAAATAAGATCTTTTTTTTAAAACTCTTATTTAGAATCGGACACGTTCTGCAATACTTTAGAAATAATAATAGATGATATAAGATTGAAAGGCGTATTACAAATATGAAAAAAATATAGTTACAATCTAGATATAAGCATATATACAAAACAAAGACGTTCTTATTAATTCTAAACATTAATTAAAAACCATAGTTATAATATACTATATCAAAAATACAGTCCATTGGTTAGATTTAAATAATAAATAGCTACACTTAAAGTTGTATTATTTATTTTCTTTACCAACGAAATTAATAGTTAACTAATGTTCTAACTTATTTATAAAAATAAATAAATAAATATAATATACATAACACATAGAAAACTTGCTTATAATGATTAATTTCCAAAATAAATAAATATAAACATGAAATAATCTTCATCAAAAAGCAGAATGTAGGCCAATGGTCTTTGTGACCATTAAAATACTCGGTAACATAATGGATTTGTTTCATGACTTTTAGTCGCTCTTCAGATAGAGTAAAGAAGCTTGAAGACTTGAAATAGCCAGGATTTATATAAACATTAGGAATTTACTGAAAAACTAAATATAAAACGTACTAGATATTTTACATTTCGATCCTAATGGATACCAATGGATTCTAAAATATAGTATATATTAAAAATCTATAAATTGCATGTTAGTATAAAATTACTAAGATAATACAATATAAAATAACTTTCAATTCCCCTTTTAAAATTTCAGTTATTGATAAACCACTATTTGGCTCGCCAATATGAGGTATAATACATAAAATATTTTGAAAACCAGGCACTCTTCACAAACCTGGAGCTTTAATTGTAAATATAGGGGATTTGAACTCAGACTTTCAAGCATCCACCAACTATACACACTATCTCATACAACTGATACACATGACCACACACATGTAGAAAAGATAAATAATCACCAATATATGTATTTCATGCTAAACCAGCACTCATCAGTTGGTCCACATTTTCATCTCACACACACACATATTTATAATCAGTGCTCATTTTTTATATAAAGATAGCAAATCTTTGAGACTTTAATGGACAGGCTTCAATCTACTCCAACTTCCAACTCTTCAGCTATCCATATCATTGAAAATCTGATGATGGAAAGCCAAATCCCATGCTGATGCCAACATATAAGGTTGGAGTAGATTGAAGCCTGTCCATTAAAGTGTGAAGGTTTACTATTTTAATATATAAAAAACCCCTGAGCATTGATTATATATGTGTGTGGGAGATGATAATCTGAATCATCTGATGAGTGCTGGTTTAGCATGAAATACATATATTGGTGATTATTTATCTTTTCTATATGTGTGTAGTCATGTTTATCAGTTATATGAGATAGTGTGGATAGTTGGTGGGTGCTTGAAAATCTGAGTTCAAATCCCCTATATTTACAATTAAAGCTCCAGGTTGTGAAGAGTGCCTGGTTTTCAAATATTTACATATAAGCTTGTATCTTGCCCATCCCTCTTCTTTGTATTTAAATGGATAACATGAGGGGTCAGAGTGAATTTAGGTGAACATGGGCTTGACAATAATGCTGGCATCAGCATGGGATTTGGATTTTCAGCATCAGATTATCAAGATATGGATGACTGAAAAGTTGGAGGTTGGAGTAGATAGAAGTCTGTCCATTAAAGTGTAAAGATTTGCTATCTTAATATAAAAAAAACAAACTGAGCACTGATTATATATATGCGTGGGAGATGATAATCTGGACCAACTGATGAGTGCTGGTTTAGCATGAAATACATATATTGGTAATTATTTATCTTTTCTACATGTGTGTGGTCATGTATATCAGTTGTATGAGATAGTGTGGATAGTTGGTGGGTGTTTGAAAATCTGAGTTCAAATCCCCTATATAAAATATTAAAGAAAAGCTTTTTTTTTAATTCTCTCAAAATATATAAACTGATGATAATAAAAAGCTTTATAACTTTATTTTATACATTTGGTTAATGATAATTCAGACAGATTCAAGTGAAGAATTTTTTGAAAACACAAATAGTAATAAATAATGCTAGTAATAAAAAATAATTAAATAATCTCCAGGAAAAAATGCCTTGTACTCTTCAGGCTTTAACTTGCAACATTAAGTCTGATCTGAGTAAGTTTTTAAAACATTTCACATTAAAAAAAAAGACAAAAGGATGAAATATGGAATGATAAAAAAATATAAATACTATATTATTTTAATAAATTGCAGCCTTAACTCTGGAGGTGTCATATTTCTATGAACCAATAGTATATTTTTTTGATCTCTAGAATCTTTTTTTAATTCTGAATGTGCTTAAAAGCTAATATTTGTAAGAATGGAGTGTCAATAAGACTACATCATTTACACACCCTCTAATATATATATATATATACACACCCTCTAATATATATATATATATCCAACCCACTAAAGAACTCATATAAGATTTGCTGCCACAACACTCATCATCAATTTATCCCCATCACATTGATCTTTAAAAAATTTTAAAATGTATTTTAAAAATATCAGCCAGTTTATAAGATTACTGACATCATTGCAAGATAAAATGGTGAGTTTTACCCAAGGGAAAAAATTAAAGACACTTAAATTGATACATAATACTACTATAAATAGCAATGTTAATAAATAGAAAATATAAGTTTCATACTGCAACTTCTGATAGAATTTCTAATACTCTGAAGATAAACATGTTTTCTATCATGAAAATAAACAATCTCCACAGTATAGATACATTTTATTTAACATGTAATTAAGAATAAATATTCACAATACAGGGAATTAAAGTGCTTCAAAAATAAATAAAAAAATGTGTACATTTCTTTAAAAAGGATTTTTATTTAACTAATTTCTATTATGTATTCTCATATTTATAAAAATAATTTTCTCAAGAGAAAAATATCTATCATTATAAGCATAAAGAAATTTGGCAATAAAAAGAATGACTTCATAATTTATATTAGTAAAATTATAATAATAAACTGTAATTTCTTGATCTAAGTTTTATTTAATTAAGGTTGCATTTTTATAAAAAATAAATAAATGATGGACTGATTACTTTAAAAAATGTTACTGTTAAGTAATTACAAAAAAAAAAAAAACCCCAAACAAACAGAGAGAGGGGATAACTGAATATTATAAAGTACATCAAAAATTAAGAACTGCATATTGGTTTAACTATGATTTTTTTTGTACATACTTCATTTTAATATGATTTAATAGAATATCAACTTTATTTTGATGATGTAAATTCAAAATGGACACATAAAATGTAAAATTAACATTCAAGTAAAAATAACAACTGAAATGAACCTATTATAGAGTATATTTATGAACAGATTACTATTTTTTATTAATAATATGTTTGGTAAAAATTTTATTTATTGATTGTCTCCTTTTTTTCAATTTTAAGTTGTTTTCCCCTCAGATTTTTAAAGTGTATTATATATTTTTGAATCTAGTATAAATGAATTAAATATTATTTTTATAGGAAAGCAATATAATAGTTTGTTTTTAAATAATATTTTTGATTTATGAGAAAATTTGAAAAACTAATTAATACCATTATCTGAGATAAATCTCTCTCTATATAAATATATGTAATAATTGATAATAGAGCCATTTATATAAGTATTAAATATTGTGAAAGGAAATTACTCTTTACAAATTCACTATATAAAATAGATACCCACTATACCATCATTAAATATTTTAAAAATATATGAGGCTCACCTATGTTTTTAAAACATTTATTGATGGAAAAGTGTATGTCTATTTTATAGCAGAAGTGTGAAGAATACTTTACTTCCACAACATTTCATGTGTTTATAAATCACTATATTTTCAATAACTACATATATATCAACTATTAAAGCTTAGTACCACATGTAGTCAAAAATAAAAAATGTACTCTTTCTGATGATATATAATCTGAACTTGTGCAAGTAATATGTCAATTTAAAAGTAAGGCTAGCAATGAAATCAAGCTTTTAATTCAAGCAGGGATCAATAAATGTTGCTTTATTTGAAGAATAACTCTAAATATAGATTGACAACTTATGTTTTTAAACATTTATTGATAGGTGAGTACATATATATTTTGTAGTACATGTGTGAAGAATAGTTTACTTCCATAATATTTTATGTGTGTATAAATCACTATATTAACAATTATATATATATATATACTAATAAGATTCAGTATTGCAGGTAGTTAAAAATGAGAAATATTTTCTTCACTGTGATATAAAATATGAACTTGCGCAAGTAATATGCAGATTTTAAAACCAGACCCACAACAAGATCAAGTCCCAAATTCAGGCACAGTCAGTAAATGTTGGTTTATTTAAAGAATAGTAAACCAGGCTGCACTCTCAACATGGGCCTTGTTGGTAGTGGCCCAAATTTTTGTTAATGAAATGAGGGAAATGGAATTGAATTTTTTATAAATTAATTTAAAAGGGGGGTCTAAACATAGGTGATCCACCTATATGTTTAAAACATTTATTAGCAGGAGTGTGTGTGTGTCTATTTATAATACATGTTTGAAAAGTAGTTTCCTTTCACAATATTTCATATATATATATATAACCAAACTTACATTAAATTCACAACTCAATCAGATTAGCCCCCAAAAAATAAGCTCTAAAGCACAACCAATGGTTTCACTGCTACAAGAAGACTTCTCAAGTGTAAAGAAGTACAAAATACCAACATATTTAAAGTAAAAATTACCTGCAATCCACTAATCTTTCATACATTCTTAATATTAAGAAAACTTTTAAATAAGTTAATTGCTTCAGAATCAAATTTTTAATAATAAAGATTCTTTAATTCTTTTTTATTTGTCACATTTCTCTCAAAGAAGACAACCTTAGGTTCATCAAAATTAATAGTGTGTCATATATGAAAAAAAAAAAGAATTAAAGAATATTTATTATTAAAAATTTATGATTCTGAAGCAATTACTAATTTAAAAGTTCTTTTAATATTAAGAGTAGTTAATGTTTAGTTTAAATATCTTGTTATTTTGTAGTTCTTTACACTTGAGAAGTCAGCTTGTAGCAGTGAAACTATTGGTTGTGCTTTAGAATTTTTTTTTTTTGGCTAGTCTGGTTGAGTTGTGAATTTGGGGTAATTTTGATTACTTATTGACTAGTTTAGCTTTATGCTTTTAATGTTTATATATATATATATATATATATATATATATATATATATATATATATATATATATATATATATATATATATATATATATAGAGAGAGAGAGAGAGAGAGAGAGAGTGAAAGAGGTGAATGGACAGATAATTGATAGACAGATAAGTATATAGTAATGGATAGATTAAATAAATGAATGTATATAGAAATAAATAGGTAGATAAATAGAGATACATATATAGATAGATAGACAAACAGGCAGATAATTATATAGATAGATGCATTAAACAGGGAGAGAGATAAGAACATGTAGATATATTTTGTATATAATGATGTTTATAAAGGTGATGATGAAGATTAACCCAGAGGATGTTAAAATCTGAGGATTACTTATAAAGAAAGAGTCAAAACATTGGAAGTTTAATAAATAAAAACTAAAAAATCAGTAAATACCAGCATTTATATAACAAAAACAGAAAAGTAGGTAGTTGGGTAGCTAGATAGATAGATAGTCAGATGGATAGGCAGGTAGATGAAAAGTAGGCAGGTAGATAAAGAGGTAGATAAATTTTATAGGTAAGTAAGTAAAAACACACGCAGCAAGTACATAGAAAAACAGGCAGAAACATAGGATGATGGATATATAGATAGGTAGGTAAGTAGGTAGATAGTGGAAAGGTAGACAATGATAGGTAAATGAAAATACACATATATGCTTAGTTCTAATGTTATTAAGATCGTTAAATATAAATCATTTACATTAGTCATGTCAATAGATTTGTTGATTATATACCTATGCAAAAATGAGCCTATAAAAAAATCATTATTATTAATTTAAATATCGTTCATAAACTCTCATTTTAATTTAATATATATACAAACTCTCCATATATCACTTTTCTAAAAAAATTTAACCATCGCAATGTATCAAAAAATGATTTTGGATTCATATTCAATAGCCTTCTACATATTAGTGAACATCGTTTTTATTATCTAGTTCCTACTAATAGTAGCAATACTGTTAGTATTTATTTCCATGATAAATTTATTAATTAATTTTGATGCAAATAATAATAATAATAAAATGGAAATAGTTTACCATAAATTTCCAGTAATTTATTTTATTACTTCAACATTAAAAATAATTAGAATAAAAACATTTTTTTTCTCGACATTATCAAAATTAAAACAAGTCAAGAAATCATTAGTTTTTGAATTCATAATTAAACCTGGGGAAAAAATATTAGCAAAAATGACTAATGACTTAGTTAAAGTATGCAAATGAAATGAAGGATAAAAAAATAATTGAGTTTTTGCTCAGAGGAAACTGAAATTGATCCACTTGATGGCAGTGATGTGAGTCACGTGACGAAAGACAAAAGTGTTTATCGATAAATCACATAAAAGAAATATTTATCAGTAGTGAATTTTATTGATTTAAATAAAAGAACACATCAATTCAGAAAGAACAAAAATATATTTTAAATTCAAGATTTTTATTTTATTAGTTTTTTCGGTCACTCTCCTTTCAACTAAGTAAATCATTAATCAATAATATTTTTTTTTTTATGAAGAGAATAAAAAATATCGAAAGTTTAGATAAATAAAAACTAATATTTTGAAAAAGAAAATTTTAGTTAGCATTTATGTTTTAGATAACCTAAAAAATAGTTAAAAAAAAAAACAAAAGGTAAAAAAAGGAACTAAACTAAGTCATTAGATTGAGTGATTATATTGAATATCTTAATGATTTAACTTAAAATCTGACTGAAGTAACAAAACTAAAATAATTCCATAATTAATGGAATATTATTTTTAAGTAAAATTGGGTTTAATGTGCCCCTATTGTCCTTTGTATCTTTTTAAATCCTACATTAGTGAAAATTGGTGGATTTAAGAGCTAAAGAGTCTTGGTTCAATTTTTTAAATGAGGAATATAAAATATGTTTAGTTATTTGGATGCAATTATGTTTAGAACCTTTTAACCTGAGCATTACATGATACCTCTTGCCAAACAACTGAACTTAATGAAAATTATAAGTTTAGTCACTAATTATTTTAAATTTCAATATTTAAATTCATTTTACAATATGTATTTCAGGATTCGAACTCAGTTTTTTACATGAACCACAACTCTCAGTGCTATCTTATATTGCTGACCCACCTGATCAGACATATGTTGAAAAGATAAATAATCACCAATATACATATTTCGTGCTAAACCAGCACTCTATTTTAAATTTCAATATTTAAATTCCTTTTACAATATGCATTTCAGGATTCGAACTCAGTTTTTTACATGAACCACAACTCTCAGTGCTATCTTATATTTCTGACCCACCTGATCAGACATATGTTGAAAAGATAAATAATCACCAATATACATATTTCGTGCTAAACCAGCACTCATCAGTTGGTCCAGATTACTATCTCTTCACATGTATGCAATCAGTGCTCACCTTTATATTAAGATAACCAATCTTCATACTTTAACAAGCCATTAAAGTATGAAGATTGGCTATCTTAATGTAAAACTGAGTACTGATTGTATATATGTGTGGAGATGGTAATCTGGACCAACTGATGAGTGGTAATTTAACATGAAATACATATATTGGTGATTATTTACCTTTTCAACATGTGTGTGATCAGGTGAGTCAGCAATATAAGATAGCACTGAGAGTTGTGGGTCATGTAAAAATCTGAGTTCGAAACCCACATATATTACATATATAAATGCAGATGTTAAGCCTGTATAATGTATTAATATGAATTTCATTAACATAAAAATGTAATACTTTCTGATTACATTATAAATATTTTTATTAAAAATTTGAATGCATTAGTTATGGGAATGAAATTAAATAAGTGAATGTTTTATTGCCCAGATGTTAATAAAAAAATCAAGCACTGGAAGTGACAGAGATGTGTTTAAATACATGGACCTTGAGATATCACCTTATCAAAATATGCAGTGATAAGTGATATAAAACACCACCAAATCTTATGAACATCATTCTATTTTGATGACAAAATCTCACTGATTAATAGATTCTCCTTTAAGAAAATAATTTAAGATCCTAATCTTAATTGCAATTATTCCAGATTATTATGCCTATTCTTAATGGATGAAACTAAAATGTTTAGCAAAAATAGGTCAAACCTGTAGATGTTATTGAAGACTGAAAGAGTTAATAAGGAGTAATCAATTATTGTATCTTTTAAATAAATTGTTAGCAATTGCTTAGTTTGGGTTTTAACAGGTAAAGTGGGATATACTCAGGCGGTAAGTATCAAATTAAAAAAAAAAAAAAAGACTGTTAAAGGATAAGCCAAATTATATTCAAAAAGATATCTAATATAAATATAAAAATTAAGAGGAAATGAAAAAATAAAAGCTAAAATTATTAGATATAAATAAAACTAGATGTCAGAAAACCAAACAAAAATATGGATTATAAAAATTTACAATATGACGATATATAGGGATCTATCCAAATAAAAAAAGAAAGACCTTAGATCACATCTTTATCAGAAGTAGAACAGTAATGGATAAATAGTTGTGTTTGCAATCATTAAGTTACATATGCTGCATATGTTGCATTAAGTTATATCTCAGTTTATTATTGTTTATTAAAAACAATAACTTGAAATCACATGCATACATCTATTAACCTATGCTGTCTATTAATATGTATTATCTACTAACATGCATGTTATTAATAACAGTTATTTGTAAAAACTTAAAAGTTAAAAATTTTCTAGACATTCAACATTTAATGACAGATGATAGAAATAGTCCAACATATTAAATTCACATGCTTAAATTTTATTTAGATATAGTTTTACAATAAAAGTCTCATGTTTCAATAGGTATTATATTAGCCTGAAATGTCTATGACCTGAAACTCAAGTCTAGAGTGGAGTAATAAAAAATATCAGCAGAAAATAAATGACATCAAAATTATTTACTGTTCATGCTATAATAGTTGACAGTATGTATATCTAGCTAATCTTATACAACCTTATCTATTCCAAGTGATCTTTCTTTTATGATAAATTATTATGACTTAGAGAAAACAGTGCAAAAGAATTAAAATAACATCATCACATTGGTAAAATTAAGATTACTCTTAAATTATCTTTAAAAATATCAATGTCACTGCAAACATGCATTAATTATTTTTTATATATGTTTTTAATGTATTATACAGAATAGAGATCTTTCCAAGCAAATAAGATAATTTTATCAATATTAAATAAAAGCTACTTTGAAACAACCTTTAAATATATTTTATACAAAAAAAAAATCATCATATAACTATACCAAACTTACAATAGATCATTTTGGAGTAGAATAAAGGGTTAATAACTGCTTTTAAAAAGTAATTTAATTTTTTTTTTCTAAATTCATCTGTTCTGTAATTCAGGAATAAATAAATAATAATAAATTAATTATTTGTGGAATTGAATATATATAACCCTGTTTAAAATAAGATTCATCAATATTTTATTCTTTTACTAAATGAATTTATGACTATTTTAAATAGGAAAGCTCTCCAAGTCATGAAGAATCCTATTTTAAGAATGTGTATATTTGAAATTGTTAGCAAGATATATGCTTCTATCCCATCATTTGATACTGATTTAATCACTTTAATAACTAGTGAGTTTAAAGACATAGAATTTATATTGGATAGAAACTTTGAACTTCATGTATGGATTCTGATAAGAAATTAGTTATGTTTGCCATTCATTTTTCTGTAATATTGTCTAAATAAAGATAGATAAATTTTGGTGCACTATGTAACCCAGGATGACTTGAATCTGACATTAAAACAAGCTTTTTAATAAAGTTTTCAGATTTAAATTGTATGTCCTCCTCTGCTTTGTCTAAATATGTTTTTGATGGTTTAAAGTGTGTTCCTTTTTGAAGACTTTTCTGAAAAATATTATACAAAGGTTTTAACATGTGTTGTCCATATATGGTTTATGACTGAATTTCAACTGCAGATGGAACTCTGTTATTTGGGAGATGACCCAATATTCATCTTATATAGTACCTTGTTAAAGTGTGAGAAGTATTGAGAAAAACTGCCCTTCTTTTAATTCTTATTTATTTATAAAGTGATTTGTCTGCCAATTTATATAATCTTTGTGGTATTATTATTATATTGAAAATTTTTTCTGTAGATGAACATTGAGTAATTCTTTGGTAAGTTGTATCATACCTTTTGGAGGAATTGTGGTTTTAGTGACATGCATGATGGTGTGTGGTGATCTATACAAATGCTATCTATGCTTGTATTGGATCCATTTCAAAAATATTTATTTTTACCAATATAAATTTCTGAGGAAAGAAATTTGGGAGTTTTTGTTGAGTGATTTTTGAAATTGTTTGTTTACTTGCCACTTCATGATTAATGCTGCATAATCTGTAAAAGGAGCATTTATTGATTGAATATTAATTAAATGATGTATTAATAGTGAATAAAGTACTAGGTCTATCAAAGATTTATGCTACCATTGTTAAATGAGATTGAATTTAATGAAAGAAAACATTTTCCACTTGTTAATGGGAAAGAAAGTAAATGAATCCATTCACTTAAAAATTTAACATTCGACACATTAAATTAATCAAGTAATTTGATTGGTAAAGGGGGGAATACAAAAAGAAAGTTCATTAGTAGTATTAATCTGTTTACCACTGCAAGACCTGAATGTATATAGATATATATTATGTTGAGGGTTATTACTTTGTAGAAAATGGTGATAATTGAAAAAAAATCAATGAATAAGATTTTAAAAGCACTTGGCTAAATTTATAAATGATCAACCACGTATTTGCCTTTATGCTTTGGATAACTAGAAGAGAGATACAAATACTAATTTATTAAAAAGATTAGAAATATCAATGCTCAAACCATTATCAATTTTAGTTTTAAGAAAATGTAAACTAGATGGTCCAATGATTTCATACTATTTATTAATCATGATTATCTTTTTTATTGAATTTAAACCTCTGATATTAAATCCAGCTATTTCAATTATCTTTTTTTTTTAATTATTTGCATAAGAATTACAAAGATCTTAATTAAAGTAAATAAACAGATATTTTATTTTAAGAAATAAAAATATTTAGTTAATTAGTATGTATGTATATACAACTTAAATATATAAAGGCAAAGGGATATGTGTTTTATCTACTATTGTTTCAGTTTATGAAAAGCCCTGAGTAATTTACTGAAGTATGAATACATGACACATTTATTATATTTATAATATTTCATTCCTCTTCACCTGAATATTGAGAGTCTGAGTCTTCATAATTAGTTAAGTTTTTTTTTATTTTTTTTTACTAGAATCTGATATCTGCTGACAAAGTTTATTTTCACTATCCTCCTTATCCATTAATGGCGATTTCCTTCCCCTTTTTTTATGGGGGAGGTGGGAGCAGGTTTTTTTCTTGGTTAAATTTACATCATATATCAATTTTATTTTTCTAGATATTATGTTAGTGATTTATTCTATTATTTCAAAGGATATGTTTTACTACAAATATTCTATGAGTTGTTTGTGTTTCGTGAACTTTCCAAATTTGGTTCTATTTCTTATTATTGTTGAATTGTTTTTGTTTCAATTTCTGAGGCATTTTCTTTAAATTAGCTTTGCGTTTATATTATTAAAAATTGTGGCTTCTTCTAGTTTATTTGTAACCAGTCTGTTACTACATTTAGGCATTGGACTTTTTTTATTTTGCATTAGAGCAGTTATTTATTAGGTGACCTCTCACTTTACAGTGATAACATTGAGAACTAATTATTTTATTATTTAGATTAAGTGTGACTTGGGATATCAACATGTTCAATATTTTTATGAAGTTGCACTTTAAGAGTATAGCTATTTCCATTGATTAGCATTGGAATATTGTCCCATAGCTTGGGTATAAATTTGATTATCTCTTTAACAGCTGCTTTAATTCGGTAAAATCCACATTTTTATGATCTAGATATGCAGGTTGATCATATCCATCATAGTAGATCAGTAAAATCTGATTTGGATTTATTTTATTTTTAATATCCATATCATTTTTGATATTTATATTTCCACTTTGATTGCATGGCTGGGTCCCACTCCTCCCCAATCTGAATGTTAGTTTTAGTAATTCTTTTAACTAGTTGGCCTAAATATCTATCTCCCTTATGTTTTAATAAATAAGGCAATTATATTTTTAATATATGTTAATTGAGATTAATATGAAAAATTAAAACTTTTAAAGCTTGTGATTATTATTATTCTAATGACTTTTAACTTGCCCTACATTAAATATTTGTTAATAAAATAACTTTGCCTAATTGTAGCTTTCCATTGCATTCTATCCCATAAAAACTATGTCCAAGTTGATCATAAATCAATCTTTAGAAATTCCATTATAATTTATCAATATAGTAACCTAATGCTCTAATAATTAATCTGGAGTTTTTAAAGTGAACAAAATATTCGGTTTTTAATGCTGACAATATATGTAAATAAATATGTATAAAACTGTATTTGAACATGTTCATCTAAATATTATACATAGGCTATAACTAACCACATTTTATGTAATTTATTATAATTAAAATGTGATGTGCTAAGACTTCTTTATCGAAATCAGGAATCTCTCAGCCACTATACCCAGAGAAACCTGTTAGCCACCTTCCCTTCACTTTACATTCCCACTCTAAGTTTTTCCCATATTCTTTTCTATTCTGCTCCATCCCATTTCCATAAAATCATTTTTGTCCACTCTATGGCCTCTAAATTTAAATACCTCTTATTTTTTCCAAACTCGGCATAAAACCACAAACCCACCTTCTGTATAATCACTTTGTTTATATTTATTCTCCCAAATCTTTATTATTTGTACTCTTTCTGCTTGTAAGAATTTACAATCAATTAGCAGATGCCTAATATTTTTCATGCCTTCTTTAAATCACCCACATTTCTCCATTTATGTGTGTATTCTCATTGCTAACGATCCTGTTCATGCCTTAAACAGTAAACAACTTTCCTTGCTATTATTGTAAAATAACTTGCACCCAATATTCTGATTACTTCTATGTATATTTAAACTCATTTGACTTTCCATACTAGTTCTCCAACTCTTCAATTTTTATTAATGCATCCTTTCTTCTATCCCATTCTTTGCCACTATAACCATCAATAATCCTCCTAGCACAATCATCCTACTTTGATATAAGTATATTGACACAAATTCTTCATCCAAATTTTCTGTATATTGTACTATCTTTCTCATCCATCTTGTTACCTGTCCTTTACTCATAACCTAATTAAATACTATTTTGACTATTCTCTTATTATTCATAATTGTAATTTACCAAATATTTTAATTTTGCTTTTTGCATTTCTCACATAAAAACTTAATCAACTCATATTTCCATGAATTGCCTCCTTTTCCATCCACACATCTGCATCTAAGACATGTTTTTCTACATCTCTTTGAACTTGTTCTAAGTAATTTAACACCACTTTACTAACACATAACACATTGTTACCATAAGTAAACCCTGCTACTGCTACCCCCTTTCATACAATTCTTGCTACGTCATATTTATTATATAAAAACACTATTAATTTCCTTGTCAATCCCTTTCTTTTCTTTGATTCATTTATCAATTTTTTCTCCCATTCATCCAAGTAATTTCTATTACTTAAGATGATTCCTAAATAGTTGTAGCTATTCCCCACATTTAACTTATATTGCCCAATAAAAATTCTTTCTATTCTCTTTCCCCAGCATTTACCATCATTACTTTTGATTTTTCTTCACTAAATTTAATCCCCAGCTCTTCAATCACTCTTGCACATATCTTCAGCATAACTTCTATATCTTCTTAAGTTTCTGTGTACAAAAAGATATCATCAGCAAATAAAAGACCTGATACTCTATATCCTCTCTTGTCATCTATTAATGGTATCTCTACTTGTCTTCCTAGTCTTTCTATTGCTTTCTCTATTTCTCTCAAATATACAAAAAACAAAATAGGTGACATAAAGCCTTTTTTGCCTTAATCCCACCCCATTTTTAACTGTAACTGATTCTATATTTCCTAATTGATACATATAGTAATTATTTTCACACAATCTACTTATAATAATATCCACTAAAGCTCCATTCATTCCCAAATTTAATAAACTTACCCATAATCTATTTATATTTACTTCATCATATGCCTTCTCTAAATTTATAAAGACCATATATAGCTACGTACCTGTATTCCTACTCATGTCTATACATTGTGTGACTACAAATAAACAATCTCCTATATGCCTATCCATTCTAAAATCTCCTTGCATTTTTCACACTATATTATTTTCTTCCATCCTTCCAGACACAATATATGCAAAAACTTTATATAACATTGACATTACCAGCATTGATCTATAATTGTTTAAATTTCTATAGTCCTTACCCTTTCCTTTAAATAATAGCCTCAATCTTGTATTATTCCTGCTATCTGGAAATTCTGTCTTCTGTGTTATCTTATTAAAACATGATAATATATTTAATTTTGCTTAATTTCCCAAATTCATCACTATCTCTACTGCCCATTCATCTAAACCTCTTGCCTTTCACTTTTCAACTTCTTCCCTGCCTCATTCACGTCATTTTATGTAAAAGTAATATTTCCATTACTATGTTTATATTCATTATCACTCTGTCCTTTACATCTAACATATTTTCTATATGCATTGTATACTTATTTAAGATTGTCTCTAATTGTTTTTGAGCTACATTTTTCCTCATCAGTTAATAATACTAATCTCTCTCCCCTACATTCCTGTTTTAAATATATTTCCAAAACTTTTTACTACAATATCTTCCACTTTATTAATATCCTCCAATAATTTACTATTTAATTTTATTCTCTCTTTAGCCAACTTCTTTTCTTTAAAATAGTTTCTCCAATTAATACTAACATCATTTTCATTCTTTGTTTTTAATAGCACATTTATAATAATCTGATTCATATACATAAATATTTATTTACAAGCATTTACATACATATATGCACATTAGCATCACAAGCAGATAATATTTTATGTTTTTTTTTTAATTACACATTAACAAATATTTATACAAAACCACCTACAGCAGCATGAATTTATGTTGTGATAGGAGTACTTATTAAATTAGTCTCAATGTATGTGTGTGTGTTCTATTATTCAAATCCTACTAAGATTAGAAAGCTCAGAAAATGATGTTGGAATGTATAAGATTGCAATAAATCATTGTCTTAACTTGATAGATGGGATCTTAAGGTCACAAGTGTAGCTACATAAATCTTATTAAGATTTATGACAAAAGAAAAATAGATTTCAAAATGGTTACTTAATAAAATAACTCAAAATCATAAATAATATTAATCAAAATTTTTATGATACAAATAAATGTAAACAAATTTTATGAGAATTCTGTTTTCAAATAAATGAAATTTCAGTACCGTTTTGTTTCTAATTCAAAATATGTCTGTAAAAACAATCTGATCACAGGGATTGGACTTAATATTTATATAATAAATATGGAAACTATATTAGGGTCAACCAAGTTATTTATATGGGGTTCTAAACTGGTCTTATCTTATAGTTGTACTTAATTACTAACAAAATATACTTGATTGCCATAGCAATAAATAGGGCCATAAAACAAGAAAACATCATGTTATCATGTGATACCCACCTGACATATTAAGACTATGATAGTGAGTCAATTAGCTGCTGAAGAAAGTTATTCCTGAGATGCCTATATATTGCAATTAAATAGAAAAGTTTTATGGTATGATAAAATCATTAAAAATATTCTAAAAAAGAAGATGAAGAAATAGTGAAATTCTTGGCAAAGTTGGTGTATTAAGCAATAAATTAATAATTATAATTTAGCCAACTTAATACTTTTACCAAATAATTTGAACTATTCGATGTTTCCTGAAGGTTTGTGATGATAGTATTTTAGTTGTATACTGGACTATTTCCACCATCTAATATTAAGTAGTGAATGTCTTTAGAAAAAAATAACTTTATTTAAATATTCAAAATACATTCAACTATTAGTAATAGCTCACAGGTTAGTATATGCACAATATTTTGAGATGTATTATTCTTCTCTGTTCCTCATGTGTCACTAGCCTGATCAGTGATAGTACTAGCATGGGAATCAAATCTGGACCTTTAGATTCTTTAATATTGAATTTTAAGGTAACACTCTAATCAACTGAACCAGCCTTGCCAATTTTTCTAAAGGCTTTCAATACTTAATATTAGATGATGGAAATAGCCCAAACATACAAATAGAATTTGAACTATTTTTTTCTATTATGCTCTTTAATATAACACTTTTCAAAAGACCATAATAAAAAAATGACAGAAAACGTAATTGAAATGAATTAATAAAACTATTAAATTAATTGAATTACTACAATTTATTGCTTAGTGCATACATTGCACTTCTATATAGAAAACATATACCAAACAACCACAAAAATGCAATGGTAATATTGAGATAAAAAGTAGGATAGAAATTGAAAAACTTAGCATTATTCTGTCAATTCTACAAGATCTTTATTTAGATCATCTCAACTTATCTATAGTCCAAACTAATCAAAACAATGTTTGATATATTTGCTTATAGCAAAGTAGATCGTATGCAGTTATTAATGGAAAATTAATTCTTTGTATTTATAAATAATGAAAAATAGTTTGATCCATTCTATAATCATTTTGGCAGTGATTAAAGCTTTAGAATATCGAAACATAAGCTCAGAATAATAATAAAAACTCTCAGGATTATTTATCAAAATTCAAAAGCAATGTCCAGACTACATGATGACATTAAGAAAATTAATATTTATCAGGATATTTGATAATGTGTTTCAATCTTACCAAACTGTTTACACCAATATTATGAAGACATTTTATAGATTAAAATTAAAATCTAAGGAAAGTGAAGTAATTAAATAGATATTACTTATATTATCTACATTTTGCCACTAATAATGTACTTTTACAAATAATATTTCTGAACTCCAGAAGTGTCACAATAGTTGTTAAATTAAAAAAATGTAGGATTAAAATAAATACGAAAAAGACAATGTTCAATAACTTTTCATAAGCTAAGTAAAGACTAAGCATAATGAATTAAATATATACTTATAATTATTGTGCTAATTAATGCAAATGTTATCATAACAAAAAAATTAATGATGGAATTAAAACTGGATGGAGTAGTTTTGATAGTGATAATGTTAAAAAAAAATACCTAAGTGCTTAAAAAAGATTTCAATTTATGAGATTTACAAATATTTATTTATACATTTAAATCATAGATATTTAATAAATAAATAAAATTAGATGACTTTAATTAAGATAGGTAAAGTTTCATTAATACTTAAAGACTGAAAGTTAAATATATGGATGAGAAAATAAATAGGTATTATTAATATATTATTAAAAAATGAGGAGGCTAAAATAAAATTGGGGTGAAAATTTCACAAGACAAAATGACAATAGATGGATAACTAGACTTTTAAACTGGAATTTAACAAATTGTAAAAGAGTAAGAAAAAGACAATGGATAAATGCACGAAAAATTGTTTTAATGCTTTGAAAAGAAATTATAGATTAAGTAAATTTGATTATGGTTTGATAAGGCTTGAAATGATACAAATGTATTAGTACTCTCATGACATAGTAAATCTTGTTGGTACTTCAAAGTTTTCATAAAATTTTTAGCTATATCCCATTGTACTTCAAAGTTGTACTCCACTATACTGCAGAAAGAAAGCACATCTTACCTAATCTAGCTAAATATTGAGCTATGTTTCATATGCAAAATACATGATGCTTTGATATATAGAAAAAAAATACACATTGTTTATCTAGTCCAGGAGTATCCAAGATATCGACCATATAATTTTTTTTTTGTGTGTGTGTTTAAAATTTGCATCTTATTTATTTTAATATAATTCTAAAACAATTTTCTTTTTTTTTCTTGAATTTTTTTTTAAAATTCAGGACCAGCTTTAGAAAATAATTATTTATAGGTAATTTAAAATTGTAATTTAATAAATATTTTATAAAGTGACATGGACAAATTATAATACTAGAGGGAGCTAAGGTAATTTAACCTTTAGTCTGATGATTTTTTTTATTGGTCAGAGTGAGTACAAATTTGAGTGATTTGATTCATTAATCTTTTGCATGCGCACTTTGTTTAAAAGTGAACTGGCTTGACGCCACTCTAAATTGGTCACTTTTCATACTATGATTATGATTTTGTACTTTTTTTAAAGATTAAAAAAAGTTCTGTAAGATGCTGCCCTCTCTTGAATTATTTTACAAGTAAAAAATCAATAAAAATGACCTTATACATCAAACAAAGAAAAAAATAATGCCCCTTCTTAGATATTATTGGCTATTAAATTTTGACAACAAAGAAAATGGCTTCCAAAAAGCAAAGAGTTACAATCTGTTTTTGTTTTATTCGAAAATGATAAATGAATGTTTTAGACCATTTTAACAGTATTCTTTGACAAATTATAAATTATTTTGATAAAATATGCTAAAAATAAAATTATTTTGGAAAAATAGTTAAGACTTATAACAAAAATTATTTGTTTTTTTCTGCAACTAAATTTGGCAAAGAAAATCACGTCATTAGCAAAATGTTTTGATTGGTGAGTAAGATTTTATTTTATATTTTCTGCTAGCAAAAATTTATATAAGTATATAATAACAATTTATTTTTGAAAAAACTGACAAATTATTAATATACTTTTTACAAACAAAACTAAAGTTAATATAATATTAAAAGATGAATATATTTTGATGCTTGAGTTTGTAAGTTGACCAATTTTTGTGAATTGACCAATTAAAAGTTTTGATTTTTACCTCATTCGACCAATAAAATAATTAGCACTCTAAAGGTTAAGTACAGATCTAGCCAGTTTCCTTTCTGAAATATATTAATGTACAAAAATCAGAATTGTTTTAATTTAACTTTTAAAAATTGAATTATTTTACATTCAAGTTGGTTACATTTAACAAAAAATGTAAAATAATGTTAATAACTTAAGAAAAATATAAGAAAAACATATGAAAATAGCCTGTAGTAAAACAAAAAATTTATATTTCAACCAATCATTACATGAAAACACAGGTGATTTCTTGTGACTTAGAAATTACAATAGCTGATTATTCACTTCTGTTGTATTTTATTCATCTAAAATTAAATATTTTAAACAAAAAGCTAAATCTCGCCACATTATTAGTCAGTATAATGTAAAAAGTAATTATAAAATCCATAAATATTTATGAAAAATAGTTGTGTTTTGCTAGTTGTTACTGAATGTCATTGATATGCAAATAGCAATCAGCTTTATTCACTTGTCTTAAATAACAGCCAAGCACTATTTACTTTCTCTTGATTATTTTTCTTGTAAAATTTAAATATTATCAAATCAAAGTTTACATTTAAGTAAATTCATATAAAATCTTAATTATGAATGTAAAAAAATTATGAGAAATAAATCTATTATGAAAGCAATAGCAGTCAATGCTATTCACTTCTCTTGAATAACAGTCCAGTACTACTCACTTTTCCTTGATTATTCTTCTTGTAAAATTTAAAAATTTTCTAATTGAACTTTATATTTAGGTAAATTAATATAAAAACTTAATTATGAATGTAAAATTACAAGAAATAATATTTATTTATGTTCAAAATCTATTATGAAAGCATAAAACATTTTGGTTTGATATCTGACTTTGACAGTTAGAAATGCTTGGAGACAATAGCCAAAGTTGACAGTCAGTGCTTTGCAATACTTTATAAGAAAAAAAGGTGAGACTATATATGAGAGACCACAATCAGAAATTGATTTTTTGTGAAAAATACTGCCAATAGTGGATTTTTTTGGAATTAAAATTTAAATACCAATAAAACTACAAATTTATGAAAAAAATAAGCATAAAATAGTGAAAATGTGATTAAAAATGGTCAATAGATGACACAAAATTTTTTTGGTTTCTGGTTCAAGGTCCTGAAAAAAATGTAGTCACCCTCAGATACACTTTCATCAAATAAGTTCCCCCACCAATATCTAAATGTTTGGCCACACCTGATCTAGTCCATCATTATCTTCAATGACAATGAAAAATGAAAAGATTATTCCCAAGTTAAAATAATGATATTCAAAACACATTATATTTTACAAACGATTTGACAATGGAATGATATTCTTTGACTAACTATTTTATTATTAAGATCAATAAATTGAATTAGTTCAAAATGCTTAATAAAACTTAGTTGTAGTAGCTAAATTGTAATAGAAAGAGAAAACATTTGAAGTCCAAAAAATTTCTCAAAATAATAATCCGTATATAATAGATTTATATATAGGTTAATATTTTTCATAAAGACAGTTTTGGATATTTTCTAAAATGAATTGTTCACATTAATTTCATTAAAATTATACAAATTTAATTAAATGAATCTTTTATTTTATCCCTTTTATATATAAAAAAATTACACATTTTTAAAAAAAATCTTATTTATTTAAGACTGAAATATTAATATCGAGACCTCTTTATTTTAATGTTTTGACAATCTCATATTGTCGTTATATGATCTTTATCAAAAAGCAATAAATATATAAGCATTTACAACATTTTTAATAAAAATAAATCGTATTAATTTTTTTCGAAATTATTTTAATTACGGAACTTACAATGTTCTCTCTTTAGTATATTCTCCAATTTTCGGTTTGTTTATCCTGCTTTTCTCCATTTTTAATTTGCACAAAAATAATAAACATTTGACAAGGAATATATTTATACACACATAAAAATATATCATTTATAAGAATTACAAATCAAAAATATAATCTTTAAAAATTATAAATATTTTCTTTGATATTTAGTTGTTTTTTTTTTTTTTAAAAAAAAAAAAAAAAAATCCTATCAAATAGAAAAAAAGGAGAGAAAAAAAAGGGAAAGCGGTAATATATATATAACGAAGAGTGAAGATTGTAAGTAACCCTGCTATATTTGGACACTGGAATACAATTTATTGTTTGCAATGTTTCAAATATTTGTCCTAAATGTATGTACACACACAATGTATATATTTATAGTATTTAGATAAAGACCATCCAAAATAGTTGAAATAGTGGGGAAGTGCATATTTGATAACTTAAAGATGAAATGTGTGTGTATTTTGAAGATTTTAAAATAGATTATCATTTAAACTTTGTTTCATGTTTTATACTATTTTCATTGTCATTTTTGTGTCTGTTATACTAATCATTTTCATAATCATTGTTTACTTCATATATAAATGATATATCTTTATTAAATGATTACATTTGATTGTTCACATACTTTTCATAACTTTTTTTTTTATATATACTTTCCCAAAATTTTCTTAAAATAGAGATTTCCCATGTTTAATTCAATTCCTTTTATTCATTACTAACGTTTAAAAAGTAACTCTCTTGAGATAAAAAAAAAAAAAAACAATAGTATTTCCTTGTTCTCATGCTTTTTTTTTTCAAACACAGCATATGATATCGTTTTAACAATCAATTTTGTGATAACTTTTTAAAACATAAATTTGTATTTTATTGTAATTTTTTTTTTTTTTAGTATTTAAAAATCAACCTACAATTACAAAAAAAAAATATTTAAATTTTGGTGACCTTTAATTTTTCTTTTTTACATCTTTTTATCGTGTATTAATTTTTTCTAAAGACTTTTTATTAGCAATCAAATTTACAACTTCTTCCATTCTTTGTTCTGACCAATCCTCAGTGATCTAAAAGGACTATTTAAAGTAATGAAATACATCAAAATATTCAGATGTTACAATAAAATTATATTTAAAATAACAATAAGACTGTAATTTATCATCTATAATGATAAAATGTTAGGATCTATAATTCACTCGATTTATTCTCTTCTAGAATTTTGAATAATCATTGGTCACTAGATAATGGGTGCATTTAAATCTAGTAAACTGGTTTTCACTTTGAAATAAAATAAAGAGAATGAATCACTGCTCTTAATGTAGACGTTGAAATTAAGCAGAGGTATTAATGAGATGGTCTGTTTACCACATGATCAAGAATTATAATTTAGTCTTATCATTCAGTATCTCAATTATTTTCCAGTGCATTTGAGAATTTATATATACATCTGATTACAGTAGGTGTTTAAATATATGTATTTAATATATTTTAATTTGACTAGATCTCTCCAATTTTTGTACTAAAATATCTTTTATAAACATTTGTTTACTGCGACTATTAAAATTATTTGCCCTGTTCTAACTCATAATATTGAATACTATGACGAATAAAATAAATAGTTTTGATAGTCATATATATAAATAAAATGCCCGTTCATTAAAAAACTATTATAATAATAAAAATAATAAATATAACGGTAATTAATAATATATACAATATTTCAATCCGCAGAAGTATTTTTGGTTAATTCTTCAACTAAAAGTACTTCTGCAGATTAAAAGTCTGTATATAATAGTTAGTTAGTGTTATATTTATATATTACCTACAATGGGAGTTACACTTTGCATAGGTATATGTTCACATATATTGTTTTATTTAATATTATATTGATCTGTAATTGTCTTTTTTCTAGATAACATATTTTTAATGTTTAATAATCCAGGACATAAAGTACTTCAAATTATTTATATTTAAAATGACTAAACGCTATACATATATCTGGAGATTGCCTTACCTGCACATCTTTAAAACGGCCAAATGTAAACTTTAAGAATTTGATATTAATATATATATATATTAAAAAACATTATTTTCCACAATAGCCTACTTATTATATTCATATTGAAATCAATTTTAATAATCATATTTGATAAAATCTTTGACACTGCTGCTGCTGCTCCTGCTGCTGCTACTACTACTACTGCTGCTGCTGCTGCTGCTGCTACTGCTACTGCTACTACTACTACTACTACTATTACTACTATTGCTACTACTACTACTACTACTACTACTACTACTACTACTACTACTACTACTACTACTAGTTTTAAAGTACTTTATTTGATATCATAAGTACATGTATGAAAATACAATTTTAAAACATGTTACAAGAGCTGATCTACAATTTAGAATTGAAAATTATTAACAAAATTATTATTATGAATACATGAAATATTTTTACATTAATAATGTTGAAAAACTGAGGAAAAAAATTAATCAATAACAGTAACAATATTAAATACATATATGACAACAAAACTCTCACTTACATACAGCAAATATGCGATTCATATTTCACAGTGGTGTTGGTAATTTGATCAAACTCCAAGTGGCTGATACTATATCAGTTGGAGCTAGTGCCTGATCTCTTGTTTTAATTTTTGCTAACTTATTGAGAAAAAGTGATTTAAGTTTACGAGATGTGGGATTGAATATAAAGTGGCATCTCATAAACCAGAGTGTATATAGTATAAAGATTGTTAGTCTTATTGTTGGAAACAACCCTCTTTGAATATTTTCTATCAATACTGTCAATGAGCATTTTGGATTATGGGTTATATCAGCAATTAGTTCTTGATATGTTTTGAGAGAAATACACTGAGAAATAAAATGTTCCATTGTTTCTTCTTCTTTATTACATAGTTGACAAATGGCATCTATATTTGGAGATCTCCATCTTCCAGCCAGAAAAGCATTGGTAGGTAAAGCTTTAAGGTTGATTTTTATTAGAAAATCTAAGTACTTAGGCTCCAAGTACCAGAATTTAAATTTTTGGATTATAGATTTATTTGTGATATTAATTAAGCTAATGGGAATTTCAAAGGGATTGGAATTAGTTGTTATGTAATGTGCTTCCCAATACTTAATTTTAGTTGAGAAAAGGTTTGTAGCAGGTACTTTATGTTTGAATATTGTTTTTATTAGATTGTTAATGAATTTATTTTTAATAGGAGGTGGAGTGTCTGTAGGTGATATTGGAAGAAACACTTGGAAATTTTCATATGTCATATAAAGTTTCATTATTGCATTATGAGTTTTTTGGTAATAGAATGTTGAAATGCAGTGTAATGACAGGCCATTTAGTCTTGAATGTTTTTGCAGACTTTTGATGCTTATTACCACTGCCTTATTATTCCATATGAGTTTGGTGCAAAAAGAGTTAATTTTTTTCTTAAATGAGTTTGTAAATTTAATGATAGGTGCATAGTAATTTATTTTTGGGAAAATTAATATGTTAATGAGTGATATTTTACTATGCAATGAAAGATATGCTTTTGAAAGTGAGGTTGTCACCTTTTCAATTGCAGATATTAATTGTTCTTGTATTATCTTTCTCATTGCATTCATAGACAGATGAATTGGGAGACCAAGAAATTTGTGGGGAGGGGAACTGCAAACTGAATGAATTTGATTACCAGAAAGTATACTCCAAATAGATGTTTTTTCTTTGTTAAATTTTAAACTATAAGCTGCAGAGTAATTTTCTAAAATGGTATACATTAAAGGCAAATGTTTTTTGGATGGCAAAAAAATGACTATATCATCCATGTATGAAATATGATTGATGGATTGGTTTATGAGGGGTACATATATTCCTGGAAATTTAGATTCTATTTCTAGTAGGAGGGGGTTAATATATGTGATAAAAAACAGTGAACTAAGGGGAGAGCCTTGTGGTATTGAGTTGTGTGGAGTGAAGTCAGGGGACATTTTGCCATTAAGAGTAATGTGTATTTTTCTATTGATGAGCAGGTTTGCTAGAACATACATTATAGGTATTGGAATTTTATGTTGACTAAGCACCTGTAGTAGCTTGTCCACAGGCACCGAATCGAATGCAGCCTGTATGTCTAATTGAATTGCAATAGGTGCTGATTTTCTAGCTTGTCTTACATCCTCTATTAATATTTTACATAACATAAGTGCTTCAGAAGTAGAACATCCTTTTCTAGCAAACTGAAACTTAGACAACCTAGGAAGTATTAGGGGTTGAATTTTGTCTTTTAAAAGAGACTCTATTAGTTTGATGATCAGAGGAGACATTGAAATAGGGCGTAGATTATCTAGAGGAGAAGGAAGTGTATTTTTTTTAGAAAAGGGACCAGTGATACTGGATAAAGTTGGTCAATGTTATGTATTTGTTTTGATAGATAATTTATCATATTGTGTACTATTGGGATAGTAAAGTGGCTAAGATGTGATAATAAAAATTTTGGAATTGCATGTGTACCTGGATGTGTATTGTTTGGAATAGCGTTCAACTTGAGAGCAATTTCATACTTTGTAATGTTATGTTCTTCTGTGGTAAAACCAAAGTGAAATGAAGAAAATTTTAGAAAAGGAAATTTTTGGAGTCTAGTTTTAAAGTGGTAATATATTTGCAGAGTCATGTCTTCCGCAGCAATCATTTTTGAATCAAAAATAATAGATGAAGGAGTTAATTTTTTGGGAGTATAACCTGAAGCCCACCGAATATATCCTTTAGACCAGTTATGGGGATTAGCTAGAAAAATTTTTGCTTTTTTTATAGAGAGATAATCAGCCAGTATGAGTTGGGTTTGCTTGTATTATTGTTTTAAAAACATTATTGGTGTAACTGAAGAAGGGTCACATGAAGTATTTTTTTAGTTTTAAGTGTATTGTATCTAATTTATTAATAAGATTAGTGGGAGAACTATTTTTGGAGGTATAATGTCGAATAGTTGAAGAGATTATGTTAATAAATGATAGCCAGGCCTCTACTGGGTTTAAAAATAGTATGTCTACTTTCTTAAAATAAATATAAATTTCAGAGAGAACTGCTTCAGGTGTAGTGGATTTTAAAAGAAGACGAGTAGTTTTATTTAGAGGAAGAATTGGTTGATGTTGCATGTGTATTGCGAGTTCCACATTAAGTGCTAAATGATCAGAGAAAGTTACAGGACATAGAGAGGGATTTATTATGAAATGTAGATCTGGTGAATAGAATACAAGGTCTATTAGAGAGGAGTGTTTTTTAGTGTAGAATGAAATGGAGTTAGTTGGAAAAAAACCTTCAGCACTCATGAGATTTTTATTAATCAAATGAAGGTATTTTAATGTAAAATTCTTATAAGACATGTTAAAATCACCCATGATTATAGTTGGGTAAGAATTTGTAGCTAATATTAAATTTATTTTATTTATTAATTGGTGAATTAACACTGGCTGATTATATAAATAGAATGTTATTAAATTTACTGTAAAAGAAGAATGATATAGAATAATTATACTCATATGCTGATCTAAGTATAAAATCTTAAAAGTTTGAAAAGGAGAACAATGATGGATGAGAATCCCTACCCCAGCAGCAGCAATATCAGATGTTGAAAATTTACTGTATCCAAATTTACTAAGGTAGAGTTCAGGATTAAATGCTGAATGTACTGAGCATTTTGTCTCTGTAAATAAAAGGATATGGGGTGAGAATTGCCTTATCCAATTGCTAATTGCATATATTCGCTGGGTAGAGTTAATACCCCTTACATTGACTGCTGTAATAGAAAGACCGATATTATCAATTATATAAAATGGTGGGAAAAAGATATTTTATAGTTTATTGTATAATGAATGGGACAACTAATATTAGTAAAAGTATAATAGGAATGTGTTAAATAGAAAAGAAAACTTATAATAATACACCACTGTGAAAACAATGAATCTACCCTTGCAAGTGAAGTTCTATTGAGTTTGTTGTGCATATTTTTGTTCATAAACATGATAATTATTTTCACATTTGGAATTAAATCCAAAAAATTGTCCTGTTTTGAAAGTCTATAAGTGTTATTCATGCAACTCATCTTGATAGTCTATTTTTTATGGTGCTTCAAAGTTTGTCTCTGTATTTTGAGACATGGTATTTGTTATGATATCCTTAGATTTAGTAGATCTTCTGTGTACATCCACTCCTGCCATCAGAAGAAGCTGCTCCTGTGTCAATTGATTTGTACTTTGTTTTTGTCTGGTCCAATGAAGTGTTGATTCATTAGCCGGATAATTTGTTTCATCTGTTTTATTTGTGAGTTTTGTTTTTTTTAATGCTGGTGTGGTAGACTTTGTATCATTTTTCTTTGATTTTCTTTCACTATGTTTGTCAGGTTTATTAGTTTGTATAGACTCTTGATGCAATGCGGATTTTTTCCTCTTGTGCATTCGTTTCTTAGTCTTTACTTTAATTAATTGGAACTCTTCATCAGAGCAAGGAAATGGTAAGGTATTACTCATGTACTCTGTTTCTGTTTCCTTCTGTGAGGTAAAAGATTTATTTGGTATAGTATTCATGGAGCTATTTTGATTAGGATCATCAAAGCTGAGATTTTGCTTATTTGTGTTGTTGTCTTCATTATTGAAAATAAATTCATCAAGGCTGAGATTTTGGATATCTGTGTTGTTGTCTTCTTTATTGGGAATAGGTTCATCTATTTTTGTTTTTTCAGGGTTACTTTGCATATTGGGAATAGGTTCATCTACATTTAAATTTTAGGCAGTAAATAAGTGATTAAAGTATTAATTTCTATTAAAATGTTTTTATTATAAATATTGGAGGGGCCCATATATATATATATATATATATATATATATATATATATATATATATATATATATAGAGAGAGAGAGAGAGAGAGAGAGAGAGAGAGAGAATTACAGATGGAAACTTTTACAAAAATCAATATATAAATTTTTAATATATTTTTTTTAAGTATTTTATTTTGGAGATTTGCTTTCATGATAAACCTTACTAACATTCCATAGCATCAAACAAAAGAAAATCCATTAACAAAATGGTAATGAATTTTCTAATTAAAGTAAAATTAAAAAAGAAAAGATATTTGAAATATAAATTCTTCAATCTACATTTAATTAAAAATAGATTTGAAACAATAAAATCATTGGGTTTATCAGGAGAGTGGATCTCAAGAATACAATACAAATATACTTTAGATTGATAATTGCGGTCATTGGAATTCCAACAAAGCCACTTAGCCTGGAGCATATGAAGAAGGGAATTTTCCAAAAATAGTCAAAAAGGATATAAATAGCCCAAGAGAACAATAGAAGTTAACCAGTCATAGTTTTGTCAGCAATTGCCTGGTGAACCCATGCTGGTCAAATTTTTAAAAAGAAAAATGTTCAGAAGCATGGTAGTGGAGTAGATGGTTGTGTAGCTTGCCCATCTCCCCACTGTCCCAAAGATGATCGTCCAATACCTCATGCGAGAAATCTCATCAAAATGAACTGCTGAACAGTTGAACTCTCTTATTTAAATACATAGCTAGCTATGGCTGTGTGAAATTCATATTTTATTGTGGGATCCAAACTTCCACAAGGACTCATAATAAATTAGGTAATATGTTCCAATTTGTTATTTCTAACTGCCTAATTTATTCTTTTAAAACTCCAGTGATCCAATAATGTAAAATCCTGCTAATTTTAATGTCTTCTAAAATGTAATCCTCATAATGGAATCTAAATGGTTAACTTAATATTTTGTAAATAATAGTTGCTATTACTTTAGATCTAATAATGTCTTTGCTCATTCTATCTGTCTTAAAAGTTATGTCTCTTAATGCTAAACTTTCTTTTAATGCAGTTTAGAAATATTATTATTAATTACTTAAATAAAATGAATATATGCCAATTTTGTTCCATCTTGACAAAAGCTTTATCTAAATAAATATTTTGCTGTCTATTTCTCGATCACCATTTGATGGTAAATAAAAATGAATAATTCTCTAGCTCTGAAAGATTAATACTTGGAGCAACCTTTGTTTTGTCAAGATGAAAACATTTTATATTATTATGTGTTTTTTAAAAATATTTATACGTACACAGTTTAGTTGTGGGGAGATGCTAGATTCAAGTATGAGAGTTTATTTAGTTATTTTATTTCATTTTAAAGAGTGAAAGGGAGGGGGTTTAGAAAATTAGATTTATGCTAAATAATAAGAGGGTAATAGAATGTTAATTGAAGTGTTAATGGGATTTTGTGTAGAAGGGAGGGACATGTTGCTAATAAAAATATTTGTAATAATAATTAATGCTTAGTTTATTCTTCTTCATCTGATCTTGGTCAATCCATACAACCTTTATGTAATTTTTTTAGCTCAGCACAATTATATATTTAAATGCTAAAATATATTCTCCAGTAATCATATTTTGCCTTTCCAGAATTTTGCTTGATCACTTGTCTTTTGTTCTTGGTGATCGCTAGATCAGAACTAGGCCACATGATAATTTCACTGGTCATTAATTTTCTTATCAGTATATGAAATCCAAAATGGGAAGAACCAAGGCAAGCTAAGCTCTGCTAGTCTTGGAAATTCCCATATCTCTTACCTGAAATGTTTTAGGTTTGCCAATGGCGCAGACCATTCTTTCCTTATTTTTTTTTTGGCATCATGGGAATGGAGCAGGTGAATTGAGTCTATGCTGATAATGTGATATCGACTTCTGGATCTATTTACTTTACTTTTGTTCTGAGCACATCATGGTGGATTGATTACAATTGGATTAATTTATGTGTTTTAAAATCTTAAAATATTTATTTGTGAATATCGCAATCCATTTATATTTTAAATGTGTCACTCTCTTCGATGCCAGTTCCTATAGTTTGATTTAATTATTTCTCTCTTAAAAATAATTTCACTCATAATAATGTTATGTTTAAAATAGGCTCTTTACAATATTTATTCCATATATCTCAGACTTGGGTGAGCGTCTCCCATAACTTCCAATTGTCTACATTTGTTAGATTGGCATATAAACTATACTGCTCTCTAGTCAGAGGCATAATAACTGACAGAATAGAAATTTGTATTAACTAACTTAAGAAATAAAAACAGAGACATTAGATAAATTTTATAAATGTTTTATTAAAAATATATATGCGAATTTAAGCTACCTGTAGTTCGTCTCTATTAATTCTAAAATTATATTTTCTAATTAATTATTGTGCTGCTATCTGATGACTCAAGGTCACACACATACCATTTTTATATTTAAGTATTGGATAGGTCTAATTAAAGTTAATAATTAGAGATAGACATTCAAATTAGTTGAGGCTCATGTTCCACTGTTGATGCTAGTGGGCCGGAGTGTGGAAAAGATTAATTGCTTGCCTCAAAAATATTGTTAATTAGTTGACCAATTTAGAGAGTGGGTAAACAGGGCAGAATCCATAAGCAATCTTTATCTTTGATCTTATGTAGGGTTGGATTTGAGGTACTTTTACCCAGGCTGTGAATCATGTTGAGTTAACATGCAATTTCGACTGGTACAATAAATATTACATAAATGAAATATTGCAACAAAATTTGTAAATAAAATTATCTTTTTATATACATTTGTAATTAAGTTTGTTTTATTTACATCTGATCTGCATTAAAAACAGGGAATAATTTAATTTATTCACTTTATTCCAAGAGACATCTACTGAAAGCTTAAGCAATCAGTGAATACTACATGATAGTTTAATAAACAAATCCCCAGATTTCTTTTGGATACTGGTTTTCTGTGAGAAGCAGCAAACATAGCATCCATTTTTCATTTTTTGTTAGGAAATTGAACTTCTAATGCTTAACTAAGCTTACATAGATAGATAAGTATAGCTATAAAATTGTTTTCAGCTCCCAATTAAAATATTACAATGAATAAAATACATGTAATATTAGTGAAATGTTCACAAACATTATTGGATTCTGTGCATATATACCATAATGATCATGATCTTTTTCAGGACTACCCATTTTTTGATGCTTTTTTCATTGTGGTATTTGTGCCTGATATTACATTTTGAACAGCTTTTTCCTCTGCATCTCATTATCTAGGAAAATATATGTATGCAGATGTTGAAAATTAGCATAAAAAATCATGTGGTATTGTTTCTAGTGCATACAGAAATTAAAACTAATAAGATTTCAAATATTGTGAGAAATATTTTTGATATATTTATAGATCAGTTTTAAAAATATATGTCTTTTAAAAATATATATGTCTTTTATATTTCAAATAAAAAAATATTAAATCAAGGTAATTTACATATTCCTGCTTGCTTTGTTTTTTACTGCTATAAGTTGCTCTGCATGGATTAATACACTGAGTAGTGTCAATCACGGTTGCAGTTTTGCCACTTGTGGCGTTTAAATTTTTTATGAAGTGGCGAAAAAATAAAATCATTCGATTATTTATTTATTTTATCGTTATATGTTGAGCTAGAAGTCATTTACATATTCGTAGCTACTTTAATTTTTCTGTTCGAAAGTATTTAATTATAAATAATGTATATATATGTTGACGTACAAAGCTATTAAATATAATTCTATCTGTTTTAATATTTCTGTTCGTATATGTGTAGCAGTTAAAGAGTGGATTTTATTTTAAAAAGCGTACTCAAAACAAACGTGCTTAAAACATCTTTGAAATTGATTTGTTAATTCTTCTTGTTCAATCTCTATCAAGTCTTACAAATAATTATACAGCTAGTTTATCAATATGACGAAGTTATAAGCTCGTACATTATTTGCTTATATGTATTGGCAAATAATATATTATATACAATCTATGTACATTTTAAATAAATACGGGGTGCACCTAAATACGGTATATATATTTACATCAAAAAAAAAGAGATTTTAAATATTTTTAATTTAAATTTATTCTAAGAACTGATTAGTTATTTTTTATTATTCTTTAGAATTTTGGGAAGGTACGGGATATATAATAATTTTCCAGTAAGCAAAACAATGTCAACGTGAAAATTTAGAAATAATTTTTATTACAATTCATTTTCAATATGTATAAATGTTTTTTTTATTAAATTGAAATGATAGTGCCATCTACTGGAAAAAATGAAAATTACTATTTAAACTGGCTTAAAGAATATTTCGTACTCGAAGATAAATTAATGTTTATAAGCGTTTAATATCTATTTTATAGCAATATATATATATATCAAGATAAATAGTACACACATATACTTCTTTATACTATACATATGGTATACTTTATTTATTTTGGAAATTTATAAATAAGAATAGGTTTATATATAAATCGATTTCTGGCTCCATTCACAATGTGTTATCTAGATAAGTATAGCATAATCTATTTATTTAAGATACTTTATCTTGTAGAGCAGTTAGTATGCTCATAAGATATTATATAGAAAATATAATGCGATTTATTTCCAAAAGTTTAGATCAACTCACAATGCTTGCATAAGACTTATCAAAATCTTCACTCTACTTCCTTCTGCATTTCACTCATAAAATGATAACATCCATGAAGCAGGCTTATCACAAGGCTAAAGAAACATTATACTTTGTCTTCCTTGATTAAAAAAATCGCACAAACCTTATAATTACATTTGATGATGAAAATAATCCACTACGCCATCATCACAGATTTAAAAATAAATAAACAAATTTTAATTTTTATATACAATATGTGAATATTGTGGGCCTTGAAATGGTTAAAACATCTGGTTATCATGTTTTTTAGACCTTTTCTGTGTATTTTCATTTTATCAAATCATAGTCAGATAAAACCTGAAATTTATGGTTCTAAATAGGAATTGGATTATTTTTTCCTTCAGTTAACCAATTTATAGTCAACACAAGAAGCCATCCAGTATGGATGTTTATACCTAGCCGATAAAAGAAGAATAAAAATCACTAAACCATAATTACCTTCTTCATTGTTCCTCTATGAATATGAAAGTAATTGTTGAATAAATCTTTATTCTACTGTAGAATATTTAAAAACTTTTTTTTTTAATTTTTAGCAAATATATAAATATGTAAATGAGAATTAAGTGAATACATAAAAACAGTCATCAATTTTTTATTGCATTCTGAATAAAAGCACTGAAATCAAATATAACTTGCTAACATTAGAAATCAGGAATTGTTTTTTTTTTGTTGTAAGTAGCTCAGGCTAAAGTCTAAATGATCCCTTTTTTTTATTTAGAATAATATTTAAGAATGATTATTTAAATCACTGTTGATTTTACATATATGCATATACAAATATATGGTTTATATATATATTTAAAATAGAATATAAATATTACTTAGAAAAATAGCAGACACAGTAGCCAGTGGAAAATGTAAAAAATCATTGTTAGTTACATGTGATTAGCTGATTAGATTTATAATACAGTCTGATATATAGCTTTGTATAAAATTATAAATGAATGTAATACCTATACCGGCACATTAATCAATTCACACACTCAAAGTTTCAGATTATAGAATTAATTCCAAGCTAATTAAATAAATAAATAAACTGCTTTGCTCAACCTATCACTAGTTACTTAATTGTGACAATTTCCCAAGAAACTACCCATATAATTGTTTTTACTTTATAATGAATGCAAAAAATAAACCTCTATATAAATCTGATATTATAGAAAAATATAGAAAATGTAAAGAGTTTTTTTAATGAATCTGATCATACAAACACTATAAATGAATATCATAATTATTAAAAAAAAGTATAAAAACAGGATAATTTCTATCTTTAACTCAAATCATAGTAAAAACAAAATCTCAGTTTTAATATTGGTATAAAAAAAAAAATCCCTCAAGACTATAAATATAGGTACAGTAAACAAACTAATAGTGTAATAATAGATTAACCCAGTATTATATTTTTCAGTATTTGTAATCTCCTTAACATAAGTGAGTAAAGTATTACATATTTAGAATGAAGTCTGTTAACTGAATCATCATAAAATAATAATATTTTTCATCATTAAATAATGTTTGTTGTTTAGATTGTTTATATATATATATATTTCTAGGTACCCATTCTTAATCATTTCTTTTCAAAAATTATAAAATTATTATTAATTTATTTTTAACTAGATTATAAACTATTACAACTTACTTAACCTTGCTCAGGTTTTGTTAAAAATAAATAAATAAATATAGAATAGATTGCATGTATCTGAGAGATGCAAGCATTACAATTATATGCTGATATAAGTTTAGAAATTATTAAACAAAGAAACATAAAAGTATAAAATATACAAAGTTTTCTTTTCAAATAACAGAATATGAATATTGCTAAAAAAAATACAACCAAAAATATCTCTAATATTAATTAATCAGAATTTTCAATAATTGTATTTGCAAAATGTTTGTTAAAGTAATCATAAACAAATATTGCTATTCTTAAAGCATGGATATTTTTCACAATAATTTCAAAAATACTTTGATAAATAAGTTATTTTGGATGCATAGTAATTCCAAATCCTCTTATGAAACATATATTATAACCATCCTTATGGAATAACATTAGTCATGTACAAACATGTAGTTGAACATGACCTTAAATCTGTGAACTCAACATATGCAACAATACTTCAGAAAAGAGTTTGCTTATATCTCTCAGAGCACTTACAACTCCAGGCTTGACCTTAGATATATTTTTAGTTTAGTAAAGTTCAAATATACTTTTAATTTTCTTTATTTACATGCAACATAATCTCAATTTGTACCCATTCTTCTCTTTCTTTTTATATATTTTCTTAGAATAATGATTTGAGAAGTTGTGTAGACTTGAATTAAATGAGAAGAGGATTTGAAAAAAATGTCACATTACAAACAATAAAATAGATTTTCCCCAATGTCTCCAGCTGTAAGTTAAAAACCAGCTGACCAGATAAATGTATAATTTTAGAATATTGTTCTCTCTATTACTGTAAAAAGCAATCAAAAGAAAGGTCTTCTTGTTTATATGCCAAATAGCTCAAGACATTAGATTATGGTATTCTAGTTTTCATTAATAGGAGGTTTATTTTCAAATAAAAAACTACTTATTTAAATTGATACAAAAATTATCATTTTAAATGAGGTTTTAATTTAGTCTAATGATTTCAAGTTTAGCTTTAGAACCCTCATGTGGTCTATAAAATAGCATGCCCTCAATTAGGCTCACATGCATCTTACTATGGTGAGACTCAGGCTAACATTAATGCAAGAATTTACCAACACATGTATAAATACAACAGGGTTAAAAATAAAAATAAAGGAACATCAATCTTCTGGGACCACCAAGCAGCTACAGGCCATGCATTCAAACCCAGTTCTGCCCAATTAATTTGCACAGAGAAGAGTGATGCCAAAAGAAAGATCAAAGAAGCTTTTCGCATAGCAAATGATCTCAGTGCCATTAATTCATTTGCATATGTATATAATAAATCACAACAGACTTCATTTGTAAAGCTATGAATATGAGATTAGAATACTAAATCTTGAAAGCCTAAGCAGGCATATTAAACATTATAGTATAATTACAGCTTCACTAATGCATGCGAAAAAAATCACATATGTATAATTCCTTAATAAGGTTCACAATCAATGCAACTATTGCATATTCAAGAATTACATTTTTAATATTTATGTATATATCATTAAAATCAGTCAACATTTAAATAATCCCAATAACAATCAATAATCTCAACCTGTTGTAAAGCAACGTTTTTTCATTAAAAGTGGAATCTCACTTTTATTTATGCCCCCTTTATTTGTGGACCAATATGTTTATGCTTAAAAATTGCAACTTGACCACAGAGATTAAAATTTTTGATTAAAAAAAGCTTAAATATATTTCCTTAAACAGGTAGATATAATCTGTTCTGAATGCAAAGTAATAAATAGTTTATTATAACATTACAAATTGCAATTATAATTTTCAAATTGCTCCGAAAGTATTACTTAAATAATAAGTGTAACAATGCTTAAGACTAAAAGCTTTATAAGTAATGATTAAAATCAGTCAACATTTAGACAATCCCAATAACATTCAACAGTCTCAACCTGTTGAGCATTATATCACTTATTATTTAAGTAACGCTTTGGGTACAATTTGAAAATTACAATTGCAGTTTGTAATGTAATAATTGACTATTTATTAGTCTGCATTCAGAACAGCTTATATTTTTCTGTTTAAAGAGGTTTGTTTAAACTACTTTGTATCAATAATTTCAGTCTCTGGTGGGATTCCACTTTTATTGTTAAAATGAAGTTGCCTTGACAACAAGTTGAGATTGTTGATTGTTATAGGAATTGTCTAAATGTTGACTACTTTCAATGATTACTCATAAACACATTTAGCCTTGAACATTATATCACTTATATATATATATATGCAGTCAAAAATTGAAAAAAAAAAAACTATACATGCTTTGAAAATATAATTAACATCAAAACTTTAATATATTTTATCTTCAAAAACATAATTCAAAAAATAAATACGTACAAGTAAGTAATCGAAAGCATACTAGACGTACCACACGAATTGAAGGTTAAATTAAAACTTTTCTCCAAATACTTTTGTATGTATTTATTTTTTGAAAATATAATTAATTACTTTTTCACTTATACATATATATTGTCCACACACATACATAAACTTACTAATAAAAATAGATTTTGTAATGAGAATATCTGTAAACAAAACAGAAATGAATGGTACAAAGTATTTAAATTAATTTGCGTTACCTTCTCTTCCTTTGATACAAATGATATCACAAATAATTTTTAAGCTTAATCATGTATTAATAAACTATTACATCATTAAAATGTGTGAATATATACATATTTGCATTTTAAATAAATAAAAGTATACATACATATTTTTTAATTTTTTTTTAATAATAAGACTAGGCAAGTTAGTTTCTTAATTAGTAGAAACGATGGGTAAATATGATAATAAAAAATCAATCTTGAGATTCGAATTCAGGGTCGAAATAGCACAATCCCTGCTTGGCCAAGATTATAACTGCCTAAAGTAATCTTTATCAGGGAAGAAAATGAAATAATATGAAACTGTAAACTTCCAATTAATCTTTTGGGAATATAGCTAATATTTAAAATATTTAATGAACATCTGTAAAAATTGCCCTAGTTAGCTACATAATTCTTAACAAAAAAAACTCTCACTATAAACAAACACCATATACACATATTTGTATACTCATAACAGAAATTTATTGTAAAATAAAATTTAATTATCAAAGATACTGTTCATAATGGTCAAAAGACAGGATTTGTTTTTGCACAACTTTTAATAAACATATATACCTTACATATAAATCATCATCGTATATAAAATAAATATCTTAGTATAGATATATAAATGCTTAAAATATATATATATTTAAAAAGGAAGAAATATATTAGTTCCTTATATATCTGTAAGAGGGCAGCACAAAGTTACAGAAAAAATAATCACATCACAAAGAATTAAAACATATATATATGTAATTTTTTTTTTTTTTTAAAAAAAAAAATCATATACCAATCTGCTTTACAATTAGAAATATTCCAAGTTTAAAAATCATACACTTTATACCCAAAACACTGCATAAATTAAAAATCGATGTTAATTCTAAAATTCAAACTATATAAATCTAAAAAAATTGTTTAATAAAATAATTTATTCCATCTTTCTATGGCTTCTTACATACAAGTTTATAAGATGTTTATCTATCACTGTTTTATATATATACAAAAGCTTTTAATTTTTTACCATTGCACATTTTTAGACTCACGACTGAGTAATTATTTGAAAATATTTCCCACGATTTCCAAAAAATATATTAAATATAACCTTTAGATAATGTAAAACTTATACTTTGATTTAAAATATAGTAGCAATTTTCAGACAATATAAGAGCGACGATAGAAGTTTAAAAATTTTCAAATTTGAATTTTCCTGTGCTGCCATATTTATGATACACTATAATTACAAATATTATTAAGTAATATTACAGACATAACTACTATGTTATTTTAAAAAGAAATAAATGTAGTTTTAATAATATTTATATACAAAAAGACAAGTAATTTCTAAGAGAAATAAATAAAATAAATATAAATAAGCTATAATTTGGAGATAAAAAGATGTTATTTTGTCAAAGTTTGACTTTCTAAAAGCAATAACTTAACAACTATAAGAGCAGCAAACTATCCATGCAGTAGTGCCACCAAGTGCAAGCCTTATTAAATAAAGGATGCTAGAAAATTTGTGCATAAAATCCCTATCTAGTGCCTACTCATTAGTTTGGGAGTATTGGATAAATAGGCACTAGATAAGAATTTTATGCACAAACCTTACAAACATTGATAACTAAGGTTTGCACTTGGTGGCCATAGAGTTGACAAAGATTATGTTGTGGAAATGGGGATGGAGCAGAATATGGGAAAACTTAGACTGGGGAATGTAAAATTAAGTAGCCAACAGGTTTCTCTGGGCATAATTGCTGAGAGATTATTGACTTCATTTAAGAAGAAGCTACAGTACATCACATCACATTATTGTTATTAACAGTTTGTATACACATATGAAATGATGATCATGTGACGTTTTGATGGTGTTAAACTTAATAACAAATAGATTTATTCATACATCATTATAAGCGCCATTTTCATTTTATTGTTTTTTTTTTTTTTAAAACAAAATGTTTGTTAGCTTTTTTTTTAATCTGGAAGTAAACATTTTTTGACAAATTATAGATGCCCAACCTGTAGTCTGCAAGCCAGTTATAGTTCATGCAAACTTTTACTGTGGCTTGTTTTATGAACAATAGAAATTCTATGACATTGCTGTCCCAAATGGCACTATTTTCATACTATATTTGTAATACTTCTCAAAGTGAATTGTCATACTTGTACAGCAACTGGGAAGAGGTTTCATCCAAGTATAAAAATATTAAAGCACCCCAGATAGCTAAATAAGTTAGCACCATGCTCTGTGAAATAAATATAAATAGCCAATCTCAATATGATACTTTATAAAATTATTTTTATAAGTTTAAAATATGTTTTATCTATATATCTTAATCATTAATATATTAATAATTATTTTGTAGTTATCCTTTTATGTCTGCATATGAGCTAGAGAAAAAAAAAGTACATTCAACTATCATTTTCATAAGAAATGCGAAGAGAAATATTTTTTAAATTTATTTTAAGAACAAATGTATTTGTTTGATTTGTGATTCAACAGTCATTGGAAGAAAAAAATTAAATATGGAATATGGTACTTAATATCCTTCCACTAACAATTTAATAAAATCTAAGTTGAGAGAATTGTAAATACATTAGTTGCCCAACTATGGACAATGAAAGCTGCTGTAACTGCATCATGTAAGGTTTCACATATACTTTCAGTGCACAAAAACCTTTTAAGGATGATAAAATAATCAAAAAAGTAATGCTTGCTGCATCAAAGATATTATTTTAAGAATTAAAATTATATCAACTATCCAAGAAGTTCAATTACCCAAAAATTCAGTCACTTGTAGAATAGAAGCAACATCGGAAAATATCAGAGTAAAAATAAAAATAAAAAGATTTATAAAAATGCATATTACAGTGTAATGAATCAACATATATCTACAATAGCTCAAATAAATATTCTTGTAAGGATGATCTTTAACAATTGCTCAGTAAAAAAAGATATTCTGTCAGTTTTGACATTAATAACAAATACATTATGTTATTAAAAACCACGTTAAAAATAATCTCCTGCTTTGAAATTTTGTATCCATAATAACAGATGCTACATCAGACATGATTGCTTCTGATGTTAGTATCACCATATTATGTAAGAATGATCCTCTGTTTCCAACCTTTTTTTCACTACCATTGCATCATAGATCACTAAGTATTATGTACCAAGTGCTGCATTATATACACATCATCAAAGTTGTTTTTAAAAATATAAGTTTTATTCAGCCAGACCACTTGACATAAGATTATTCACAATACTGACTTATGTACTTGATGCTGATTATAAATTTTAATGTTACATTCTGAAATTTGATGGCTTAGCAAGGGAGAAGTACTACAATGATTTTTAGAGTTTCTTCCAGAGATAAAACAATTTGTAGAGCCCATAAATGAAAACATGTGAATATGTTTGTAATCATATATGATTATATGATTTAGATTTTCATAATCAAGTATGAATATAATAAATCTTGAATTTTAAGGGAAACAAAAAACTATTACTGAAATGATAAGAAATGTGGACACATTTAAATAAAAATTACATTTGTGGATATCCCAAATAAGGTAAGGTAACTTTAGACTCCCAAATTTGGAGAACTATATTAAGAAATATAATAAAATTGAAATAGAAAAATATTCTGAAAATCTTGAACTTAAAAATAATTTTGAAATCAAGATTTTTTTGAATTTTGTAAAATTCAGTTAATTGCTTCATTCATTTTAAATCCATTTGTTGAATTAATATTTCTGAAATATCACAATAGATTATAGGTATGATAAATATGAACACCACTAATTTATAAATCTAAATAATTGATTTTTATTCTGATCTAAAATTAAAAACAAGAGTGTCGCAAACAGATTTTTAGAAAGTTGTAAATGAGAAAAAAGATCTACTCTTAACAAAAACATTTCAATAGTTACATTCCTGCTTTGGGTGAATCTATTTTTGCAAAAGTGATTTTTCAACAATGAACTTTTTAAAATCAAAATTCAGATACAAGATAATGAATGAATATCTGAATGATTGCTTGACTTTAGCTCCAACACCATATGCACCAAAATACAATAAACTGGCCGAAGATATGCAAATCACGTTTCACATTAAAATGTTTTTTCTCTATTTTATTTGTGCATTAAATACATTTAAAATAGAAGTATTAAAAGTTGAAAAATTTTTAGTGACTCACCTAAAATTTTTAAATTTTAAAATGGCTCAAGATATGTTAAAGATAGGGTACCACTGATATAGATCAATACATAAGAGTTTGTGAAGAATAGATGAAACCTACATTATTATGCCTACACATGGGATGAGCCTAGTTAAAACTTATAATATTTTACTTTTTAAATTCCAATCAAGCTTGAATTTCCTTTTGAGTAATTGCCCAAAACCAATTCAGATAATTATTTGACATTGGTCAGTGAATAGGTATCTAGTTATTCTTAACTAATTGATGAAATACAGGAAAATATTGTCACCAATTGGAAATTGGAAAACTTAGAAAATCTTATTTTATTTTTAGGCTGCTTTATTTTATTTTAATTACGAACACATAGTAATACAATTTAATTGTATTATAGTATTTGTTAAGCCTTATTCCCATTATTCTTTGGAAATTCACCTACTTTTATTAACATATTCAAATAAAAATAACCCTCATGGGATCTAAAACTAAAATGAAACCAAATTATTTCTCTCTTTATTATCCTCAGCTGGAAATATCTTTAGAATTTTAGACGAACTTATTCTTACTATTAAGCTAACTGATCAAGACTATTGTAAATTTTCATTTTTTTGCTATTTTAAATGTAAAAAAAAGTCCAGAAAATTAATTTAATAAAAATAAATAAATATAAAATTAGATTATAAATCACTATCAATAATATGCTGCTAGATATCTCATAATGCTTTTCTTGAAGCATATATTTCTTTCTTTTTTAATTTAAAACTAACTATAATAATATTATTAATAGAAGTTATATGAAAATATTGTGTTTATTATTTAAATATATTCATGTACATTTCCAATTAGATATTTTCTAATTCAGTATACTAGAAAAAATAAGTATGTCAAATATCATGCTAAAAAAAGAATCAATAATATCAATAAATTTGATAACAAACTAAGGACATTCTTTTTTCTTTGTAGATTTATATGTAACCCCATGAATAGATTCTTTTAGAACTTGATAGTGAATTGCATTTGAAATTAGTCTTGATTATATTAGAACTTTTATACAATGTTTTTCTTTTCTTTCAAGAGATGTTATTCCATATTATAGCTGTTTGAATACTCTCCTAGAGATAATTATATTTTGCAAACCAACTCTTGATTGTGGGCTGAGTAATAAAGAGCACAAATTATTTCCAATTTAATAATAGGATTGCTGAAATGATATATCTAGCATAGAAAACACTTTGATACTTTTCATAAAATGATGGATAGTCGAACTTAAAGAATGTGGAGTGGGTTAAATCTAAATGTTATAATTTTCTATACTAGATTATGTAGAATGACCCTTCTGAGTTAAATCTTTGACTTGCATTTGATAATCAATTTGTCAGAAAGATGTGGTAAAAGTTAATTAATCACAGAGGGATCAAATATTCTAATGATACAATATAATAAACTTGAATATAATAAGCTAGTCATTAAATAAAGATTGCCTCTCCCCTTCCATATATTCACAAATTACATATTTTTTCTATATAAGTAAGCAATTAACAAATTATTAACTTATATACATGTCTACTAGAATATCTAGCCTCAGTAATGAGCAATCAGATATTCCCCTATATCAGTAACTTTATATGCCTATGAATTTTTAAATGAATACTGTCAATTGCACAATATTTTGGTGCATGTTTTTTACAAAAATCTTATGCTTGACCATCAACTGGATTATAAATACATCATCATTTCAATAATCATAAATAGTCATCTTGTATATTTTGTGACACCCCATTATTTTAGTCAAAGAGAGTGCATTGAGTTTTCAGTCAGCTTATTAAACAGGGCATCAATAAATATCATCAAAACCTAATATGTGTATAAAGATCAACAATGGAAGTGATGACTAGACCTGCAACTTACTAAATGAAATATTCATCAAAACAATGAAGTCAGCCATTCAACAATTATTCCCCTTTAGGGTCTACCTCCAATAAGGTTAATGAAATACATATCAATAGCTATATATAAACCATTTGCAAAGCAAAAACAAAGACTTAATACTGCACATATTTATAACTAACCAAGAAAAATTAAAAGTTGAACTTTTAAAATGCATTATAAAATCCATTTCATGTAAATTTTAAATTACAGCTTTATGTAATGAACATTTTTTTTTCATTTTCTTTTAGTTTAATTCATCACTAAGTCTGAATATTTCATCTTAATGGTTTCATTAATTTTATACACACAATAATTAAACAAGACAATTCCATAATTTGACTATGTATAATTATAACTATAATCCAACAATCACTTTTCAAAGCAGATACAGATAGCACCATCCAAATAGATTCAAGAAATTCTATGTTCTTCTACAGAATTTGTCCATTATTACTCTTTTGCTTAATATACATTACTACATAATATATCCTTATAGAAAAATAATTCTTAAAGAAATAAAAAAAATACATACCAAGTCCAACTTTATTTCATTTATATTATATTTTATCAAAAATAATGTTTTAAGAAACAAACCAACTTACATATATAATTATATAGAGCTAATATTAGGCTGGAAATTGTTATGCAAGCTAAAAATTATTGAACTGATGAAAATATAAAATCATCTGGTGATGTGGCTATACTACCATCTAGAATTCATTAATTACTCAAGTTTAGATGGCTAAAAACTGAGCAAAAAATGGGCTGAATAAATGATAACATAATCCTATTAAATTCACTACTGGCTCTTTGTGAATAAATAGAAGGTATATTTTGATCATTGTTTGAATAATGTTAAGTTGCTAAAACATCACATGATCATCATCATTTTTTATGTTTACACAAACTTTTAAAAGTATAGCAACTATCTCCATACCCTATGAAGAGAATTGCTACTATATTAATAATGCTAGAAGAAATGAGATGATAACTTTTAATGATAATATTTATTTCATCTATTCATTTGATAAAGTACCCGGAAAAGAGGTGGTATGTTAGCTTCAAATTTATTGGAAGTTTTTAGGAATATATAGATCCAGTAAATTATGCTACCTGATTTTAAGAATGTTTTTATTATTGCAATTTTAAAAAATTAAAAAAAAAAGACCAGGTTGCAGTAATTATTATGGAATATTATTACTATTCATTGCAACAAAGATATTTTGAAGATTTATTGAATAATCCAGTCATAGATAAATGGTTAGCTACAAGAGACTCAGGATAATTTTATAGAATTAATGAGCATTATAGACAGGCTTTTGTTTTCAGGTAAATGCAGTATGAATATTTGCTATCTTTTTACAAACTGATCAGTGATTATGTATATATGTATGTGGAAGATGATAATCTGGACCAACTGATAAGTGCTGCTTTAGCATGAAATACATATATTGGTGATTATTTATCTTTTCTACATGTGTGTGGTTATGTGTATCAGTTGTATGAGATAGTGTGGATAGTTGATGGGTGCTTGAAAGTCTGAGTTCAAATCCCCTATATTTACAATTAAGCTCCAGGCATATGAAGAGTACCTGTATTTCAAATATTTACACATTAAGCTTGCATCCTGGCCATCCCTCTTCAATGTATTTAAATGGATAAAGTCTTATATATGAGAGGTCAGAGTGACCTGAGATTAACATGGACATGGCAATAACATTGGCATCAGCATGAGATTTAGACTTTCTATTATCAGATTTTCTATGTTATGGATGGCTGAAAAGTTGAAGGTTGGAGTAGATTGAAGCCTTTCCATTAAAGTATGAAGATTTGCTATCTTAATATAAACTGAGCACTGATTTTTTATATATATATATATATATGTTGAAGACATATATATATATATATATATATATATATGTTGAAGACAATAATCTGAACCAACTGGTGAGTGCTGGATTAGCACAAAATACTTATATTTGTGATTATTTATCTTTTCTATATGTGTGTGGTCATGTGTATCAGTTGTATGAGATAATGCAGATAGTTTATGAATGCTTGAGAGTCTAAGTTCAAATCCCCTACATTTACAAAAACAAAAGAATAATTTATATATTATTTTATTAATTTGGTTAATACATCTGATCCAATTAAATGAAAAAAATTAATAACTTTGTTTGAAATTACTTGGTTTTTCTTTAAGTATTTCATGTTATATATTTTCTACATGAAAAAGTGAATACAATATTATTATTACAGTAAAAAATTTGAACCCTTTGATATCAAAACTGCTGTTAAACATGGATGTGGGTTTTCTCCAACATTTTTTTTGATAGGGATATCTGAAACCATTTATAGAACCTTAAAGTAACAATGATCAAGATACAAATCAATTAAAACTGAAAAAAAACAAGAACCCATCTTCTTGATGTGGACCACTGTTCTATTGTTACCTGTTCAAAAGATAGTCTAAAGAATGTTTTGAATACCAATACAAAGGCTCATGATGTTCATTAGTCAGTAACGAAAGAAAACAGGCAAAACTCTTCATACAGTAGTGCCACTCAGTACTAACCAAAGTAATCAATGGATGACAGAAGGCTTGTGCATAAAATCCCCATCTAGTGCCTACTCATCCAATATCCCCAGATTAGTTTTTGGCTTGTTGCCTTTGTCAGTGATAAGCTTTGTATATGAGTGCACTGCACCTAGATCTTAGAATATCCCCATTTAGTGCTTACTCATCCAATATCCCCAGACTAGTTTCTCATCCTAAGATCTAGGGGGAAGTGCTCTCAGATCCAAGGTTCCTCACTGATGATGGCCATAAGCCAGAAACTAGTCTGGGAATATTGGATGCATAGGCACTAGATGGGAATTTTATGCACAAGCCTTCTGTCATCCATTGATTACTCTGGTTGGCACTGAGTGGCACTACTGTATGGAGAGTTTTGCCTGTTTTAATTAGGCATATTGTTAAAGTATTTAAGAAAGAAAAAATGGAAAGTTAACACTAAAAAATATCATATAAACTGAAAAATAGATCAGCACATTCTATGAATAAGCATATTGTTGTTTACAGATTAGTTAGTATAGTCATTACAAAATATATTTTTAATACGTTTTTTTTTAATTTAAATGACCATAATCATTTAAGAGTCCTTGATAAAGATTAGGCAATACATTCATTCTAAGTTAAAGTAAACGTTTTTTTTTTTTTTCAAAATTTCTTAGAATAAGCCCACATTGAAAGTTATAGAATGAGAACAGTTAGTATATTGTTATTTTTCTCTATATATGAGATCATGTAAAAAGCTTTACACAATTTAAGCAACTCTAGAATTATATACTCTTTTTAAATTTCCAGAAATTTGAAAACATTTACAGTATTTTTTTTTAAATCTTCAAAATCATTGGTTTTTTTCTTAATCTTATCTTATTTTTTTAGTTGTTTATGAAAAACAAGCATCATTGCAACCTGTCCTGTTTTAGATCATAATAAATAAATACAATTAATTATATTGTCAGTTACTCTGGAGATCAAATTCATCAAAACGCTCATTCAATTAACTGAATTGATATTTTAACTTTTTTTAAAATCTGGAAATCAAATCCAAGAATTTTTGATTTGCAAGTCTATATTTTCATCCACTGAGCAGAACCACTCTCCAATCACAACCTTCTGATTAGCAACATACTGCACAATATTATTATAAAAAAATGATATAATTTCTTGTATATTCATACTGCTTCTTAAAATAATATGAAAAGTTAGGCAATAAACATGGAAGTCCATCTGAAATAAAGTTAAACATTCAGATATTATATTTTATTCTGGTATGAAAACATACCAGAAAACAATTTCACATAATTTTGGAGGTTTTTAATTTTATTCATGATACGGTAAACTATACAGAAAACTAATATTCACAATATGGACAATCTAACTCTAGATAGAAAAAAAAAGACAGATATGGAAAATGTAAAATAAGCTTTGTGATGAGCATACAAACAAATTTACTATCACAAATCACATGTATATAGCAGCAAACTTTTATTTCTAAAATGCTTTGCTTAATAACATCACTGTATTGATTTCCCTCAGTGGTCATGCAATAAAAGCATCCAATACTACATTCCTTAGAATATTTTGAGATAACCTTCATAACATAAGTGAAATCTACCTCTGTCACAAAACTATTCTCAAATTATCCACAAATTATTTTTTTAAAGTCTTCTAATGTTCATTTATTTTGTGAGCCCAGTCCACTATCAATGTATTCTATATGTTCTTAAACAGTAAGAGAATCAATGTCATTATAGCCAGAAAATGAAATAACACAGTAGCTGGTTTTATAGATAGTCATCATATTTACAAAATCTTATGAAGCCTATATATGACTTCTACACAACAACTGTAATAAATTAATTTAATGAATATTAAATCAAATACATCATCCAACTTAAGTAATATTTACTAAGGCTGTAACTACAAGAATAGGGTGTAAAAATGCGATCGTAGGGACCTCTACAAGTCTTAACCACAAGCTTACTAAATGCAGTAACAACAAAAGCATATTGAAATCTATTTTGCTATCAATAACCACATTTTAAGGCTAATACCCTGTACCCTTCAACGTTTAAAATTGTGAACATTTTCCCTCATAACTGAATAATAAAACATTTTAGTTTAAGAACAAAAAATGAAATCAAATGCAATAAATATTGCTTTTAAAATATTAAAAAAAAACTGTAGTTTATTCTTTGAATTGATTTCTATAGTATGATACACACAAAAATTATAAATAATTTTCACCGTTACATGCATTATTATAGCCGACATTAGTTATAATTAGCGTTATTTTTTTTATATTTCGCAAGTTTAGTTGCCAACTTTGAAGAGATGTATACCTTGCCTAATATTACTCACCAGCTGCTGATTCGTCATTAGACTTTTTTCAAGTTTTAGGAATTTCTTTGTTAAACTAAGTATTTACAAACTCTTTCATCACATACATATATAAATATTAAAACTTAATGATTAAAATTGCATTCAAAACAAAAGTATACAGTATTTTAAATTGCACATAACATAAATGTATATGTATACATTAAAAATCTTGCTTTTTCAATAAGCCGATGAGAGCAAATTGTTTTTAAACTAACTCAATAAATAAACAACTAATTAAATGTAGGGGAGGGGGTCCATTTATCAACCTCGCATTCGTTTCTTGTGTATCGAATTCACATGCATTGAAAAATGCAATAAAACTTGAATATATTTTGTTAAGCTTGACGTTTTTTATCTTGTTTTTAAGAATAAATCTTCCTCTAGAGAAGTTATTACGGTTGTATTATAAATGGTAATAAAGGCTGCTCACCGACAGTGTTAAGGCAAATACGCATCAACATTTTATGACCCAATTAAAGCCAACAGCTTTTAAAATTAATTAAAAACAAATACGTCTTTAAAATAACTATACATGACAACCTATAAAAAATTCCACAGTTTGCTTTATATATTTTATTGTAAATTATAGTCAGTCTTTATTAATCGTATCACTAATATCAATGATAAAAAATATATATAGTATTTCAAAAATTGAAAGAGTATTCAGTTTGAAATTTATCTTTTTGCGTAAATGATAAATTCCTTCTCTAAATTTAGTTTTAATGTTTAATCAGACAATAAAACATTGCAAATACGGTATAAGTTCGGCTTTAAACGGTTAATGATCTATTTTTTATTATATAATTTCTTTTAAAAACTAACCTTGATATGAGATCCAAATCGAATTCTTGTCAAATAATAATAAAAAGAGAATGATTAGAAATTTACACTTCATAAAAATATAAGGTATACTAAATATGCCAGTTATGTAAAAAGGGGCATTTAAAATTTTAAATGTGAAGAGAGTGATATCTTCACGATCCTCAGATTGACCTCCTATATAAGTAAGAATTTGGGTTAAAGATAAAATGACCGCTCTTATCTTTATAAAGTCTCTATCTTGTGTTGAGGTTTGAGAAGTCCATCTATAGTCAAAAGCTACATCGTTTGGCTATTATACAAACATTTAGGTTGCATGTGGAAAAAGGTTAAAGCCTTTCTCTTTCTAATTTAATAAAAGATATAATTAGCTTAAATTAAAATAATTTCTCAGTTAATTTATCAATCTTTAATTAGGATTTATGCATGAATTAAATATTGTGTAGAGATTCATAAAATTAAAATGAAAGGTTAATTAATTATTTCATCTCCAACAGTAATACTATGATAAAATGGCTTGAAAAGTTGGACCTCTGAAAACCTTTTTAGAGAACAATTATAGCAATTAGTAGTCTATTTATAGCAATCTAAAGTCATATACATCTCAATATTAGGCATATTTTATGTACTATGTAGGAAAATAATATATGAATGCATATAATTTTAATTAAAAATAAATTATAATGCATTTATTTTAATAACCCTCCTTTATCTTTACTACACGATATGATTTTTAATTTTTTTTATAATGTTAGTTTAAAAACCAGAGCTTTTTAACAATTATCATCATTACTAAAAGCTACTCATAAATAAGTATGAGCATTCCAATTTAAAAAAAAAAAAAAGAAAGAAAAAAGGATGACAGAGAAAGACATAAAAAAACTCAAAGGTGAGTTTTTCCATTCATGTATATCACATGCTGATCTTAAAATAGATGTGAAAATAAAAATTATTCTACATATTTTAAAACTATGCTTTTCAAAATAAAATAATTTATTAAATTTACTGGTCTGACAAAGTGAGTGAAATGAAAGATGTCTGCAAAACTCTTCATTCTTTTTAAAAAATCTTTAACTCTTCTCATTGAAACCCAAAACTATTATAATAGAAAAAGTGGTTTTGAAATAAACTTTGTGATGTAACTAAATCTGTCATCTTTCCCATAAAAACTGCATTCAAGTTTATCATAAAATAGTTTTTTTTTAGAAAGATTGTTGCTATTAATCCACTGAAGATATATTTCAAAATAGCAATTTTAATATCATCCATTCAGAAAACTGATATCATACACAGTGATCTTTTAATATTGCCATTATATTTTTAGAATAATATAAAGCATTTCTATATGAAATAATGGAGCTTTGGAAATAAACTTTTAAAATAAAATTTATTACTTGGATTTCAAGCAATCAGAAATGGTTTAGCATCTTGACTGCTTGATTACGACTCATTTTTTGCCAGTCATGATTAAAAATGTGACGATTTTGTATCGGCTTTTGACTGTCCAAATCCCGTCACTTTTAATGGTACCGTAAAGATTTTAACCGTGTTTGAAAATTTAGAAAAAGTTCTGTAAGGTGCTGCCCTCTCTTGAATTATTTTACAAGTAAAAAATCAATAAAATGGTAATCAAAACTTAAACAAAAGAATTAGGAGGGTTTTCCTTGAATCTTATTGGCTGTTACATTTTGACAACAAAGGAAGTGGCTGTCAATCACTGAAAAGTTACAATATGTTTTTGTTTTATTTTGAAAATGATAAACGAATGTTTTAGACTATTTTAAACATATTTTTTGACAAGTTATAAATTATTTTGATAAAATATGTGAAAAATAAAAATTATTTCAGAAAATTAATTAAGAATTTAACAAATTATTTACTTTTTTTTCAGTGATAAAATTATCAAAGAAAATCGCTGATGTCATAAAACATTTTCGTTGGTTAAAAGTATTTATTTTACAATTTCTGATCGCAAATATTTTTTATAATTATAAAGAGAAAATTATTTTTGAAAAAACTTTCATTCACTTTCATAATCTGACAAATTATTAATATATTTTTTACAAACGAAACTAAAGTGAATATAATATTAAAATATAAATATATTTTGATGATTGAATTTGTGTTTTGACACTTCACTTTGTGAAGTGACTAATTAAAAATTTAAACTTTTACTTCACTCAGCCAATAAAAAAATCAGCATAAAAGCGGTTATGAAGTCTACACTGTCAGCAGACATATCTTAATGAATGTAATTATAATAATTGTAAAATTATTTTAAAAAGTATAAAAAAGGAGTCTTCACCAAATTTATTTATATATGGTTAAGTTTATATATAAAAGCAGTTTTTTGTGATATAGTAGATACTGTATTAGCCTGAAAATCCAATAAACTATATATTAAATGATCTATAAAGACTGACTTCAGATAGCTGGAAATTCCAAGTAAGCTCAGAATTTCTTTGGATAGTCACTTTGAAATGAATACAGGATATATCAATCTATGACGTAAGACTTATAGTGCACCGATGTGACAAAAATTTAAAGAGATGTAAATGATTTTTTAACAATTATATATACAAAAAAAGATGAATCTCTTATTTTTTAATTACTGTTCATTCAAAATAAAGTAAAATGCATAATTATTTTGACTATTAGTACTGCTAATAATAACAGATCACTTAATAATTTAGCATATATAGTATATAATAACAATATCTCTTTAAATTGTTGCTATGTATAGTAAGTTCAGTTTTCAGTTATTTGTGGAAACATTTAACCAGAAAAAATGTGATTAAAATTAAAAAAAGAAATTGAGGATATTGAAATATAAAGTTACTGATATATGACCAGATCTGTATAAATTATTTAGACAGATTGTTTCGACTCCAAAACCTACTACTATTTTGAATTTCAGACTTTCAGCTTGAATAGTAAAATAGAGATAAAAGTGGTAGTTAAATTCATAAATACATTATTTCCTGTTTTGAATCTCAAGTTTCATTAATAAAGGCAAAATACAAAAATCTTTGGAATAGAAATTTAAATGGATTATCATCAGGAAATCATTGATTACTCAAGATTATTATAGATGACACTAGAGTTGAGAGCTGTTCTCTTAAATATGTACATAGACAGGGTCACATATACAAAATCTGAAATAAAACAGATGTAAATATTCCACAATCTAACAGAGGAATATTGAAGGAAATAACCTTTCTTATTAATTAAACCATTATAGTAAAAGCTTTAGAAAATTTCCCAAATTTTATATAATATTTTAAACATAGCAACTTTGTTAACATCTGACATATTTGCATCACTCATCATAGATTCTAGCCCTGATGCACAAAGAATGCTGAAATTTAAGTAAAGACTATAATTGCAGATGAGATGGAACAGTTTTTAGAAGCATTTTCATGCATTACATTATTTAAGTGAGTGAATATGTTCTGTAGATGCTTAGAAAATTATACATCATTAATACTTGGAGCACTATAATCAAGAGTTATATGGACATTTAAAAATGTTTTTCCCTCCATAATAATAATAATAAATGTTTTCACTATTTTGAGATGTTCAATGTAGATAAGGTTTCAATTTCTGACAGGCTTGAAGAAAAGTAAATGTTTTATAATTTATAAGAAATCAACAATAATTAGAATTTTAGACAGTCAGTGTAATTCAATTAGAAATTTTTTCTATATATCAATTTATATTAGGGTTGTATGTGAAAACAATTTCAAATGTTAGATTAACACTTGCATGATCTGAATAAAAAAGAATATACAACTAAATATTGGATTTGAATTGAAGATGAGTAAAATGTTGTATTTAAAAATAGTTTGAAATTGAAGATTACAAAGTTTCATCAGTACGAATCAAAACCAAGTAAGATTTACTAGTAAAGGAATGAGGTTAACTATAATAGATATTATTCAAGTATCTAGAAAATAGTAACCTGTCTTAGTGGAGATTTAAAAAGCAGTTAAGTCTCTATATTTTTATGTGTAGAAATAACAGAAGGATAATACCTAATTTATCATGTAGAAGTCATATTGCAAAACATTTAATTTGTAAAATAATTATAATACTAAAAATACTAGAACATTAGTTAATAATTATTGTGATGCCTTATTTGGTTTATTGAAAAGATTTCTTTAAGTGTAGTAGCAACAAATATTTCATGTTGGGTTTTTGAAGAATATTTATCTATTGCATTATGAGTTGACAATTTATTAGAATTTGACCTGATATCCAAAACATCAGCAGAATCAGACAATCTTCATGCTTTTGTATTTTCTAGATATTTATTTCTAAGTGTTGATAGTAATTTGAATTATGTACAAAATTTGAATCACCATAATTTGAAAAGATGACAGATTCTTCTTCATACACATGTATATTCTAGCTCATCAAAAGTAGCATGTCTTTTTGATTTCTAATCGAAAGCCAGATAATACTATCTGGAAACTATTAGAAATTGTATATGAAAATATTACTGCTTTATAATACAATGTATTGTCTGCATTGCAAATATCTAGTTGTACATTTCTTTAACTAGAAGTAACACTGATCAACTTTTCAATGAAGCTTCATTTACACATTTTTTGACTTAATTTATCAATTCTTATATTGGCGATATTGTACTGTGTTTATTTTTATTGCATCTAAAATATTTAGGAACTCTATAATAGAATAAAATAGCTAATTACTAGTAAAATATTTTTTCAAGTTTTATGGAAATAAATCATCATTAGATACTATGTAAAACCACTTCCAATAGATTTATCATTGTCATATAAATTATATTAGGAATATATTTGAACTCTTATGCCATAAATTATAATATGGTTGATAAAGTGAGACATAACTCGATATATAATAAAAGATCTATATTTTTGGTTACACAATATTGGATTTTTCAGTCAAAATTTGATCACTTTTGAAAGAAAATGTATTTGTTGATTATCTCTAGAAAATGAATCCTCAAAAAAAAAAAAAATTAATTGCATTGTAAAAATAAATTATCAATTTAAAAGAAGCTGTAAAATGCACAGTAAAAAATCAACTAAAATAAAACGGACAAATCCAAACTTATGTTAATATTTATTTGTTCAAATCTATGGCATGATTTTATATGGACCATGTAATGCATGACAGAACATTGATCATGTGAGTCATGCTTTATCCAATACCCTTAATGATTGCAAAAAAAGAATATTGTAATTGATATATATATATATATTAGTTTAAAAGTCTATAATTTAATCTTTACTCAACAGATGTTCGTTTAAATAATTACATATTATTTATGTCATTGGATTTTTTAACTTTTAATAAATAAATATTTTTAACAATTTGATGTATTATCTGGAGTTGATTGGTTTCATTATTCTTCAATAATCCATAGTTGAAGCTATTTTAATCATAAGATTTCAGATCATTTAGCAATTTTTCTCTAGTAAAATGCTGATTTTTACATTATGTTCATTAAATTAAATAATATCATATTTTGTTTTTTCCTGTTTTCAATTTGTCATTGCCTTAATATTATTAACTAATTTAAATCAATTTAAATGTATTTTATTAATTCTCTTTTAAGAATAATAAGAATAAAATCATTTGAATTAAATTCTTTAAACAGGATCTTATTTTAATTTAAATTCGTTTCAATTCCAATTAAATTGGAAATATTTGCTCTTAAAAGAAGTAATAATAATAAAAAGTAGATATTTTTTTAAAGAAAGAAGGGTAGCTAATACAGCTTCTATTAAATATATATATATAATAATTATTATAGGAGATTTAAACCAGACTTTCAAGCTACCTTCAGATATCTACTCCATCTCATATAACCGATACACATGACCACACACATATAAAAAAAATAAATGATCTCCAATACGCGTATTTCATGCTAAACCAGCACTCATAATTTGGTCCAGATCATCATCTATCACATATATAATCAGTGCTTGTTTTATATTAAGATAGAAAATCTTCAAATTTTAATGTATCGGTTGTATAAGATAGAGTGAATAGCTGAAGGGATATTGAAAGTTTGTATTCAAATAACCTATAATTACATTTAAACTCAAGAATATAAATTATGCTTGTATTTCAAATATATATATATATAATAGGAAAATGTCATTTGTATCATTAATATAGTTTTTATAGAATTTTTTTTTTTTTTAATTTAAAATAATTTGAAACTTGACTCACTCCAATAATGAGCGGTTATATAGAATTTCTTTCTACCTGTTTACTTTGAAAATTATTTTTTAGATTTCAGAAAAAAACAAACTATTTACTTCAAACATGTATATAATATTATTTATAAAGTAATAATATTTAAATGCCCATGCTATAAGAATTTTTTATTTGTCAGACTTATAAGTAATTTTAATTAATCTTACAAATACTATTATCTCATACCAACACAATCTACTAATCAAAAGAAAACTGAATTTACTTTCATCTAGTGTCCAAGATCATTTATTGACATTGAACAGGAGTGAAACATCATTTTAGAAATAATCTTAGCAACGTTTCTATCTAACTGGCACACAATTTTAGATATATATTTTATCTAAAGCTATTCATAATATTAGTATTTTAATATTTTATAAATTTTAATTGAAGTGTTTCCAAATTTATCATTATTTTCAAACACGTTTTCTATGAATAGATTATCAGTTCATCTTTATATAATTATGAAACTACATAAATGATATAATTTATTAAATAAATATGTATTGTGCAAAAATTCTGATACTGACCTTTCTGGCAAAAAATCCCCTGCCACTCATCATAGGAAACAAAAGAAGATCAAACCATTTCTGAGTGAAGTTTTCTTATGACATCCCTATATTGGATATGAGGTGTTTACAAATTTGGAGTTTAAAATTAGCATTAATCTATTTACGATGGTGGGACCTGGAGGGATGTAAATGAGTGCTATGTTTAGTATTAATGCTTTGTGGTGAAAGTGTTAATTAAAATATGTGCATGAATTGAATGGGCATTTTTTATGAATATTGATAGCTTTTCCTGCTGATGGTGTGTCTGATGTTTTTGAAAAAGCTGTGAACCCTTTGTTACTAAGATTTTCTGATGAGTTTATTTGTGAGCCACTGTAAATTTTGGTTTCTATTATGCCAAGTATGTGTGGTTGAATGATTTTATACAATTTAGATAAAAGTTTAATTTTTTGAGGAGAGTTTAAAACCCTCTGACATTAAAAGTACCTATATTTAGTTCCATTTATTGTTTGTATATATATATATATATATTGTAGACTTCAGCATTATTGATTTAGTTATCTTATTACATTGAACTAAAAAACATATCCCCCCCCCCACTTTTTAATATGCATTAATTTAGGTTTTGTTTCCTTATATAAAACAATCAGAGATTGTAAAATAAAATTATAGATTAGTTACAAAAAATATAACTTTGTTTACATATGTTTATGGACTAGATTATTGTTTTGATGTGGTAGATTGACTAGACTTTATATTGCCTGATCTCACTTGCTTTAATATTTATTTATTTTTTAAATTTTAAATCATATGTACTTGTATCACTTACTTTTTCCATAGGACTACATTCTTCAACTGATGACAGCAATGAGAAGTCATTGTTTTTTGAATTGTTTACATTTTTGGCTTTTCCCCATGATTCAATTGTTATGGGAGGTTCTATATCACTTCTATCCATTATGGGTTCTTCCATTTTTTACTTTATTTTTTGCTGGAAGGTGACCTGTTTTCCTCTTTAATTTGGGAGTGTTATTTATTATCTCCATAGTACAAATAGTAAGAATATCCATTATGTCCAGTGATGTTTTGTTATCAGCATGAGAAATTTCTGTTAAATTATCTTTAGATTGCAATTAATTTTCAAAGGTAATAGGCTTGCTTGGTTGTGAAACTATTTTTCCATCTTTGTTTTTGCCAATTTTTTCTTTTTCTTTTGATTCTGTGATCTGTTCTTGATAAAAACATTTCCAGTTGTAGTTGCAGATTGCTGTCTACTTCTTTTGGACATCTATAGGTGGGTATTACTCTCATATTACATTGAATGCAGCATAGCTTTGAGCAATTGCTTATCAGGTGGCTATGCTCTTTGTAGTGAAATCATTGTGGGTTTTAATTAATTAATTGTTAAAAGTAACATTGCTTCTTGAACTGTTATTTGTGTGGGTATATTTTCAGGAGATATATTCTCTCATAATTTAACTTTAAATACATAGCTATTGCCAAATATAGGTATTGATATATTTTTATATACATAGGTTGGAAATTTATAACTTCTTTGAATGGCTCCATTAGCTTGATGAAGTCTTCAATAGTATAATAAAGGGGTTTTAATTAGGTCTGTGATATGATTTTTGCTGTTAGAGTCAACTAATATTAGTGCATATTGATCTGACATTTTAATTTTCTTTTTTCTCCTAGTTTTCAAAATCTATTATTAAATACTTCAGATTTGGATGTTCTGCAATTCATACTATTTTATTCCATAGGATTTTTTTTATTAATCTTGTCAAATAAGAGAACTTTTGGAAATCTGTAAAGGGAACAATGCTTATCAGTGATTGCTATTATTAGTGAGCAGTCTGTAAAAAAAATGCTTGAACAATCTAAATTCAAACCTTTGGTATTGTTGAATTGAAAATTTGAAATTTTTTTTTAGGTTTTTCTTTGGTCCATGCTTCTTGTGCTTCCATAATGTTGATGTCCTTAGTCTTTGATAGAAAATTTAATTTCATAAGATTTCCAATGGTTGAATGGTGAAATCTAGTAGCTTGTTAAATTATTATTTTATTAACTGTTTGCATTTCATTTTTTCCCACTCTGTTGAAGAGGTAACTTTTGCTTCTTCAGCATATGATTTTCTAATATTTCTCCACATGTGGTCTGTGGTGGTTGACATCTCAGCTGAACTCTGATTTACAATGTCAATATTTTAATATAATTATAAAGCATTATTAGGTTTTTTTGAATTCAAATTAAAAGGATTTACTACATATAATATATTAATTATTTACTTTATCAATTTGTATCCCTGGGTTTTTAATATTTTCATGATTTATACTGCTTGATTTGAAGCTTTACCAAACACTGAACATTCTCTGATAGCTATATTATTTTTATTTTTATTATGCTTGGAAAAAATATATTAATGTTTTTTAATATGTATTTTGCTAAATAAATCTTTTCAGTTAAATAAAACCACAAAATTTCCTTAATAGTCATGTACTGTGTTTATATATTTATGCAATTCTGATTTTTATAACAATGACATATAGAATGGATTAGCCTAAATAAAGAGACTGTTTGGCAAAACAGATATTAAGAGCCATTAATATATTTTATCAATGTCTGAAACTATTATGTTTGAAGTGTAAGAATAATATTTGCTGTTCGTAAAAGATTTTAGTGTTTAGAAAGAGTTGAATGGTTGCGAAAAAGAAAATCCCCTATCCTTGTCTAAAGTCAAAAATATAAAAATGATTAATAAACATTTACTTATTTTTGGAGTAATATTATTAAAATATCGGTTAAAAGTACAATACTTGTAAAATAAGTTTCTTTATTTTTATATTTTGTTTTCTTTCTGAAGGTAAATGAATCATATGATTAAGCAATTAAATTTCATTATTATCAGAGAAAAAAGGCATTTGACTCCATTAAGATTTAATAGTATCTACTTATTTATAAATTAAATATGTATAACACTAAGCCTAATTATATCTTAATAAGTTTTCAAGTAGTATAACTGAATTGAAAGATTTTGAAAGACCTAAAAAGATACCACATGTAAGATGGATAGATTGTGGGAGGGATGATTTAAAGAAGTTATGAACCAAAAAAAATTACATTAAATTTGGAAAGTATTTCATCCAGAACAGAGCTGAGAATGTTTGAAAATAAAAATCTTGATTAAAATATATAAATATCTTTCGATTATTATTCAAATTATTTATATATATATTAACTATTAATAATTAATTGATTATTACATTATGAAATTGAGTTGCAAAGTTTTTGAAAGCTATATTTATGTGTTCTGCTTTATTCAGGCATACAAACTAACAATGAAATTTTATCCATTCAATTGTAAAACCTATATATAGTTATTTATTTGTAGAATATTTTATTCTTTTGCAGATACAATGTTAACTTCTTTGAAATATATATTGCAAACTTTTAGTAGTAAAATAATTATATAAATTTAAAAATAATTAAATACTATTATGCCCTTAAACGATCAGAAAATATATAAATATGTATTATAAGTTCAAGGCTTTAACGCTCATCTCTATTTCTTAGCTACTGCTTAACCGCACTGTTGTTTGCTCAATTTCTATCACTGGGATTCTCAGCTTCAAAGAAAATTCAGATGCATTATCACTCATCAGTTCTCAAGGTCTCTAAAAAATCATTAACAAAAGCAAATGAAATCAACTAAAAGACTGTATAAATATTTGACAAACTCATCTCCAATTGCTCTTTTACTCAAAATGATCTTTCTAAAGTAAATAGCACTTTAAATTTACAGGAAATGAACATTATATTTTTACATAACATTTAGAAGATGAAGAAAAAAAAAGAATACGAATTCAGTTCCCTACGATAGTGAAAATAGAAATAATTAAAATAACCTTAAAATATTTTGTCTTTCTGTGTATAGATGCAGGTCAGTGTGTGTAATATATGTATTGTACTGAAGAGCATCAAAGTAGAATAATTAGTGTATCTATCCATTGCTTTCACAAACTGGGCTTCAATCTGAGTAAACAAATAGCTAAGAATTTCTAAGCAAGCTAAAATTATTTTTAGATAGCTAGCTAGTATACTGTTAGCTTCTGCATCAATATGAAAATGAATTACGTAACTGTTATCTACAATTTTATAAAAAGAGGATAAAATAAAGATAAAAACGAATTATTACCATGTAGTAGTTGACTAACTTTCAGTGTCCATCTATAAAAGAGTTCTGGAGAATTTATTATCATGAAATTTGCTATTTAAAGTTATTGTATTATTTATTTATTTATATATGTGAAGTACATAATTATCAGACACATATTCAAATTATGTTATATATTACGTTTAACTGAGTGTGTTTGATAATTATGTATAATAATAATAATAATAATAATAATAATAATAATAATAATAATAATAATAATAATAATAATAATAATAATAATAATAATAATAATAATAATAATAATAATAATAATAATAATAATAATAATAATAATAATAATAATAATAATAATAATAATAATAATAATAATAATAATAATAATGTTTAATCGTTAGTTTTATGGAATTTAGTTTTTTGGATGCTATTTGTATGTTAAAATATATATAGATTGGTTTTACAAGAGTTTATATTTTCCTCTCTTTTGAATAGAATCAACATTTCTAACTTGACTCTTATATATCACCCTATCGAAGCATAAAATAGGATTGATGTTAAAGTTAACCTTTCTGTCTATGCATTAAAATGCACATTCATTCTCACTATCGCACACAAAAAAAAACATATTTAAAAAAAAGTGTATATGAAGTTAAAATTACAATATGAGCTATGTATGTCTTACTCACTTGAAAAAAAAAAGGTGAATTAGATGTTACAAAAATGCATCCAAAGTGAGAAGGGTTGGTTGATTTCTGGACTGATGGATGCTTGTAATATGATTGAGCCAAGGTAAAAGATATACTAAGATAATAAAAAAATTGAATATATATATATTGAACTATCCTATATTCATTTAATTGTTAATAATTTTCTTTATTTCAGAGCCAACATAATATCTGGTAATTAATGATTATACTCACAGGAAAGGTAGTTTTTTAAATACTTAACTTCATTATTGCCTAGCATGCTTTCAATATATTGATTGCATCATATTCATAGCATAAAAGAACCATATTCCATGAATATGATATAATAAAGATATTAAAAACATGTTAGGAAGTAATAATGCTAAACATAAAAAAACAAAAAACTAACTTTTCTGTGAGTATATTCATGAATTACCAAATATTATTCTGTATTAAAGATAATTCAAACAATGAACTTAGTATCTTTAGTGATGTTCCCTTCTCTATATTTTAATCATATTTCATTTTGACCCCTATCAGATCCAATTTTATTATTTTTAAGAAAGAAGAATTGTAAATAATCTTCTGATTGGCATTGAAAGACTACATAAAGCAGCTTTCAAACTAATTGTTTTGCAAAAATGTCAAGTTTTTGAGACAAAAATTCCATCATTTGCAATGCAAAGACATTTATAATATCCTTCTACAGAAGCAAAATGAAAAAAATACACACTATCCTAGTCAACTGCCATTTAGTGAGGATTTTTAGGAGGTTTTTAAAATTTATTATACTGCCTAGAAAATGTTAGATAGGAGTCCATATTAGAAATAAATAAATAGTTGCTGAATAGGTGTTTATGGCTCAACACTAGAAAAAAATATCTTAAGCTTCTTTAAGAACAATCAAACTTATGAGCAAGAAATTCATAATCCATTCCAGAATCTGCTATTAGCTAAATTTTTACTACTAAAATTGACATCTTTTATCACTTAATACCATAACTGTAATAAATTAAAATTTTATAAACTTCACTGGATGATAGCCATGTATTTACCTGTTTAAGAATGCTTTGGCAACAATTAATTTACTGCTTTATTTCTGCTTCCATGTTTATATTGAACAAAATCATTTCTTTCTTTTTCATTTTCAACCTCTTATTATTTCTTCTATTATTTATTAAAAATATATATTGCTTGCAAGTTCTATCATAATTTGTTACTATCAACCAGTAGTACATTTCCATTTTTTTTTTTACTATTTTGAATTGGAACATAGACTTGTAATTGGCCCATAAAATTGAAATTGTTATTAATCAATCTTTGATAGGATTATATCCAAAAGTAGTACCTAGATCATTCTTTCTGACAATAAATGTAACACTATTTATTCTTTGTTATAATGGGTAACAAACAGTATATTAGTCTGAATTAAGATTTCTCAGTACAATCCATTTTATTTTATCCAACTTTTGAGCTATCAGTATGTATATAATTCATTCAAATATGAATGAAACATAATGGATGAAATTAATTATAGAATTAAACTTGGTTGGAGTGCTTTTTGTAGAAATAACTTGATACTAAAAGGAAATATGCCTATGTGTTTGAAAAGGAAGGTTTTTAACAAATGTATTTTACCAGTTCTTACTTATGGATCTGAGACTAGGACACTTAATAGAAGAGCTATACAGGGACTTCTGACCACTCAAAGAAGTATGGAGAGATGCATGTTGGGAGTAACAAGAAGAGATCAAAAATGCAATGTATGGGTAAGAGAACAAACAGGTATTACTGACCTCATTAAAAAAATTAAAAGATTGGAGTTGGGCTGGACATATTGCTAGAAGAGATGATAACAGATGGGCAATTGAAATCTTAAACTGGATTCCAAATGATTTTAAAAGACCTGGAAAGAGACCACCTGTGAGATGGATGGATGAAATAAGAAATTATGCAGGGGTGATGTGGAGAAGAGAAGCTAAAGATATGAGAAGTTGGATTAAACTTGGAGAGACCTTCATCCTGCAGTGGATTGATAATGGTTTATGATGATGATGATAATTCATTTCTATTTTGATGATAATTTTTTCTTAGTTCATAGTTCACATACTCCAGGTTCCATTATTAATTTTTTATTTACAATTTTGAATTTATCTTTCCTTCATGGAGTCATAAATATTAAAAACATGACCAAGATGATTTAATTTAACAGTGACAAACAAACCTCCAATGCTGGAAAATACCCTTGGATCATTCTCAATTAACATGTTCAATGCTTTGAAATATTAGTAATTCACCTTTTGTAAGTATATCATCATTATGGTTTGTTATACCATTCTGATAACGGACAGGAATATATATATATATATATATATATATATATATTATATATATATATATATATAATATCATTATTCAATTTGAAATAATATTTGCTGTTGATAGAACTTTGATTAACTATAAGTATCATCTTGCTATACTTCTGCTACTCAATATAAATATTATTAATGAAATATTCAACAAATTTTAATTTTAAAAGAATATATAAAAACACCATGGATTAGCAAACATTTCTAAATGAGTATAAATATTCTTTAACTTCAGAAGAGTAAAAAAAGAGTTTAAATATACATCACAAAGTTAAAGATGAGTTTTTTCATCATTATAAAAACTGATATGTGAAATCTAAATATATCCACATTGGTCATAAAGACTTGACTAATACAGTACTTTCAAAATTCTAGTTAATAGCTCAGTTCTCATAATATATGAGTGTTGCTAATGTGAATTTTGAGAATCAAAAAGCTAAAAATTGTCATTAATATATTGCTTTCATTGATTTAGTCAAGCCAATAAACACAGATAATTAAAAAAGCATATGGTATTGTTTAAAATCTTTTGTCTGTAGCAGTTTATTCATATTATTAACAAGCCATATGTTATTATGTCTGAAGCATTATTACTAGCAGTATAAACTCAGGTAGTAAAAATAAAAGCTTATGTTAAAACAGAAATATGTACTAAATCAATTTTATATCTTTTTTTATATGATAGTAATCTTTGGAACAATTTATAAAGAGATTCACATAACAAGCATCATAATGCAAGAGAATTTTGGTTTTGAGATCTTATTTTGAACCAATTAAAAACAAAACCCATAATTTCATATTTTTGAATTCTATACTTAATGAAATGTTGATTTTGCTATCCTTGGCAAGTCAACAGAAGACTTTCATAATGCTCATAACATTTTGATTCCAATTTGTAAAAACAATGATTTACTAATTAATGTTCAAATAAAACACATTTACATTTATAAGCTAATGATGAAAAACAAATTATTCAGAAATATTTGGTTTAAGTGTTTATCTTTTAAAATAAATGTGCCAATTATAAAATTTTGAGAACATTTTAGATAAGTACATATATTTGAATCCTGAGCTGTGACACACATGCTAATGCTATATTTAATCATAGTCTTATGAAGTAAAAGTAAATTAGCAATAGATGGAGCTATTGTTCTAAAAATAATTAAAGATGCACTATAAGTATTTGTTTAAAAGGTTCTGTAACATTTTGAAAATATGGTGACAAAATCATGAGACCAGTCAATGTGCTTTACAGTTTTCTGTATGTGATAAAATTAAAGATACAAGTGAAAGCATATATATGCATTGAATTGAGAATGTAAATTAAGTAAGCATTTGATGGTGAATCTAAGTTTGGTGTCTGGGAAAAGAAAGATCCCATTTGTGTTATAAAGAATATATCAAAGAGGTTTTAAAAAGAGTGCAATAATTTTTTCACTGGAGAATTTGTTACAAATGAAAACACTATGGATGAATTTGTGTTTCTCAGATGTATTGTATAGTTATCGCAAAATACATTGTTTTATATAGATTATCTTTTTCTCTTTGGAGTTAAAATAACCATCATTAATTAGAAAGAAACTGTTTCTGAAAAGGTAATGATAGATGCCAATATTGCAAAACCGTTTTTTTAAATTCATTTTTGGCATATGTAACTAATATTTAAAAATCCATTTCAACCAGATTTTAAGAATCTTTATAAATAAAATTTATATTGCTTCAATATCGTTTTAAAATGTTTTTTATATAAGAATGTAATAATAAAATTATTGAAGATAAAGTTTTTTTATACTTGAATGAATATAATATTTCATAAAAAGTAAAATGTTGAAATTATAATCGAACTACTTATTGAAAAATATACATATTGGTTTTAAAAAAGACTTTTTATTCAATTATTACTTTTATTATCTATATATCAGGGGTTTTAAGCTTAAGAACTATCAAATTTGATTTGTAGCTACTCTGATTAAGATGCAGAATCATTTTTCCAATATAATTATATATATATAGTTTGGTGAGCAATATGAATTTAATATGATTAAAAACAATTTATATTAATTAATAATACATTTTATTCACATGATCACCATCTCTTATATTAGCGCATAATTGTTATTAAACAAGCCTACTGGCATCCATTGATTACTCTGGTTGGCACAGGGTGGCACTACTGTATGGAGAGTTTTGCCTTGTTTAATACATTTTATTAAAGTAATAAAATCTGAAATATTGGAAACAAAACTGAAATATTATTGCCCTGTGTATTTTAATCCAATTATAGATTGACAAACTCTAAAACTAAAAGTTTTTGACTATAGTGATACTATATAGGTTTGTCTTATTTATAATGGTTCTGATCAGACTAAAATTACTTTGTATTAGTTACTTATTCAGTCAACTTTTATCCAATTTAAGAATTTACTTTTAATAAAAATGAATCTATATTTTAGATTAATTTTTATACTAAATGTCAGATGCATTTAAAGAGAGAACAACTTTTTTAAAACCACTCATTGCACAATGCAGTAAGAGTTCATGAAAGATGCATCATAATGCAAAAGAAATTGATATTGAGATCTTATTTTGAACCACTTAAAAGCAAAAAAACATAATTTTATATTTTTTGGCTCCTAGAGTTAATATAATGTTGATTTTGTTATTCTTGACAAGTCAAAGGATAAGATTCAGAATGCTCTTAACATTTTGATTGCAATTTGTAAAAAAAAAAAAAAAGATTCACTGATTAATGTTCAGTGAAAATAAAATCTGTTAATAAAATGGATAATATTGAAGGATGAAAAATGGAAGATATATATTTTGAAGAGTTGATAAAATCAAACAATTCAAAGCAATTCAATAAAAGTCTAGCAATTTTTTTTTCAAATAACAAGTATAAGATATGTGGAGTAATATGAAGAAGAATGATAATATCTTTACTAATACTAGGAAATGTAATTAATATTGGCCAGAAGACTTAGAATTCTTGAAATAGAATTAAAAATAAACTAGATAGATATGAATTGGATGGTGAATGATAGTTGCAAGTGAAAATATTCAAGGTAAAATGAAGTGGATATTTTTTAAAGAGAAAAATTAATTTTTTTGGAAGACCTTACACTATATGAATGAATATAAATTAATAAAAATAATGTTTAATTGGATGGTTTGGAGAGGCTAATAAAAAATAGAAAAGTGAGCTAGAAAAGCTTTATAATAAATGGATAATTTATTTGTATAAAAAATAAAATCTACATTTAGAAATTATAAGTAAACAATTATTAGCAAAGGTTAAGAAAATATATAAGTTGGTTAAAGACCAAGACGTTGAATTAGGAAAAATAAACAAAGTAAATAATTTAGAATTAAATAAAAACAAAATAATATATATATATTAAAAGCATAAAGCTAAACTAGTCGATAAATAATCAAAATCATCCAAATCCAGAACTCAACCAGAATAGTCAAGAACATAAACTCTAAAACGCTACCAATAGTTATATATTTTGTAAGATGAACATTAAGAATGTTAATCATTAGAAGAAACATTAAAATATGTTAATGATAAATGGAAAAAAAATACTGCTGTGTATGAATTTTGTTTTCATAATAGCTATTCACAATTATCGTTAATTGATTACTCTTCAGAATTAACAAACCTACTTGTCAAAGTTTCATGTAAAACGCCTATGATTGTGTACTAAAATTATGTTCCAAAAACATTACTTCAGTCAAATCACTGAAACATTAATATAAGTTGCATAACCCTGTATAATTTAGCATGCTAAGAAACTATTAAGTTCCAATGTATTAAGATTCCTAAGTTCAATTCTCAAAATGACGTAAATAAAATTGACGTTCGATTATTTGATGGAATTACAATGCTTATCCAACTACTTTGATTCTAAAATAACCACATACTTTTCAATTATTATTATTTTTTTAGACACATACTCATAGAACAGTGGTTTAAAAAGTTCTCATTATTTACTTCAATTTAAGAAAGTATTTACAATACCAAAACTAATTAAGGCCTTATTAACAGATAAGTTCCTGTTTTAATTAAGTATGCATTTTAATTCTAATAATATACAATACAATTGTAACATAAGTGATTTTATTTATTTAAAATAAATAAACTCATATTTTTTTCTGATTCTTAAAATATTCCTTTATTATAATATAAATTAGCAGTCACAAAATGTACTCCATATGCCAGAATTATTTAAAGTTAATGTTTTTTTTTTTGTTTGTTTTTTTAAGGAACGTCTGTTTCTTCTTCCTTGTTCTGTTAAATGCCGAAATTAATCAAACGATGTAATAACAAGTTAGTATTTCTAATTAAAAATATACATATACATCACAGAATCTTAAATATATGGCATTAAAGAGAGATAAGGCAAATTAAAGTCTTGTTGTTAAAGGATTGTCATTACTATTTTGAAAAATAATTTAATTATGATTTTATCAACTGAGGAGAATTTGCCCACATTACTTAAGAACAGATGCTTATCGGCCTCATCTTAACATCCTACATCACTTTTGGATTTCTATTAAAGATATATGGGGAGATTCAAGATTAACTATACTTATAATTATTAAACTAGATATATATAGTACTTTTTAAAAAGGTCAAAAGAAATATTAATTTTCCTTGACTTAAAAAAATAATTATATAAGCATATACATACAAACACACTTATATAGATATTCTAAAACCATACATAGAAAACACAATACCATCTTATACATTTCTATTTATTTCTTTTTCTGCACTTTGACACTATCTTTTCTTCTCTTACCATTTTTTTTATTCAGTTTTAAATATTTTTCCTTTTCAACTTTATTTTCTTATTTTATTTTGTTAATTTTTTTATTTCATTTAACTTAAGTTTTTTTCAATTTGTCTATGTCAAATTTATCTATATACTTTTCTTTCTAGATATTTGCGTTTTACTCTTGATGTAGTCAATTAGATATATATATAATCCTTTTTTTGGATCATTTTATTTTATATATATATATATCACGCTGTATAAAGATTTATAAAGTAAATAAACTGAATTTTACTTTTTAAAAAAATATAAACTTTTATCATAATTTACAACTACTTTTCATAAATTATTTCCTATTTATTTATTATTCAAATTATACATATATATAATATACTATTAAATGTTTCTCTAATTTTATCTATTGAAACAAATATACTTTCACGATAATTTTTAAATGATTTTAATCTTTTTTAATTACTTAACCTCAATAGTTGATTAAAGTTTATGACGCTTACTTAAATATGAAATACTCAGGAAATTATTTTAAAAGAATTGCCTAAAATGACAGCGATATCAGAGACAATATTAAAGTGATAGACACTTCAATGTGTCTTTGGTAACAAACTTATCGCATATACAAACACATATGCAAAATGTCTTAGGGGAAAGTTGTACTACATACCCTCTGACATATGGGCTAACATAAATATTTAATTAGGTTTAGGATTTATAATTCAAATCACTGGTCTTAACCAATGTAATGAACCATCTCAATATTAGTATGTAATTGGATATTCTTGAGCTAGAGGATAAAATAAAAATGAAAAACCTTTTAAATCAATACTATCTGGCACTTCGAAAACCATTAATATTTTTTTCTTCCCTTTTCTTTATAGAAGAGAAGTCCATATATTTATTATTCTTATTTATAATATTATACTAACTTCTTTCCAACTATTTATACTTTTTTAAGACATTTTGTTGATCCTTGTCTTGTTTTTGCTCATATATAGTTTTTAGTTTATTTTAGTACTGTTTATCTTCAGTCTTGCATGTTCTTACATCAAATAACTTTTGTTCCTAAATCATTTCATTTCAGTTTCAGTTTTTAATTTTATATTCATTACTCTACTTAATTCCATTTATTAGGATTAGTGCTGATATAGATGTCATCTTTAGGAAGCAGTGTTTTAGCACTTCTTAATGACATAACTGTAAATTTAAATCCTTAACCCTTCAAAATAAAAATCATTGTTTGTGAAGGACAAAAAAGAAAAGCTTCTGATAGTACATTTTAAAATTAGTGCAAAATTTCATAATTCTAATTTAATATAAAAAGTATGTTGTAAGAATATATTACAAATTGTTAAAAAAAATCATCTACTACTCCTTATTAAACCCAAAAGGTTTACAATTACCTACCAAATGTATATTTTAACAGAAGGGATTTACACCCTAAGCACATGTATTGTAAGGTTGTTATAATAAATAGAACAATGTAATGTTGAGTACTGAGGATACTCTCAAAGCAGAGCATAAAATAGATACTTTTGAAAAGATAAGAGTGGCCAACTTAGCTTTTGAACATAAATTTAATTATATAGGCCAATCTGAAGCATTTTAGTTTGAGAGTGTGAATACTTTTCTTCATTCACTTTACATCCATTAATTTCTTTCTGTATATTAACACTCACAAAAATTTTTAATTTACTATGTGATAGTATTACACAATATTAGAAACTATGTAATATTTAATTTTATTTACTAGCACAGAGATCATATAACTTAAACAGAAGGGATTTACACTCTATTGTAGTGTTGTGCTTAAGCTCTAAATCCCTTCTGTTTAAATTAGATATAATCTCTGCACTAGTAAATAAAATTGAATATTTTAAATGTTTATTTGTAAAATATAAATAAAATGAATTTTTGTAAAATCATTATATTTACATTGGATCATTTTTTTTGAAAAAGTGCACCTTGTAAATCAAAATTTTTAATAAATTTAAACAGGTAATGGATTCAAACATTTTCTTTACATATTTTTTTAATAGAGGATAAATAAGGATGGATAAACTTTAAAACAATTTATAACTGGAAATTGTAAATTCTAATGATTATGGGGTATACTATTCTTCTATGAGGTGCAACTAGTGAGACTTTTACCCAGACATGGAAGATAAAACTAATCATAGTCAATTCTTTAAATTTTCTTTTTTCATAAGATGACTAGCAATTTGATTATTTTAAGTTAGTCTTTCTTTTTTCTTAAACAAAATGATCTTAAGTCGACATTATTAAAAAAACAAAAAGGATCATTTTACTATGCAAAAAAATTATTATCTGTTAACTATCCAATTTGTAGTAAAATTGATCACATATACATTCTCAGTAATCTTACTTTTTCTTTCCAAAACCTTCATACAAATTAAATTACTGTTTAGTTTATATTAGACAAGATAGGAAGTATGTAATTTAATTTCAATAACTATTATATTTTTCACTATTTCTTATATATAAAAGCACTTACTTCAAACTGTTCTTCAAGTCCTGTTTTCCCTGTGGTAGAATTAACATTACGTAATGCATGGAAGACGACATCAAACTGTGTGCACGGAAAATTACTTTCTCTTCCTTGAACAGCTTCTACAAGTGCATCATAAAGGAATATATACTGATCCTGCAATTAGAAAAAAAGAATAAAAAAATGTAAATCTTTAAGTAAAATAAAGAAAGTAATGCGAATTAGCTTTATTAATGTTTATTGGTTTGGAATTACAATAAAAGTTCAATAAAAGAATAGGAATTTAAGTCCATGATCCTGCAGAAGTCATTAATAAGTTAAATTAAAATTTACAGCTTTATTACAATAATTATTTTTTTTAAAAAAATAACAGATTGATTGTTTAAAAGTAAAAAAAAAAAGAAATTTGATTTTAGTTAAATTCATTTAGGAAAATTAAAAATTAAAATTAATTTTAACGAAAGGTTAATTCCAATATTTTTTATTATTAAATGAATATGTAAATAGGTATTAAATATAAATGAAATAAAAATTTATTTAATCATAACAGAATGTATATTAAATTAACATATGAAAACTAATTAACAAATATGGAATTTTATACAAATAAACATATTTTATGTAAGCATAATTCAGTACCGGTAATATTTAAATTTATTTCCATTCATGTAACATCTATAGATTTTTTATAAATATTTGATCTTCTCGGCAGAAGGGAGAGTAATAGTAAGGAAAGTACAGTACTTTTTTAAGGCTCAAAGAGAGAAGATAACAACAAGAGACTATATATATAAATGAATAAATTGAAGGATTCATTTTGTAAACATAATCATTTTTAAATGCGTTTATTGAAGTTGAAAACTATATTTGTTTATTTGTTAAGTCGCTAGGCGGCGGTATAAAGTTTTTTTTTAAATATTTAAAATTGATATTTAATACCTGGTATATTCAAATTCAGGCTGCAGAAAGGAGTTTGCTATTAACTGAAAGGAGACACTTTGATTCCTCTTGCAGGCCTTAAAGAAACTGAGCAGGGCAAATTCCATACGTTCTTGTCGTTGCAGCTGTTATTACTATGTGATTATTCATATAGTATACGAACATGGATGGGCTGCTCACCAACACGCATTAGCCAGCGTGGTGAGTTTATTGGCTTTTTACCTCCGAGTTTAAGAATATTTTTTCAATATATACAATCATGACAGACAAAAATAAATCATGGCCCTTATTCCCAGGAGGCTGTAAAGTCACCAACCAAGGCAGCGGTTGGTGGCTGAAGGTGGAGGGTGCTAAGAATCCCCTGATTGCGGACTCAGGCTAACCATTTGATGATGACTTTTTATTTAGGTACTTACAACTGCAGATCACTTTCAAGTGAAGGAAGATTGCAAGAGTTAGAAGAAGAATTGTCTTATATTAAATGGGACATTATTGGACTTTGAGAAGTTAGAAGAAAAGGTGAAGAAACAATTGATTTAAAAAGTGGACATATACTCTACTATAAAGGCACAAATATTAGAAATACAAGTTGAGTAGGATTCATTATAAATAAAAAATGGAAGAATAACATTGTGCAGATTGATGGTGTCTCAGAGAGAGTGGCAAGATTAGTTTTACAACTTAATAGCAGATACCAAATAAAGATAATTCAGGTTTATGCCCCAACAACTTCTCATAGTGATGAAGTTATGAAAGCTTTTTATATGGATGTACAAAAGGCTTTTGATCAGAGTAAACAACATTTTAAAATTGTTATGGGAGACTTTAATGCTAGAATTGGTAAACAAATGAAAGATGAAAATGCTGTTGGTAATTTTGGTTATGGTAATAGAAATGAGAAAGGGTATAGACTTGTGGAGTTTGCAGAAAAAGAAAAACTTTATATTATGAATTTTTTTTTTTTTGAAAAAAAATGTTAAAAGGAAATGGACATGGAAGCATCCTAATGAAGGTACGGCAGAATTGGATTATATTTTGACTAACCGAAAATATATATTTCAAGATTATTGGGGTATGAGCACAGACTTTCACACGACCCACCACTCTCCACTCCATCTAATAACACTGATACACTTAAACACATATATGCTGAAAAGATAAATAATCACAAATATACGTATTTCATGTTAAACCAGCAATCATCAGTTGGTCCAGATTATCTCTCCCACACATATATACTATAAGTGCTCAGATATATATTAAGATAGACAATCTTCATACTTTAATGGACTGGCTCCAATCTACTCCAACTCTTCAACCATCCATCCAATTGAAAATCTGATGATGGAATGCTCAAAGGCCACCCTGAGGCTGAGATTCTTGTCACACCCATGTTGACCTAAGGTCAATCTGAACCCCACATGTACAGGACATAATCAACCCAAAATGTAAGTGGAATAAATGTCAAAGTATTTTGTAAACAATGTGAAAAATGTTAAAAACAGTCATTTATTTTAAAAAAGAGATATGATGACTAACATATTTTCAAATATATGGACAAAATAAATAAGAAGCCATTTTTATATTGAATCATGAAAACATAATGATTAAGATTTATTTATAATGAATGCTTGACAACCTATTAGTAGATGTGAGATTTTTAAATATGATCAAAACTTTAAAATATATATATATATAATGTAAAAAAATATAGAATAAGTAAATTTAACTTTCTACTTATTTATCTTGGAATTGGAGATATAAAGATTAGAAGAGAAAGGATTCCTATAATGTAAATAACAAAAATATATAATATGGTTGATCAGTATTGAAGGTGATAAGACTTTTTTTGCTGCAAAAAGTTCGTTAGTGATTGAAAAAAGAAATTTTGACTTCTCTTTTGAATCATTAAAGAAAATAAGCAGAGCATCATTATATTTATTCACAAAATAAATAAACATGAATGGACCACCTGCCAACATAAATTGGCCAATATGGTGAATTTACTGACTTTTACTTTTAAGACCAAAAATTATCAGTCTTACTTTGGAGATAGTTTTCCTGAAAGCAAAATGATTGGATTTATACATGTATGAATGTTGATTTCTTTTATATTTATATTCATATCAATCAAAAATATATCATCTCACTCATTTTACTGGGGGTTGCGCAATGACCAGGCAAGGGTCAAAGATGACCTTTCATTTAATTACTTATAACTGTATGCACAAATTGCAAACTTAATATTAAATGGAACACCAAAAACTTTATAAAGTTGTAATTGATGACAATTGATAAACAGAACAAAATTTGACACATACACACACACAAAAAAGAAACCAAAAACAAATAATATGGAATAAGAAGTATGAAAGAACAACATAGTTAAGATTAAGGATATATCAATCAAAGTGGTAACATTAGTCATTCAACTTAATGGATGATATAATTCTGATTTATGCCTCCATATTATGAAGTAGAAGATTTTACATTGATACCCAGAATGCATTTGATCAGATCAAATATCATTTTAAATTTATTATGGAAGATTTCAATATTAGAATTAAAGTATTATTAAAAATGAAAATTCAATGGTAATATTTAATTATTGTGATAGAATTGAGAGCGACATAAATTTCTGAAATTATGGCAAAAGAAAAAAAAATTTTTTTTTCAAAAACGCAAATCATAAATGGATATGGAAACATTTAAATAAAGTTTATCTAGAAAAATATTGTTTTGGCTAATAGAAAATATGTATTTAAAAAGCAAAACGTTTTTAATAAAGAATTGCACAAAAGTGAAACAGAGAGTTTGAAAAAAATTTAAAAAAGGAAATAACTATTCTTAAATTTAAGTACATTAATAAGCAATAATTTTATTGTCAAAGCCATAATTAGAAGAAACAATACCATAAACACAATTATTCACAAAATAAATACCAATATTATCTTATATCTGCAATTATATTTATGAAGAAGAAAAAACCTCCAGGTAATGATGGAATTATATTGATATCTTAAAAAAAGTAGGTGATGAAATAGACATTTTTTTTGGCAAAGTTATATACCAAATCTTTAAATGATAAAGATTTCCCAGAGGTTCAGAAGAACGGTGATAGAAACTATAAACCTCTGTCTTTTATCTATTTTATGCAACAACCTTTTTACAGCAAATTGTGGATTTAAAACAACCAAAAGAACAAGCTGGGTTTATAAATTGTTTTAGTACAGTGGATCATATCCAAGTATTGAGAGAAGTTATAAAAGGGCCGATGAATATGAGTTGCTATTATGCTTTGGATTTGTAGATTAGAAAAAGGCATTTCATTCTATAAGCATTTCTTCAGTGATTAAAGCTTTGGATCATCAAGATATATATCCAGAATAGTGTCATATTAAAAAAAATGTTTATATAAATGCAACTGTAACAATTAGATTACATAATGATACTAGGAAAATTAACATTTAAAAGGGTGTATGACAAGATGACTATATCTCCAAAACTTTTTATAGCAAAGCTACAAGAAGCATTTTGTATATTAAAATAAGAAACTAAAAAATAAATATAAATGGATATTACATTTAAATATCAGCCTTTCAAGCTAATTGTGCACACACTTTGTGAGTGTTAATAATAAATGAATACTTTCCTCTCCAATACAAGATACAGTATAGTATAGTCCTCACACTTTCCTTGCCAGTACTTCAGATTTGCTCATATATAAGCATTTGAGTTGTAGGAATAAGTGATTCATTTTATTCCTGCATAAATACTATATCTTGTATTGGAGAGGAAAGTATTCATTTATTATTAACACTCGCAAAGCACATGCACAATTAGCTTGAAAGGTTGATATTTGAATGTAATACAATTGTAAACACAATGCTATATAAAAATAAATGCTCATTTAAATGGAGGTTATTTAAGTCATCTAGATTTTGCAGATGATGAAGTTGTTTTTGCAAATAATGCTTCAAAGCTTTAGAAAATATTCCAAGAGTTATCAGATGAAAGTAAAAAAGTAGGATTAAAGGTAAATGTTAAATAGACTAAAGTAATGTTCAATGGATTTTCTTAAATGATGAAAATAAAAATTGATAATGATGAGTTAGAATAAGTTAATAACTACAAATGCCTTGGTCAGATTATTATTACAGATGGAAACATAATAAATGAAATTAAGCATAGAATTAAACCTTGTTAGAGTGTTTTTCATAGAAATTAAAAAGAAAATATGCCTATGTGTTTAAAAAGGAAGGTTTTAAATAAATATGTTTTACCAGTTCTTACTTATGGATTTGAGACTTGAACAATTAACAGAAGAACTATAAAGAGACTTTAGATTATGCAAAAAAGTACGGAGATGTGCAAGTAGGGACAGCAAGAAGAGATTGAAAATGAAATACAAGAATAAGAGAACAAACAGGTGTTATTGACTGCATTGAAAAAATTAAGAGATTGAAGTGGAGTTTGATGGATATATTTCTAGAAGAGATGATAATATATAAACAGTTGATAAGATCCCAAGATATTTTAAAATACCTAAAAAGAAACCTCATGTGAGATGGATAGATAAAATAAGGAAGTGGTAAGGGGTGATGTGGAAAAAAAGGGCTAGAAATCAAAAAAGATCAATTGAACTTGGAGAGACCTTCATCCTACAGTGGATTGATAATGGTTGAAAATAATGACAATTATCTTAAATCATCTTAAATTTCTTAAAATCTGAGAAAATCCAATTCAACTCCAGTGATTACCAAAACATTAAAAACCACAGTTTTCAGAATTAAACAATCGCACCCAAAATGGAAAAATAACATAAAATTTGGATGATGATATTAAAAAATAATGTGAAAATAATTTTCATTTGCTTAGTATTTTTGCAAAAGTTAGAACAAAACTAGAGAAAGTTGATGGCATCACCTATGGGCACAGGATCAATGATTGCTGATGATGACATTTAAGGAGCATAATGAAAGTTCAGCATATAGGTTGTAAAAGTTAAGATTTAAGTTCAATTTTTATCTTTCATGTTTCTAATTATAAATTTAAATTTTATTATTCTCACTCATCAAAATTTTGATAATACAGTACGACTTTATATAAAAAAATTGCAAAGAGCAAGACATATTTTATGGTTTAAAATGAGAAGCTAAGGGAGTAAAAGTAATAAAGACAATATTAAGTCATCTAGATTTGCAGATTATGTAGTTATTTTTACAAATAATGCAATAGAGCTTCAGAAAATGTTGCAAGAGGCTTCAGATAAAAGTAGGATTAAAGTGAAATGTTAAACAATGGATTTTCTCAAAGAAAGAAAATAAAGATCGATAATGATGAATTAGAAGAAGTTAACAACTTCAAATATCTTGGTCAGATTATTACTGCAGATGAAAACATAATGAATGAAATTAATTATAGAATTAAACTTGATTGGAGTGTTTTTGGTCAAAATAAGTTAATATTAAAATGAAATATGACTATGCATTTAAAAAGGACAGCTTTTCATAAATGTGTTTACCAGTTCTTACTTATTGATCTAATACTTGAATACTCAATAGAAGTGCAATGCAGAAACTTCAGACTATGTAAAGAAGTATAGAGAGTAACATGTTACAAGTAACAAAAAGAGATTAAAAACAAAATACATAGATGAGAGAACATCACTGAAAAATTTAAGAGACTAAAGTGGTGTAGTACTGGACATATTGCTAGAAGAGATGATAATAGATGAACTCTTGAAATCTTAAACTGGATTCCAAGATATTTAAAAAACCTAGAAAGAGACCACATGCGACATGGATGGATGAAATAATGAAGTGTGCTGAAGTGATATGGAGGAGGTTAGAGAATAGAGAAGATGAATTGAACTTAGAGAGGCCTTTACCCTTCAATGGATTGATAATGGTTGAAAATAATAATGTTGATAAGAGCAATTGTATGCAAAATTGTTATATCTTTACTGGCTCAATTATTATCTTGATGTAAAGACAATATTAAAGTTTATGATGATCTACATATAAGATATTAGAATAAATTGAGTTAAAAGGACAGTAAGTAATGACAAAAACACAAATGATGATGAAATGCTATAACTTGGTCATATTACTCTGCTGAATATTTATTCACTATATCATAAGTTAGAGAAGTTAATATGTTTACTAAGTTAATAATTTTTATCAGAAATAAATAAAAATCACGAAAATGCTAATGGGAAAACTAGCAGAGATAGAAAAGATTTTAAATCATTCTTATGTGAAACCAATGAATAAGAAAAAAGAAAACATTCTTTTAATATTTTCAGCAGTTATTACTTATGGTAAGTGAAGATTATAAAATTCATTCATGAGATAATTATTTTTTGTAGATTAAAATGTTTTTGTAAACAAAATCTACTTTAAAATAATGTTATTGGATTTGAAATAATTCATTTACATCGACATCAAAACTAAAATAATTTTAATTAAAAATAAGACATCATCTTGAGCAAAAAAAAAATATATGATTCTTAATTTTTTCCCCAGTAATATCTGACTAACACGATTACAATATACATTTACGTGAAACATTCACACATGTATGTATATATTACATGTATAGAAACAAGGGAAAAAATGCGTCGATTATAACGTAGAACTATCATTTAAATATAATTGGAACGACAAGATTTGCCAGGTTTTTAAAATACACTCCTGAGTATTTTTAGTTGATCATTTTCATTCTTTAATGAAATCATTAGTGAACTATTATAGTCCCTATACAACTGTCAACCATTTTCTCGATATGTGAAACCCTGTGGGAAAAAATGTTATAATTTAGAAACAAAATTCACAATCAGTTTATATATATATTGTAATAAAATTAAGGAATGGATAAGAATAGAAAAATAAATAAATAAATATGTAGGTATATTCTATTCCAACCAAAAGAGATACTGGAAATAAAATTTGAAGTGTATATGATAGATTTCTTCCCAAGCAATTCCTTAAATAAAGTATTACATTCAAGAAACTAAATAGCATAGGCTTGCTAAAATACATAACACTCCAATTATACATCTTGAAAAGTTAAATGATTATAGTATCTATATATTTCTCAGTCTTTGGATAATGTAAATAATGAGAGCTTGCATTTACCATTGATAATAGCATATACTTACCATCTATAACTTGGGTTATACCCATCACTCTCATCAAAATATTAGATCTCAATAAATAAAATTACCATATGTTAAGCTTAGAAACTTAATATCTGATGATCACACATTGCATAACATTTTACAACTCAAATATTATTTAGAATCAAGAATAAAGAAGTGTGAAAACTTTAAACACTAACAATACAAATAATTTAGTGAAATAAGTTTTACATAAGGCAAAATGAGTACTTAATAAATCAAATAATTAATAACCTTATTGACACATATTAAATGTTCATATCAATTCTAAGATTAACAAATATTTGTTGCATCTACTACTTTTACCATGATAGATTATGTTTAAATGTATGTGAACATTTAACGATATGAAAAAAATAATAAAATAAATTATTAATGAGTGAAAATCAAATTTTCCCTTCTTTGAAATTAAAGAATTGGCTTGTAATCTTGCTTGATATAAATATATATTATAAAAAAAAAACATTTTCAAATATATAAATGAGATATTTATTTTTATATAGTGCTATGTTTTTATAAACTGTAATAATAATAATCAGCCATTAAGCTAATGCACATTATTACCATTACAGTTTATAAAAACATAGTGCTATATAAAAATAAATATCTCAATCACATATGTTTAATTTCAAATAAGAATGACGTATTGTAAATTCTAAAAAAATTTGCAAACATCATTCATTTAGACATAGTAAAAGTAATTTAACGTGATCGCTTAACATCTTCATATTCTCATTTTTAAATGTTTAAGATTTTTCCATACATAAACGTTTGGGTTGAAAGGATAGATGATTCATTCTATCTTTTCACAAAGACTTTATCTTGTGTTTGGAGGTGAGAGTATTCATTTATAGTTAAAATCCACAAAGCGCATGTGCATTAGCTTAATGTCTGATTATTGCTTTCAAATAGAGTAAAAATTAGTAATAAAAAATAAAATTTATTAAATAAACATTCTCATCTAAATAGATTTTTAGAGTTTGAATGCTAGTTCAATTTCAAAAATTTGCATATGACTTTTTTAAATTGGTAAATTAACTCAAACTACTTGTGTGAACATCATAGATTATTCAAATTTTTTCCAGTGCATGTTTTCTGATGAACTGTTTTTAAATGGCCATTTTTTTTCTTTTTGCTTTGAGGTTATTTCTTTTCAATAATTAAAAGTTTATTCCACGCTCATTATTATACATAAAGATTTAGCATAAAGGTATTTCATATTTAGTTAACCAAACTATAAGAGAAGCAAACATATTCAACAATTGAAGACAACACTTTTGAACATTTAACAGGCTATTATCAACAGGTTTGACCACAATTGATATAATTGGTAGATTTAGTTGAATATTTCAATGGCAATCAATTACAGTGAAGTGAACTTTCCCATGCAATTATGATACAATATAGTTTTAGTTTCTATATGAATTACCAATAACTTCTTTCTTATGTTTATCTGTCTATGAGGCAACTTTTCTGGCCATTAAGTGATTTTCCAAAAAAAAGCTTGTGTGAATCTAGTAGGCAAGCTAAATTTTTGAGCATTGATTTTCTCTATTGTTTTAAATACTTAATAATATTTTTTTTCAACTTATGGTACAATCAAATGCATATGTACTAATTTATTAAGTGGATGCATTTCTGTTTATTAGTAAACAGAAAATTATTTCTAATACATATTTATTTTCTAAGCAATTTAATGGATTAGACATATTTTTATACACTTAATTACAATTTAGTCAACTTGAAAAATAATTTAAGATTTTAAATCAAAACCATTTCCTTTTAGACATTACAAATTTCTATTTTACTAAATTATTTTTTACATATAAATCATTATATATTTTTAGATAATCTCATTTATGTGTATGAAAAAAAAAATTTCCTATAATACTGGCTGTTCTCAATTTTTAATATCTTTTCCCATTTTCTTATGTATAATTTATTAATAAATATAATTATGAACTCTAGACAATATTTTATCTTTTATTATAATAAGTTTCTAACTTTCATAACACACATATTGATATCAATAACATAACATGCATTCATTCACCAGTAAACTTTATATTTTCCTAAATAAACAAATAAAATACTCATTCTTAAGCATTTCCATTTTCAAAATTGCTACTTAGTTGCAAATATATTGTACTTTATTTAGTATCCTGTAGTTAAGATTTGAGATATTTTTCTACATGCAAATGCTCATTTATTACATAAAACTTCGAAATTCAATTAGTGACTCAGTCACATGATAGCAAAATCCCATACTACCACAAATATACATATACAATTGATACTTATTTATGTAAAACCGCATTTAAATAGTACATGGCCAGTTCGAAAGACATATCTAGCAGAACTTAACAAAAAACGTAAAAGTAAAAATAATATTAAACTAATAAAATACTGTGGGCTGAAGATTTATATTTATTTATTATTTTACGTTCTAATGATATGTATAAATAGAAACTTTTCCCAATAGTAGATTATGCCCCAACATTGGTTTATTAAGTAAATGAACTACTCTCAATCCAAAGCACAAAATAAAACATTTTATGATAAAAGAATGAAACTTTCTTTCTTTTAAAAAATGTTATCTTGTGCTTTGGAATTAGAGTATTTCATTTGCTTAATAAACCAGTGTTGAGGTATAAACTATATATATATATATATACACATTGTAACAACAAAAAACAAAAAAAACAAGTAATGTGTTAATAAAAAAACATCCAGTAAACGATTGGTTTAATCATTGAAAATATTGTCTATATATGTCAACAAAGCAAAGTTACAAATTTGAAAAACCACAAAAACACCCATAGTCCAATCTTTAAACATTTTACAGAATTTATCTTTAAATGAAGCAACTATATTATCTTCAATAAATTTTATAAAGTCAGTAATGTAGTTTACAGTTTTATTGATTAATTCTTTCATTTATTAAAGCTTGTTCAAGAATATTTATCAAATCAATCACTGGAATTATATAATTCTATAACATCCAATTATTGTTTATTGAATGTTACAAAATTATATAGTCGTATTGATAGATTGTATTCAATACAAATTATTGAACAAGCTTTTTATAAATAAATTAGCCAGCATACTATAAAATTTATTATCATTTCTTTAAAGATTATTGAAAACCATATAATTACTTTATTTGAAAGTAAATACTATAAAATATCTAAAGATTGGGTTATGGATTTTTTTATGGTTATAAAAATTTATAATTTTGCTTGGTCTATTTATGAGAATAATATTTTCACTATTGTTAATATTATTCAAAATTACAATTACATGAAATATGTTGATGGTCTTTTTATTTATGACCACAAGAGTAGTATAAATGACCAAATAAATAAATTAAACAAGTTAAATAGTTTAAAATGAATAACTGAAAAATAATAGAATAAAGTTATTGAATATCTCTAAGTAAATATCAATATATTTACTCTTTTCATGAAAATACGTAATTCTAAAACCTATTTATTGACTTCAAGTTCAGATGATAAGGTGTAAATTAATACACATAAAATAGTTAATTGTGGCTGAGTCAGATTTTGGCAACACCTTTCCAGAATCATAGTGCTCAATAAAGTTATGTGTACTGGTAAGCTTATATAATTGATGTGATTTAATATATAAATAAGACACATAAATAAAGCAATTAGATATTTCATTTTTTGGACATTCATATATATATATATATATAATGTTTTCATGGTTATATTATGATGTAGATAAATTATAACTTTTTGGCTGTACCATGTATTGTTTTCCATTAAACACTGATATTTTGATGGACTAGCAACCGCCATTATCAAGGTTAACTTTTGAAAGAAAATCCATTAGATCTTAAAAAATAATGTGACTGTGTGCGAGATGAGAAATGAGATTCAAGTTCAGCATTCTCAATATGAGGCTTATCAAAATGTTTATTTCCCTTAGTATTTTTATCTATTAATTTTAAGTTAATATTAGATAAAATGAGAGGTTTCCACATAGCTGGAATACATTATGCTCCATCAGCTCTATTTAAACCAGTAGGTCTCTTTAATATTTCAATTGACTCTCTCATGGTTCTTAAATCATATCTTTCCAAATTAGCAAGTATTTTTGTATTGTCAAAATTAGGTTTGTGACTAGTTTCTAAATAATGGGAAGTAAAAACTGATGTGCTAATTTTTTGATGAAAAGCATTTCTATGTTTTTTAATTCTGACATTAATTCGTCTATTAGATTGACCCACATAACCTCCTGACCACTGAAAACACAGAATTTCATAAACTCCTTGGTGTTCCAAAAATATTCTGTCTTTAGGTTTATACAAAAATCACCAATTTTTTTGCCAGTAGAAAAAGTAGTCTTTACATTAAAACAAGATAGTCTTCTACTGATTTTATCAGAAACCCCCCTAATGTAAGGCAAAATTACTCTATTAAAAGAGGAATTTCCAATTCTATCCTCTTTTTCCTTTTTAGTATTAATGTTATATAAAGCCCTACATATGATGTTTTTATTATAATTATTAGAGAGCAGAATACTTTTTGTAAGTTCTATTTCTTGAGAAAGATATTCTTTATCAGATAAATTATAAGCTCTAGTGAAAAGATTTTTAGCTACAGAAAAAATTGTGCAGGATGATATATATATATGTTAAAATCTAGTAATTTACTAAATTGTAATTGCTACTTAACCATTGAAAGTAAAGATATATATTATAAATTGTCATTCGTGCATAATGTGGCAAGTGATAGATGTTTTTTGTTTGATAATGATAAGCAGGTTATTATAAAAATTATAAAACGCAAAATATTGTAAATTTTACACAAATGCTGTTTGAAATTATGGTGATAAATAAATTAGTAATACTGTATGATAATATAAAAAGAATAACATTAATTTAATAAAACAAAATATTAATAATAGAAAATTAATATTGATTCTATATATTTCAAATTTTCAAAATAAATTTATTAAAAACACATGTGATGAGATATGGTTCATTTTGTTTTCCACTTAAAGTTGATAGATTAGTGAATAATTAAAAAATTTGCTATCTATAACCAACAACAAAAAATATTATGTGAAAATAAATATGTGTAAATACAATGCTTTATATATTGGAGAATTGAGATACAATATTGAGAAATATGAATATATAAAAATAGTCATGATATAATAAAAATGTCTGTTCTCTTTGAATATGAAAGAATGTATTATTGTAGTATTGGCACTTGATAAATTTTAATATTCATTTAGACTTAATACTGGACTCACATCTTAAGTACAATTAACACATGGTATGTTTTCAAAAAAGTCTAGGATATTTATTTTTCATATTTTATAAAATTAAAAACATTTTGCTATAGAATATGATATTTATATAACCATCCCCCCCCCTTTATTAATTTGTAATAAAGGTCTTTGTAGAGTTATAGCATTGTATCCTTTACAGTCTTTAAGAACTTACAAAATTTTTCTTTAATAATTATTTTAAACATTGGATTATCATGTTCACATTAAAGTACACATGAAGGCTATTTGGCCAATTGAAACTGTAAGCAAATATAAAAGAACAAATTTTATTTATTAGATTGCATTGTAAAGTGATTAATGAAAATATAAATGGTACTTCATACACTTTATCAGGAAATTTATCTGTGGAATTTTTTTTTTTTTTTACAATCATTTATTGTATATGTTTTGTATAATTATTTTTCTATTGTAAGGTTTACTCAAGTAGCAAAAAAAAAAAAGAAAAAACAAGGAAATCCAAATTTGATTTGTTTTACACCAACTTCCAATAAATTTCATAAAAGATATCAACGATGTTGTGTGGGTCCAATATACTTCAATATTATGTTACAATATCTTCCTGAATTATACTTTATATTTTAATAGTCAAGTTTAAAAAATACATTTTGTGATTAACTTTAGATAATAATTTAGAAAATTTATGATTAGGTGGTAGTTATTTCAATTATGATTATATATATATATACATTTGGGTCTTGTTTTATGTGGATTTTTTTAATGTGATTTTGAAGTTATGTGATTCATGTTTCTTCTTAATATCTTTTTATGCAGGTTTTCTTTTATGTAATAAAGAAGTTCATATTTTACTATATTTATTAGGTATCAAGAAATTTAAATCATTAATAACTTACTTTGACTTGAAATACTTTTTTTTCTTCAAAAATATAATATCATATTAGCAGCTAATGTGAATATGGCCTGAAGCTATTTAGAATCTTAGCTTTTACATAAATAACCTACTTATACTTATGAGTAAATAATAATAATAGATTTATACTTATGAGTATAAAAATATCGCAATAAATATTAAAAAAATTTAAACTTTTAAAACATATTTTGTTAGATATAACAGAAATAAATATTCTTTTAGATTTTTAAAAATAATCATCTAATAACAAAGATTTTGTTGGATTTTTAAACTGAAAATAATCTCCTAATGATAATGTATAACCTTTTTGTGTTGATTGCAATCTCATTTTTTTAATATAGAAACAAAATGTGAACATTTAAAATTTATTTCAGTAGTAAACAAAAATATCTATCAAATGAAGACAAATGTATTATTTTGTTATAAGTAATAATCATTTAACCTTTAACTATTTAATGGGTTACTCCAGTCTAAACTGGTGCCAGCTTCAAGATGTTCAAATTCCGTCATTTTTAATGCTACCATAAAGATTTTATGTTCTTTTTAAAGGTTAAAAAAAATTCCATAAGATGCTGCCCTTTTTTGAATTATTTTACAAGTAAAAAATCAATGATATTCAAATTTTAGGTTAACAATAGAAGAGGGAAATCCATTCATGATGCTGATTGGTTGTTAACCATAGAGGACAAAAAAACCCACTTGTCAATAATTTTAACCACTATGATTTCTTTTGTTTCATTTCAAAAGTGATAAACAAATGTTTTAGACCATTTTAAAAGTATTTTTTAACATATTATAAATTATTTTGATAAAATGTTCTAAAAATAAAATTGTTATAGAAAAATAGTTAAGATTTTAGTAAAAATTATTTACTTTTCCACAACATAAAATTGAGAAAAAAATCACTGACATCAGCAACACTTTTTAGTTGGTTACTAACATTCATTTTAGATTCATTTTAGATTTTTTTTTCATATGTCATAGCATCAGCCGGGATGCGAACCCACACCCATCTGCAACCAACTACTTGCTTGCAAGGTGAGTGTGATGACCTCTCAGCTAACAATGCTTGACTTCATTTTAGATTTGCCACTATGAAATATTTTTATAATTATAAATTAAAAATTATTTTTGAAAAAACTTTCGATCACTTTCATAACCTGACAAATTATTAATATACTTTTTACAAATGAAACTAAAGTGAATATAATATTAAAATATGAATATATTTTTATGGCAGAATTTGTGAATTGACCAATTAAAAGTTTAGAGTTTTACCTCACTCGGCCAATAAATTAATTGTCAGTGCAGGAGTTAAAATGACCTAAATTTTGTTTGGCTGAGTGAGTTAAAACTGTAAACTTTTGATTGGTCAATTACAGAATCAACAGTAAAAATATATTCATCTTTTAATATTAAATTCATTTTACTTTCATTTGTAAAAAGTATATTAATAATTTGTCAGATTATAAAAGTGAATAAAAGTTTTTTCAAAAATAAATTTCTATTTATAATTATAAAAATATTCAATATCAGAAGACCTAAAAAAAAACCTCAGTAACAAATCAAAAAGTGTTGATGACATCATTGATTTCCCTCTTAATTTATGTTAGTGTAAAACTAAAGAGTTTTTTTTACTAAAATCTTACTATTTTTCTAAAATAATTTATATTTCAAGATATTTTACCAAAATACATTATAATATGTAAATAAATGCCAGCAAAATATTCTAAAACATTAATTTTTATTTGAAAATCAAATAAAGAGTTTGGGGTAATGTAAACTGTCAAAATTGTTGTTAACACTGGTTTCTTTTTCAATTTACGTTCCTGTAAAAGTATACATTTTTTTACTAAAATCTTACTGTTTTTCTAAAATAATTATGTTTTCAGTATATTTTATGAAAATAATTTATAATATGTAAAAAAGTACTAAAAAAACACTGTAAAATATTTGTTTTTATTTTGAAGTGCAAAACAAAGCACTTGGAGCAATGAAAAATTATGGACCAGCCTCTTTTTTTCTTGAAATGAGAACCAATCAATCAGCATCAAGAATAACCTGCCTTCTACCTTTGTTGAAGTCTAAATGTTAAATTTATTGATTTTTACTTGTAAAATAATACTAGATAGGGCAGCATCTTACAGTACTTTTTCCAAGCTACAGTACATCACATCACATCACAAGCTTTAAAAAGACCATAAAATCTTTACTGTAGCATTAAAAATGATGGAATTCAAGAAACTTGAAACAGTAACCAATTTTGATCAGAGAAACCCTATATGTATCACAGATTTTACATTGATTTGTGGTACAAAAAAAAGTCAGATAATGCTGAAATCTGAGTTTGCTGCAATGAAAAACTTCTTAAATTCCAAGGAGAGCTAAATAGTTGTATGTCTGGATATCGTGAGCTTTATAAACAATTAGTAAAATCATTATCTCAAAGTTTAATCACCGGTTACATTGTCAACAGAAAACCATTAACATAGCACAAGAATGAAGTTTGTGCTAGTTGTATTTCCTCTTGTGATGAATCTGATTTTTTACCAATTCACAAACTGCATATTATCAAATAACAATAATGATTAAAATATGTATGAAAAATGTAAAACTCAATATTGTCGTTAATAAAAAGAGTAAAAAAAGTTTGTCTTATATCAATTTTTTATCAAATATTTGAAATTTTTTATTAGTCAAACTTTATTTCCTTATTTTTTTATGTGAATTTTAAAGTAATTTTTTTGTTGTTGATTTGCTTTTATGCGATTTCTGAAAATTACAGAACATATTTCCCATTTTTCAAGTAAGTTAAGTCCATTTTTGTGCAATTTTTTTTAATGTGGGTTTTTTGTGAAACCTATCTACTGCATAAAACGAGACTCAGGTGTATAGTTTTATGTATATGTAAATATTTGTTTTTAAATTAAAGGTATGATTTTTTTTCACATGGACTTTATTGTAATTTGTGAATAATTAAATAATAATAATTACTATTATTTTATTATGTGGTTAGTGCAGAAAGCAGTTAGTGTAACAAGAGATCCAGCTAAGAGGAATCAATGTCTCTAACCAACCTAACAATTACAAAGTTGTGTATTTTACACAAAGAGTCAATCAAGATCCAGCTAAAATATTGGTGCTAAAATAATAATAAACAACTTCATATATAGAAATCCTGAAAATATTAAACTTAATCTTGTGCAATGACGATTCATTGACTTTAACACCAACATTCATAATTACTTTTGCATCACTCAGTGAACTGCATCAAACTAGATCAATCATTTAATGTTATACTTCTACTTTATTTACATAAATAATTTTATATAAAATAGGTAGGTAAAACAGTTTTAAATAGTTGGTTTTTAAATGAGGAAGAAAGAATTACTATTTATGAATGTCAAAAATTTGGTGAGCATAGTTTACTGCTTTTTCATCTTTGCTATACTTTCTAAATAAAAAAATACTAAGTATCTATTAATTACCAGTAAGAGTTATTTACTTAGACTGTCTATGAATTGTCTAATTAAAAATTAATCCTAAATATGATTAGGATGTAGAAAACTTTTCAAGCTTTATTCAACCAGGATCCAAACCTTAGACTTTATGCACAGGAAGATGCACTTCCACTAGATGTAAAGACTTTTCATTATATATATATAATGAATGAATATTTTATGTACTTTATAAATTATTTCATAGAAGCAATTACTTTGTAACAAGAATTATTTGCGATGTAAAGTAAAATAATAATAAAAAAAGTTCCCTCATTAAAATTAATTACTGTTTTCTCTTTGTAATAAATAAGCAAATCATAAAAATTTAATTAAAGTCAATTAAATAAAAATCGTTAATATTTTTTATTTGAATTATGTTAAAATAATTTCAATTTAAAATAAATAAATAAATAAATGAGTAAAAGTGAAACATATTTGAATAGTAATGGGACATTAATTAAAAATAGTTACGGTATAAAATTATTGATTTACGTATAAAAAGTACGATACTGTAGATTTGTAGGATATAAATGAATAATAGTTTGTTTTTATGTTTTTAAAAGAACGATAACGCTCATAATTACTTATTTATTAATACAAGTGCTTAACACAAATTATCTATTTCGTATCAAGCATCATATTAACATAAAAGGAATTCTAAAAGTAATATACAGATTAAACGCAAAGAGAAAACACAAACAATATTAATTATACAATTTTAATACATTTTCAGCACAGAACACTCTTTTCAAAAGGCAAAAAATATATACAGAATTTCTAAGAACATTGTGGGAAACAAACAATCTTTAATTGCCCATGTATAACTTAGCTTTACCCTCTTCATGCATTAAATGTATACAGAATATATATATTTAATATATTTCTATTTTCTCGATTTAAGCAGCTTTCCATTTTTTTACAATTACTAACAGTTAAATACATTTGAATAATAAATATTTTCATAATTATTAACTTTAATTCCTGATGTATTGACTAATTTATAACTATTTGCAAGCAGGTATAACTATCAATCCAACAAAAATATGTTTCATTTTATCAGAAATCATAAAGAGTTTATTGTGGTAACAAATTTAGATGTTAAAAGAGGAGACCAAAGACTGAATTATTTTTGTTAAATGTTTTTATTCAAGTTAAAAACTCTGTTTATTTGCTTAGAATAAATTTTGAAATCGAGGTTTAACATATTTCTAACAAATGGATTTCCTTCAAGTTTTGTAAAAATTAGAAATTGTAGTACAACAATGAAATATTTCAGGGTTATCGAGTGGTTTATATAATCCAAAGCTATTAGTGGACAGTCGTTTTCAGTAAGTTTTCAATGATATGATGCGAGACCAATATATTTAAAAAAAAAAACTCAAAATGGAAAGTGTTTATTGTAAATTCATGCAGAAATAAAAACAAATCTAAGTTGATTTAAATTTTATTTTCTCTTAATGTAAAATTTTTTTTTTTTTAAAAAAAAACAACAACACTTCTTTCATAAAAAAAAAAAAAAAACATAGAAACCATTTTGTTTTTATAAAGTAAACTTAATTAATCTCAAATTATAAGTAAATATTAATATATATATATATAACAGTAAATTTATGTTACATAACATTGGATACTATATATAAAAACTCAGACAAAACAATTGGCGCTTCAATACAGATGAAGAATGATTTGAAATTGAAAGTAATATCTTATGTAAGTAAAAATGTTCTTTATTTATAATTTATACATTTTCTATATAACTGCATCAAAAGATAAGCTTGGTTTAGATCCTAATAAATTGTGAATTAATAAACATCAAAAATAAATTGTGAATTAATGCTGACATAATATACAACTTCAAAAATATTATACTGCCAAATTTTGTTTATAGTTTTTCTAGATAAAAACATGAGAGCCTTTAAATACATATTAAATCATTATTATTAATTTTTTAAGAATATTATATTTTTTTGTTATCAAATATAGTAGAGCAACAAGCAAGCCACCAAGTTTTAGAAATCAATTTTTAACGTTTGATTTTCTTTCAAATTCTTTATTTCAATTAAAATTAAAATAAGTATGAAAAAGACCTGAATACTAAAACATTAAAAATAATTTATATAATTTTTTTTTTTTAATAAATGCTTATATAAAGCCAAAAATAATTATTTTGATCTACCACAACTGGGTTTTTTTTTTATATATAACTTGAAATAAAAGTGTGGGATTTCCAGAAATCAATTCAATCATTAATTTTTATAATCACACTTTTATTTTAAATTAAATATAACTCCAACTGTGATAGAAGAAAATCATTGTTATTTTTTTCATATGTCAAATGAGTTGACTGGGAAGTGAACCCGGGCCAGCTGCTTGGAAGGCAGATATGCTAACTGCTAGGCCATCAACGCTTGAGAAGAAAATCATAATTTTTGACTTTTTAGTGCACAGTAACTAAAAGCATTTATTATGATATATAAATATATTATTAAAGACTGTTATACTTTTTACTTGGTGTTTAAATAGGACTCAGACAAATTCCTTTCAGATTTTCTTCAGGTTTATGATATTTTTTTCAGTAATCAGCCTATATCCAGCCTCTCAGATCATCCAATATTAATTAATAGATAATTATCTAGCTATTTTTAATTAGGTGATAAAATAAAAATGCCCAAACTTTGGATTTTTTTTGTCTGTTTCTTTGTGAATGACTATTTTTAAAACTTTTGTTCGCATTGATTATTTAAATTCTGTTTCATTTTTCTTTGTACATATTTATTTTAAATTTCTAATTTGCTACACATACACTTCAAACATATGAGTAAAGACATTTAAAAAAATAATCCCCAATATGCATTTCTGTGTTGGTCCAGATCATAGGGACTATTCATAATATCTTTATTATCTTTGTTCAGTATTCATTCACAAATATATTTTTAAAGATCATGTTGTCAAATGATATTTCAGCAAGAAATACAACATTTGGAAACTAAATTATAGTCATTAGTACAAAGTTTTCTAATTTTTTTGAGACTCTGCAACATTACTGAATGATCTTTACTTAACCAAATAATAGCTGATGAGATGCAATCAAAATTTCACTATAATAGTTTAATTTACAAAAAGGAAATGGGTATATTTGAAATACATAGTCATATATTTTACTAATGAAAGTCTTTATCTTGATGTATTTAAGAAAAAAAAGATGAAGTTGGATTTTAAAAAAACTTAGCCTAATAAATGATTAGTAATAAGCATTAATATATTTATCTAAAAAGTGGAGGTTTCAAAATGCCAAAAATTTGACATTCGTAGATCAAATTATTCTTGAAATTGATATTTTATATTGTTTATACATATAATAAGGAACAATAAATTAGTAATCAGCAGAATGGCCCCAAAACCGAGAAAAAGTATATGAAGATTGTTTTAAATTATTAAACACTTCTGTAATTGTGGTCATTTTTATCAAATAATTCTTTAGAGTAGCAGAGAAAATATGAAAATGTAATTAAAGATAAAGATTAAGAGTAATGCTCAATGGCTTTTCAAAAAATATTTTAAAAATTCATAGTAAAGAATTAAAAAAAAAAAACACATATAAAAAACCTTTACTCAAATGACTAATCCAATTAAAAACATAATGCACACAATTAAATTAGGATGAAATACTCTTAACAGAAATAAGTTAATATTAAAAGAAAATATATCTAAGTACCTAAAAGTAATTATTAATTTGTTTTTTATATATTGAGGATCATTTATGGACCTTATCTAATAAAATCATTATACAAAAATTGTTGTTGATAAAGTCAAATATAAAAAGGTGTGCATTGGAATTAACAACAACAACAACAATAACAACAAAAAGATCCAATTTAAAATGCATGGGTGAGAACCATTGACATTATTAAAAAAGAAAAAAAGAAAACTGAAATGAAACAGAGATGGACATATTTCTTGAAGATATGTCAAAAGTCTAAATTCCAAAAAGGTGTAAAAAACTTAGAAAAAAAAAAAACATGTATAAGATAGTTGGATAAAATCAGAATGTTTTTTCCAAGACGAACAGGAGAAAAAAAGGTATAAATAAAAACAAACTGTATTAAACTGAAACACTCATTAATCTATAGTTTGATAATAGCAGAAAATTATGATGAAAATGAATAATATACTTTACCAAAAATAATATTAAAAAATATAAGCTAAATATAAAATCTAAAGATTAGTTTTATTTATTATAAATATATGACACTTCTTTCTTAATCTGAATAATTTAATCCTGTTTTCAGGCAAAAACATAATTCACGAACATTAATTTAAACTGAAATGTGCTATTTTAAAACCTTATCTAGACTATCAGTTTTAAATTTTCTTTTATACCTCGACAGTTCTGTTTTATTATGAGTTTGCTCCTTTGCAGTGATAATTTGACATTGGGGAACTGAATGAAACTTGATTCAACTTTATAGTTATAAGTAATTGATAAAATAATAGTATAGCATTTTCTGCACTGTTAATAATACTGAAATATCAAAATAGTATATTTAATTAAATTATATATGTGCGTGCGTACACAGAGATGTTTTTCTTAGTCTTTGCAGTCATTATTATTAAAAAACAAAGTCAATTTAAAAATATATATTATAATTACAGTTTTAAATATTTATCTTTGATAATAATTTAGGAACCTTTTAAGACTTACGTAATTGTGTATTAAATTAAATGATGTGAAAACTATTTTGAAAAGATACTGCCACCTATTGGCGTTAACAGTAAACATTTTTAATAATCATAAAAATTTACTTACTAAAGTTTGAACCATATTTATTCTTTGATATCTCATTTGTTCTAGAAAACCAAAAACATTAACAATTCCTTCAGCTTTAGCTTGATCCATCATAGCATCCAAAACAATATACGTTCCCGTTCGTCCCACACCAGCACTAAAACAAATAATAAATAAACACTTAAATGCAAATATTTTTTTATTTGCATTTATATAAAATAAAATGCTAAAATGTATTAAACATACATATATATCTGCAAAAGTGTGTGCGAATATGATGTTAAAATTAATATATATATATAATTTATCAGGACCATTTCCATATTTTATATAAAACGGTGTGTGTGGATATGTGTCATGTGCACATAGATGATAAGCATTCATAAAAAACCGTTATTTTTAGCTCAAGTTATATAATATTATACAGAATATATGAATATAAACGCAAACACACACACATATATATATATATGAATATCTACAGCTATTCACTCTATCTTAACAACTGATACACATGACCACATACATGTGAAAAAGGCAAATGATCTCCAACAAACATATTTCATGCTAAAACAGCACTCATCAGTTGACCCAGATCACTATCTCCAGCACATATATACAATTAGTGCTCAGTTTATATTAAGATATCTTTAAACTTTAATGGCAGGCTTCAATCTTTTCACTCTCTAACTCTTCAATCAGTCATATCATTAAAAATCCAAGGATGGACCACTAAAAACCCTTGTTGATGCCAATATTATTATCATACCCATGTTAACCTTAAATCATTCTGACTCCTCACATACAGAATCTTAAGATGTCCATTTAAATGTACTGAAGAGGGAAGGGTAGAATACAGACTGAATATGTATTATTTAACTATATGCATATACATATTTAGACATATGTAAATATTGTAGATCATATATCTTTTTTACATGTATGTGGTCATGTGTATCAGTTGTATAAGATAGAGTGAATAGCTGTAAAAGTCTGAGTTCAAATGCTATCAAATTATATTGTTTAGTATAGATTAATATACGTGCATTTAAATATTACATATTCAGCCTGTTTTCTGCTCATCCCTCTTCTGTATATTTAAATGAGCATACTAATGTCCTATATGTGAGGGGTCAGAGTGACTTAATGTCAATATAGGTATGACAATAATATTGGTATAATAAGGCTTTGAGTGTTCCACTCTCAGATTGTCAATGATATGGATGGCTAAAGAGTTGAAGAGTGGAGAAAATTGAAACTTGTCCATTAAAGTTTGAAGATTTGTATCTTATTATAAACTGAGCACTGATTGAATATGTGTGTGGAAGATGGTTATCTGAACCAACTGCTAAGTGATAGTTTAGCACAAAATACATGCATTGGATATTACTTACCTTTTTCACATGTATGAGGTCATGTGTATCAGTTATATAAGATAGTGTGAGTAGTTTAAAAGTCTGAGTTCAAGTCCTGTCTAATTACATTAAGTTTAGTATAGATAATATACATGTATTTAAATATTATATATGAATATTTATAGTTATACTATAGATTTATAGATATAGATTAGTTATATAATCATGTGATTTAATATGCGGTCATAAATGGCAGTTTCTTTTAAGATTTAGCTATTTTAAACATATTTTTAATTCTTGTATTTTATATCATAATTTAGGTACCTTGGTGTATGCTTACAATTAAAAAAAGATACGAGTGAAAAACTTTTGTTTTTTGTTCTACTAAAGTTAAAATAATGGCTATATTAATTTATAAGTAGCTTTTAAAAATGATAAATCATGTTAAAACAAGCAAATGCAGAAAATATCATCGTAAATATAATGGGGTTTAATTCTTTTAGTATATAATCTTTTCCTCTCCAATTTCAAAAAATGGTGTTTCAGCAATATGTATTAATTATAAAACCTATAATACACTTCACAATATGAATAAGCTTTTTTTTGATCAACTTTGATATCAAACTCAGTTTTGAAAACTATTAGCTACTATTTAGTTGATCAAAAATGATTTAGATAGAAAATCTTTTCTATTAATCATTCAATTCCAAAATGTCTTCATATTATGATTTGTATATGTGTGTGAATTAATGTGAGCAATAGTTTTTAAGCCAATAAACAAAATATTAAGGTGTTTTCAGTTTAAGACTCATAGTTTTGTAGTTAAATGGAGATAAAAGGTGGTTGCTGGAGGGTTGCATTAGATACTAAGAGCTAGGTGCAGTGTTCTCAGATCCAAGGTTCCTCACTGACAAAGGTCACAAGCCAGAAACTAGTCTGAGGATATTGGAAGAGTAGGCATTAGATGGGAATTTTATGCACAAGCCTTCTGGCATCCATTGATTATTCTAGCTTGCTGTGTGTGGCAATACATATAGTGAGTTTTGCCTGTTTTAACAACAGTTTTTAAGGTAGATATTTTATTCTATTTACATAAGTGATATTCATTTTTACACATTTACTTTTATATTACACATGATAAATATGAATATTTTTTGGACAAAAATGTATTATTCTGTTTTTTCACATTTTTGCAATTGTAATGCATGGTGATCTACTTATGTTTTGAGATAATGTAACCTTATTTAGCCTAAATAAAAATTATTTAAAGATAAATTTCTAAAGTACATTAATATTATTAACTATAGAATTTTTGAAATAAGTTTTTCCACAGCAGCAACTTTCTCCATTCAATATTGCCATTTAGTGCATCAAAATCTCTATCTACTGCCTTTTCATACACTATTCTAACTATTTTCTAGCTTATGGCTGTCATCAGTGAAAAGCCTTGGATCTGAAAACAATGATGAAAGCCATAAGCTAAAAACTAATCTGATGGTATTGGATAAATAAGCACTTAATAGGGATTTTAATGCATTAACTTTCCAGTATCCATTAATTATTATGGTTTGCACTAGGTGGCAGTATTGTATGGATAAAGTTGCTATTGTGTTAAATGATTGCGTTAGCATAAGAATTTGGTGAACATGTGATGTTATAGTAATTAAAAGCTGGTTTTTAATGAATACTTTGATTATCATCACTTATGACAGTTGAAATAGAGAATTTGATCTTTAAATATACCTTAAGAGATCTACATAAAGTTTATTTGTAGTTACTCAATTGGTGTATAGTTAATAACTGATGGTCTGATAAAAAATTGGATCACATGTAAGGGTTTTATCTTATTTTTCAGTTCAATTTGAATTTTACAAAATATTTATTGGTAGTCCTTAATATTGTTATTTTTTTCTATTTAATTTTAATTAATCTATCAGAACTTTATTTAAATTAGTTAGGTTTACTTTAGCTTCTGATATATATTTTTCTTCTGTTAGCAATTTTTTTCCTTTACTTATTGTCATGTACAATGGTTTTCTTACATAAATGCTATTACAGATAATATTAAAAAACCATAGCATAATGTTATGTAAAATGATAAAAATTACATATCTGGTGAACTATTAAAATAACAATTAAAGACAAAATATTTTTTTTTACATAACAGTTTTTTTTATGGAACATACAAACATAATAAACAAAAAAGTAAAATTCAAATGAATACTACAAATGATACAAATAGTATTATATTAGATCATGTTATAAGATAAATTTTGAAATAATAAATCATGTTTACATAAAAAAGAAAAATAATGTGTGCATCAAAATTTATCAATAGTTATGAGATTATATATTACCCAAAAATTTTAAGTTTTTAGCTTCCTTTAATCTAATATGTATTATCTTCTACTCTTCATTTTCTTAAAACATCTTCAGCTTTAAATCTTCATTAAACTGTTCAAAATTGATATTTATGTTCAAAAAATATTATTATATTATATCATCATCAAAAATTCAGTTTTTAAGTGGGTTTTGAAGAAACTTCAATATGCTATATTATTATGACAATGTTGAGTTCAAAATAAATATTACTGATGAGTCTCTAATTACATGTCCCATATATAAGCTTGACAAATTCTACATCTGTCCTCAGAAATATTCTGTAAAAAGTTATAATAGCACAACTTGAACTTCAGCTAAAAAGTTTTCTCTTTCCTGGCATCTATCACAACATTGAATTTTATATTCTTTTTTTTTTTGCAGAATTTATACAGTTGATTTTCTATCAAAGCATTTTAATTGTTCCATCTTAAAATACACCCATTTCAAACATATCCACATATGTTATTTTCTTTTGTTGAAGGTCAAGTTTCAAATCATTAATGTATAATTGATCATATGTATAAGGTAAGGAAACATTTCCATTACCAATTAACTCATTCTATATGTAACCTAATTTATTTAGTAAAAGCCAGTTTTACTATGGCAATCTTAAAGATGATTTCTTCCACTATGAGTTGATCCAAATAATAAGTTTCTTACCAATTCTAATACCTGTTCATCCATGATGTTGTTTATCTTTGGGGGGCATTTTCCCACTAGTATTATCTTTATTTTTTTAACATTTACTTTTATTACATTTTCATTTGAACAACCATTTCCTGTAAAAATTTTATAAACTAAATGGTGATTTTCTAATCTGATCATCTATAAATTGCATAGCATTAGTTCTTTGTCTACTAATAAATACCACTTTTCTGTCTTTTCCACTATCTTTGTCTAACATTTTCTCTACATGTACATTGAAGAGACTTACCATATATACTTTGATTAAATAATCACTAGTGCTATTTGTGACAATCTTACTAAACAATAAAAAAAAATATGTTTCATGGAATTGAAGCAAATACATTTTTGTAGTAAAAATATAACAAATGTAAATGATCTCACCTGCTCCAACAGCCTCTTTGCCAAAAACCAAAATGACACCAATTACATTTTTGTTCCTCTTCTTTTGTCTAAGTTAAAATCAATTTCCTCCCAATACAATGCTTTAATTTTGTTATCTATACTTTCTTTTATTAATTTGAGAATATTTTTTATGCATGTATATTAAACTTATAGAATAATATTGACCATAATCTATTGTACATAACTATTGGAACAACCGAGGGTGTAGACATCAAGAAGCAATTATTTGACTTTTATAAGTGACATCAAGCAAATAAAAAATCATTTTGATTAGAAACACTTGCCATTTTGAGCAGTTCATTTAAAACATTAACTGCTGGTCTCTCTCTGACAAATACCAACTTGGAAAATTGTCAAATTAATCTCTGATTACCAATAAAACTTCATTTAAATGATTACATCTAAGTCATCATTGAACAAAATGGCCTCCTTCTGTGAGTAGCTATAGCACCTGTTTTAATGGTGTCTTTTTTCATAAATAGTGTTAAGAATTCTATATCCCAGATCATTTTATTTTCATTTATCTACTAATTTAAGTTTCTTACACCTTTCCCCCACCATTTTTTTCTGATTTTAGCATTTCCAATTCAAATCACTCTTAAGAATAGTATACATGTTTCAGCCAAGTTCTATATTGACCCCATTTCATTTTTTGCTTTTCTTTCAGCATAAACAACACCTCTATATAATCGTAAGTTTGCATGATATCATCTTTCTCTGACCTATTTTGTTAGAAGAAGCCTTCAAAATAGTCTTTCTATTTTCTAACAACATTGTTCAAGATCTCATATTGCCAGAATTTATTTCTTAATAAGTCTTTCTGCTAAATAAAATGAATCATTATATATTTCACAAAAATGTACATACATACATATATATATAAAATCACAAAAATATACATACATACATATATATATAAAATCAAAATTATCCCAAATTCAAAACTCAACCAGACTAGCCAAAAAATATAAACTCTAAATCACTATCAATGGTTTCACTACTACAAGCAGACTTCTCAAGTGTAAAGAACTATAAAATAACAACATATTTAAACTACACATTATCCACAATTCCACTTACTTCCCATACACCCTTAATATTAAAATAACTTTTAAAAAAGTTAATTGCTTCAGAATTATAAATTTTTAATAATAAAGATTCTTTAATTCTTCTTTTTATTTCATTTCTCTCAAATAAGACAACCTTAGCTTCATCAAAATTAATAATGGGCCTTTATCTTTTACATGGATATATAAGGCAGAACTAAGATATTTATTTCTAATACTCAACAAATATTCTTCATACATATTCAAATATATCTTTATACATATTTAAATATGTAGAACATGAAAATAAGAGCTTCATGGTGTACCAGTGGCATACCTGCTTGTAATTATCATGACCTCTTTTGAATCTAAGGTGCGACAAATCTGAAATTTTTTTTTCAAGATCAAAACAGAATTAGATATTTGTCTTTCAGATAATTGATCAAAACCAACTTAACTACTCTTTCAATATCAATCAATAAATAAGTATGTAGCTAATAACTATCAGATATTAAAACAATGAAGTGTGTGTTACTTAAAATTAGTTAGTAATGCCTGCAGTTTCATGTTTCTTGTTGTTGAGTACTTTGTCCTGCAATAATGAACTATTTAAAGAATGTTTTACCTTTTTACCTAATGCATAAATAATAATTCCTAAAAAATTATAAAACTATAAAGTCACTTCTCTAACTACATATGTAATCTGTATCACAAATTATTGCTTAAGAATGTTATATAAACCAAGATTTCATTTAAGATACATGTTTATCAATAACATAGAATGAAGTATAAAAATGTTTAAGTAAATGAAACTAAGCATTACAGAATTATTAAAGATATTCACACATCATAAAAAAAAAGCTTTTTTATTTATTTTTGAGAATTGTTTATTTAAATACATGTTTATGTAAATTGGGATTATGCAAATTAGGAATTGTCTCTAAAGAATAAGAAGTTATATAACTAACACAAATACATCTTAATGATGAAAAAAACTGCTAAACTTGTGATGTGTTTAACAAATAATAAATAGTCAAATTCTCTGTTGCTCAGGATGTCATATGATATTCAAAAACTGGAAATGACAGAGTTGAATACCAATCTATGGATCTTTAGCATTTAGATCTCTCACTATTGTAACACTAAACGATACAGGGCTTTTGGAATAATGATTTACTAGAATGAATTGAATTAAACACAAAATAAAAAAAAAACATAAGCTATCACCAATAAAAAACAATTATTGATTAGTCAAAATGTTCCTAGTCTCAATTATTTTTGTGATAAAAACATTATTTACATAGATATAATGAGCAGATTAATTTTAAAATTTTGTAGAATGTAAAATTATAATAGTTCAACTTATCTAGTAACCAAATGCTAGATATCATTACAATTTTGTCTTTATGTCCTTGTAAAATGCTTATTGTGAAGAACAGCAGGTTCTGATCTTGAGTTAGTCACTATCTCAATATGTTCACAATATGATAATTAATCTTAAAAACAGACAGTCAAGAGACCTATAGACATATAAACAGACAGACAGAGTAGATAGATAGTTAAATGGATGAACGAATAGGTAGAGAGCTAGATAGACAGATGTATGGATAGAGATGGATGATTAGTTGAATAAATGGATAAATAGATGGATAAATGGTTGGATAGATTGATGGACAGGTAATTAATTAGTAAGATAGATACATACATACATACATATATAGATACTTAGGTAGATAAGAAGTTAGACAAATAGATATGTTTTCTTTTCTATTAATTAATCATTTCCATATTATGTAAAAAATGTACTATTCTCTTTTGAACTTTTAAAAAGAATTTTTATTTTTTTATTTTAATTGTTTCAGCTAACTTGCAGTCTTCATTAGAAATCTGTAAATATTTTGCATATGTTATTATATTACAATGACATATAATAAAATGCAAAACATTTACAGATCTCTGGTGAAGGTTGAGAGTCAGCTAAACAATTAAAATAAAATAAAAATTTCTTTAAAAATAGCACCGAAGAGGGTGTTAAGCACTTTATTACTACATATTACATGGTGTATCTTTTGTGCAAATATTTTCCTTTAAATAAGTAGTTTGTGGATTTTATAGTCTGATTTCACACTGAAAAAAAAAAGTCTTACTATTATAAAATTCAAATTCCGTCATAATGAAATTAGATGTAGTGTAATGATATTACTTCATATTTAACAGAAATATATATATTTTTATAATGGCAGAAAACGTTTTTCTCTTTAGCTGCACAAATAGACAAAAATCAATACAATATTTATAGTATACAGATGTTAAACACTCCATACAGTAGTGCCACTGAGTGCAAGCCAGAGTAATCAATGGTGGTGCTAATGTAGGGAGAGTTTAGCTTCTGCGTAAACAGCTTGTATAAGCATAAAGAATGATGATCATGTGATGTTTAGTGGTTTAACATCTATAATAGCCAAATTCAATAATATGTCAATGAAAACATTCTATAATAAGATAATAATTAATTTTTTTCTAAAAGAAAATCAACTATTGATTTGAAAAATACAGATATTACAATTCGTTGTTTTCTATATTTGGTTATAGCTTTGCTTCTGAAGGTCAATGTATCTGTAAATAAATTTATACAATGTTAATACAAAATTAAGCAATCAAAACAGTACATATCTTTATATACATTTAATATAAAGATTATGCAAATATTATACACCCTAACTTCGTCTTCATGTTATAATATCTTTTACTTGTTTATTAAATTCCAAAATAAAAGAAAAAAATGAGCTAAGCAAATACTAAAAGGGAAAACATTATGAATGAAATGTTATAAGGGATGTAAAAAATAAGATATAAAGGAGTAGAAAAAAATCTTATTTGATTATGTTATTAATTAAGAGCAATGGACAAAAGGACTTGGAAAATATTATGAGGTATAATGGGTAAGATCTTATTACTGGCAGATAAGGAATTATAAATGAACTGATTTCTAGATCTTGCTTTGTGTATCCAAAAGACCAAATAATAAGCAATTATTAGTTTTATAAAAAAAAAAAACAACAACAACTGAATGGTACTACTGTATGGAGAGTTTTGCCTGTTTTTAAGCAATCCAACATCAAGATTTTTAAGTTTCAAATAGAATCATGCACATCATCAAAATCTAAATAACTTATTTTGTTAATGATTTCAGATTAAAATTTTAAAAAAATATTACATGACAAACTACCTGACTTTTACTGCTTTATTAATAAGAATTTCATTAAAATATTTATAAAAAAATGTTATGATATCTACTATAATAGTAAAATTATGCCAAATCATATGAAAAAGTAAAATGGGTGTTAATAGCACATTGTTGTGGTCCAATCAGATTCAAAATACTCTGCATAGTTTAGAGAAGTGGTAAAGTAGCAGACTCTAGAGGTCAAGGTTCACAAATCACAGTTAAATTTTGTAATTCTCTGCTCCCAAACTTCAAACTAAACTATTTGTTTATATTAGATTCAAAATCAAGATAATATATGATAAATAACAGTGAAAAATTTTAAAAAAACTATTGGATTGATAAATATTTAAAATTCTTATATGATAAAAACATTTTTTTGAGAGAGTTACAGTTTTTATCTAAATTTTTACCATTTTAAATTCACTTTATTGAATCAATTCTACAGAAAATTAAGATAATTTTTAAATTGTTGATTGCAAGTTTCTGTCTAAATAGACATTCATAAAGGAACAGTGAAAATGAAGTCATTATTTCCTAAACTTACCAATAGCCAAAAGTTTTTCCAGCTTTCTTTTATCTTCTAGCAAAGAAAAATGAATATTCATTTACCAGCAATATTAAATGATTAGTTTAATTAACTGTAGGACAGCTATTTGAAAGAAATTCTGTAGGCATGATCAAATTGGAGGGTGGGGGGGGGTAAATTGAAGGTATATTCAATCTGGATAAAAAAAACAGATCATGGTTTGACAAGTAGATATTTATTGCCACATCATGAGATTATGAAATAGCTTTTTACTTATCTTCAATGCATCACAAAGAAATAAGATTGCTAGTTTTAAAAAAAAATTAGATAAATTAATTATTAAAACTGAAAAAGCAAAAGCTCTATGTAGTTAAGAAAAGGGTGCTTGAAAGCTAATGATCCATAAAAATTATGGCCCCAATCTATCATTTCCAAACATCTGATTTTCTGAGAGAAACACCATTCAATTATTATTTATAAAAATATGTATAACTTCTGAATAAGTATTCATAATTTAAAATATTGCTGAAAAAGTGATGCATAAAACATTTAGTTTAAAAGCCTTTGATAACTAATTGCCCTTAGGGTTCATAACAGTAAAATAAATTGAATTCAGAATATCCCCACACATTGTTTATATAATTAAATGCCCTGCAATCTCATTAACATAGATGCAATAATGAAAAAAAATATGCTATAGTGTTCAATAGAATATTTTGGAACATGCATACTTAAATGAATAATTTTGTATTCCCTTTTTTATTAAATGCTTTTACTGATTTTGCAAAATCTGTTTGTTTGTTATATTTTGATCTTTTGTAAGTTAAAATAAAATTTAAAATCAAGGTTTAACCTTTTAATTGCCCAAATTCCGGTTGGTTGAGTGAGTTAAAACTATAAACTTTTGATTGGTCAATTACAGAATCAGCAGTGAAAATATATTCATCTTTTAATATTATATTCATTTTAGTTTTGTTTGTAAAAAATATATTAATAATTTGTCAGATTATGAAAGTTAATGAAAGTTTTTTTCAAAAATAAACTTCTATTTATAGTTATAAAAATATTTGATAGGAGAAGACCTAAAAAGAAAGTTTGTAACAAATTAGAAAGTTCTGCAGATGTCATTGATTTGTTTCTCAGTTTATGTTCGTGTAAAAGTAAATAATTTTTTTTACTAAAATATTACTATTTTTCTAAAATAAATATATTTTCAGCATATTTTATGAAAATATATTATAATATGTAATAAAACTAAAAAAACCCACTCTAAAACAATATTTTCATTTTTAAAATCAAAACAAAGAAATTGAAGCCGTAAAATTTGTAGACAAGTGCTCTTCCTTTCTTTGAAATGAGAACCAACCAATCAGCACCTAGGGAAGCCTGCCTTCTCTCATTGTTGTAGCTTTTTATATTAATATTATTGTTTTTTTTACTTCGTAAAATAATTCTAGAGATGGCAGCATCTTACGGTACTTTTTAAGCTTTAAAGTGAGCCTAAATTCACTACAAAAACGTAAAAATTGCCCATTTTAGAGCATGTTGAAGTCATGTTTGAGTTGATTCATGTCTTTTTTAAAAGAGTTAACATATTTAAATTCAATAGAATTGGTTGAAAATTGATATATAACTAAATTATATAACACTAATCCATTTGAAACACTTATCTTTTCACTATGTTACCTATTTTTTATGGAATATAGCAGTCACATTTCATAAGGTTTCTCAACACTAATATATTAATAATATAGTTAATATTTATTATATTTTCTCTATGTATGAAACAGTAATAATAATATATCTTTGATTTATAAAATAACTAACAAAAAATTAAAGCAACTTCAACTCATTTATAAATTAGTCTAATCTGCAATCACACATTAAATAACTTTTATTTATATTCATTAATGTCAAATTGCTTTATCTCATAAAAATAAATGAAATCTTTAATTCCAATTACATATCTTAGCAAAAATGTGCTAAATCAAAATATGAATGTACAATTACTCAATAATATTTGTTTTCCATTTCATACTTTCTTAATTTTTTCTTCAACACTTAATCATTGTAAAATCTATTCTCCAACTTATCTTTTCAACACTCAAGAACCTTCAGTTGATTATCATATCCTTTTTTTAATCATTTAAGTGTCTTCTCTATATAAAATACAGATTTTTATAAAACACAAACTCTTTTCTTAACTCCAACTTTTAATAATTACTATTTTCTTGATCACAGCAACATTTTTAACATAGGAAGCAGGAAAATGGTAATAGGGAGCAAAACAATTGCATTCATTGAGTTTTTTTTTGCATATTTCAATCCCATTTTTATTTTCTTGATCCTTTTTAAAATTCATTTTCATTTTAATTTCCTTTCCTTAAAATCTGGGGAAATGTTTATTTTTAATGTAATAGGTATTGCAATATATGCATTTATTTGAATATTTAATAATAAAAGGAATTATTGATATAATAACAGAGTCAATAAAGGGTTAAAAGATCAAAAACAAATATAATGTCAGAATAGTTAAAGCTACTATTCATAAATAAATACTTGTATTGTACTTTATTAACTAATAGCTGATTCAGTGGAGTGAGAGCTGATTTTAATAGCTTTAAAGTTGGTCAGCTTCAATTTTTAAGCAGAATAAATAAAGCAATTATATAAATCGTTTGACTTAATGATACGCGTTTAATTTTTCCAACAAATTTAAATGAAATACTAATGTATACGTTTTCACAAGGTTGTTGGGAGATTTAATACGTTTTTGAAGTATTGGGTAAAAACCTTTAGATATTGTTTAACTTTAATTATTAAAACTAAACAATATTACTTCCTAAATTTAGTAACTAAATTTAATACCTAAAGTTAAAATAATACTGCAGAAATATAAATGCTTAAAATCTATTATTTAAACTATTTCTCAATTTTTACTTTTTTAAATTATCGATTAATGTAGAAGGAATTTTTTAAAATCTAATATGACAAGATTTTAAAATAAATTTAGAATAACTATATACAATATTCATTTTATGCAAATATATCTTTTAAAAAATATTCATTTAAAAATTCAATTCATTATTTGTATTTACTAAATTTATGCATATAAATTTACTTCGGATAAAGAATTCACATAGATTTGATTCTTAGATTTAGTAAAATGCAGTTAACGTTGTTTATTAAATAATTAAAATATGTTTTATCTAGAAATATGTGAAAGATTTGATATTATAATTTGATCTCTAAACATTTCGTTAATTTTTGCGGCCCCCTAAAAGCTTTCAAACGCAAACGTAACAATCAGTTTGAGCACTATAATTCGTATTGAAAATAGTAAAAGATGAATATAAAATCAGTGAAAAGTGTTGCCATCTAGAGAGTAAATTTTAAATTAAATATGATCATTACTACATAAATTCGACATTTATTTCATAATGCTGTACATTATTATTCTCAAACTTAAAATTTATAAAGATCAAATTACATTAGCTTAATTCAAAAAACTAAATAAATTTCGTTTTTATGTGAAGTCTAATTTAAAAACTTTTAAGATGATTTGCAACGAGTTAAAATGAATTCTAATTTTAGTAAGTACTGAATCATTACTTAATTTTATACTATCAATTACATTTATAAATTACTAAAAATATCTTACTGGTAATTATCATGAAAATATCATTACTATAAAATGAATCATGATGAACTCATAAAAGAAATGGGGGAGGGGTTATTTAAATTAATCAATAAATAAAATTACAACCATAATATATTTCAAGTTCTACTTTTTCTTTCATCTCCTCATATAAATCACATGATCACTATTTCTTATGCTAGCACATTACTGTTATTAAAACAGTCAAAACTCTCCATATATATATGGAGAGTTTTGTCTGTTTTAATAACTCCTCATATATATAAAAAAGTCATTTTTCAGAATAAAATAACATTTGTTTTTAAATCTTAGATTTAGATCTGTGGATTTTAGTTTCTGAAAAGAATATTTAATAATGTTTAAAATTTAACAAAGTACCAATTATGCATATATTAAATGAGGTGTTATAACGACATATTTGTGGATTCTGATAAGTACTACAATAATCAAGTAGTAGGAAAATACCTGATTGTCATTAATGCAGACAATTTTTCTATCCAACCCAGAAGATCATCATCAATTATAGTTTACTCTCTCTAAAGGTATCCAAGGTCACTGTTCATAAGAGTCTATAATCCCTCTGATCAGTGGCAAACGTCAAATCACATCATTTTACATTTTTATAAAAATCTAACTAGCTGAGATTAACCCATACTTGATCTCCATGTTAGAGCATGACAAACAGAATATCTAGTAATAACTATAAAGCCATTAGGCATAGATTATTAATGTTCAATTATATAACACATTTTTAATAATGTAATTGTAATAAATGAGATTCAATTTTAATTGTACAAAATATGTATCTCATAGATGTATATACATATGTCAACACACATCAAAATATGTTGTTTTCTATAATAAAAAGTATCATTCCACAGTGATTAAGGTGTATCAGAAAATAGTTATGAAAACTGCACATTATTTCAGTGATTACATACATTATATTACTTTTTAATCAACATATTTCCACATTTACCACAGTCATGCAGAAAATAGTCTAATCTTTGATTTCTAGTATCATAACATATATATAAAGAATGATTACCAATAATGAAACATTAAAATTATATTTCAAATATATTGAAACAGTCAGATCTATCTATCATCCTGTTTCACCTACTATATTCTATAGTAGTATTTTATTTCCATACCTAAATACCAAAAATCCTTGTATATCAGACTAATTTTAAAATCAATAATTATGGTTATATATGTATGTGTATATTATAGCATACATTGTTGAACGCATATGTATATGTGTAATAAATCAGCATATACACATGTATATATATTATTATTTGCTAAATAAATGTAAACCTTGCTGTATGTGTAACCAAAAACCTACATATATGCAGAAGAGAAATAATGTTATAGATTTAAAGCATTATAGATTTCTTTTTATTTTAAATATTATTGTAAAGTTAAAATAAAAATTATAATATTTCTGCATATAAAAATAAATTATGCTTAAACATGTTACATATAGAGTAAGATGTTTACCAGGTTTTAGATTTGTATTTTGTAAATAATTAATTTAATAAAATTAATCCTTTTTGCTACATTTTGACCTACTTAAAAGTTAAAAGTAAAAATAGATTTTAAAGTAGCGTTAAATAAATTAACCTGGTCAAAATTGAGGGACCCACCTCGATAACTCAGCAGGAATCTTCAAATTTTCTAAGAATATAGCAAACTAAATTAGAAAAACAGATCTGGAACTAAAACTGGTAAACGAGTTGTGGTCAATGTAAAAGAAAAGGGGGGAGGTCAATATATAAATCTTACTTCAGCATTTTTGGAGGGAGTTTATTGTGTTCAATCTAAGAGTTATGAAATTATTCCTAATGAAATTTATGGGGTAGAAGGGCAATAAACTTGCTTTCTAATTCCAAGAATGGTCTACAAGATGCAGATATGCCTAAAAAAGCAGCCCAGTAGCAGTAAAAGTCAGAAGACATCCAAAGATCCAGAAACCAAGTGAGACAACAGAACTTAAAGTGATAACTGATATCTGCAGATTTTAAAATGAACATTTTAAACTAAATCTCCTAATTTCTTAAAGCTAGCTAAAATATTGTAAATGGCCACTTTTATTTTAATCAATCTAATAAATTCCTCAAATCTTAATTCTAAAGTAAATTAAATGTAATTTTATTTTACTGTCTAATTTATAAGTCTTGCCTGATTTGACCTGATTTAATCTGTTTTAATTTCATTTCATTATGACTAAGCAAAATAAATCCAAATCTTAGATTTCACTTACATGAAATAATATCTACAATTTTATATTCTTTCTTTTAAAGTTTAAGTCTATGCCTTTATTAATTGAACTATATGTATTTATCTATTTATGCTATGTTGTATTCTGAATGGAGTTTACTCATATTTAAAATAACTAGTGAGAAATGATTAAATGTTCTCACACTTGTTTAGTTCTGCGTTTATTAGCACACAAACAAAATTGCCTTCTGAAATAAGTAAAATAATATTTATTTATATATAATTAAGCAGTTAAAAATGCTTAAAGATAGATTTGCTATAAATGAACTATTTAATTAATATTTGGCAGACGTGATGAAATACAGCATAAAGTTAGAATTTAATCTTATAATTTTCCCAAAATATGCCATAGCCCTCCTCAGTTTTATATAAATGCCTATATAGACATCTTAATAAGTTAGATTAATTATATTCCTTTAGTAGCATAGTTATAGATACTAATTTATGAACTGGTTTACAGTGATTTCATGGAGTGAAACTAATGTTTTGCATCTTAATTTTGGTTGTATAATGATGTAGTCAGCAGGGCAAATGTGTTCTTAGGAAGCATAGATGTGCATCTTGCTGTATTTTATATGTTAAATGGGTTTGGCTTAAGGTCAGCCCATTACTTTAGTTTGGACAGCTCTTTCTCACTAAAATGGGCTTTGATTTTAATGGCCACCCCATTACCCTTATTTAGGACTGGAGCATAAGGATCCAGATATATTTGATAGCTGTTCAATCACCTGAATTAAAGGCTCTTCTTCACAGCAAGTAGTACAGTCCAAGGGAACCAATTACTTGGTAATGAATCTTGTGATTAAGCACACATTTGAGATGCACAGACTCAGATTGTATATTGTATAAACACCTTAGTATCCTAAGTCTTACTACCCACAATCAGTTCATTCCACCATGATAATTAATGATTCTGCTTTGATCTGAAATAGTCTAGTTTTATAAGCTTATAGTCTATATAGAGAAATATGTTACTCATTAAATAAAAGTGTTAATTGTAAACTATAATAATCACCTCTGCAAACTAACAAATGCAAATCTATTACTCAGTAGCATAGTATAGGTAAGGCATAGATAATCATAAGATAAACTGAAATCAATTTCTAAGATTGTAATAATAAATATTCTGAATTAATTAAATAGCCTGTAACCAGTAAAATCATCCTCACCTGCAAGTGAGATAATTTCATACACTTTCATCTAACATTATTTTATTTCATTTTATTTAAAATTTAGCTAACATTAAATTTGATTAAAATATAACTCTGCTTTGTCTCTCATTTTTTGCTCATTATTCATTAATTAATTATTGATCATTTCTTAGTTATGTATGAATCACAATCCAAATTTAGTGATATCTGTCAGTTGAGTCATGTATATATAGCTATACTTTGTAAATATGTCAGTTTTAAATCATAGACAAATGTTCCACTTTCATGCTACTGCTGGCATGTGGATTAAAGAAATATGAGTGTAACCTCATACTGAGGTAAGATTGGATTCAAGGTCTCAACAACCACTTTTCAATCAGCCTTGGGGTGATTTACTAAAATTCTAGATTTTGTTGCGTGAATGTACAGATACCATTACAATATGAACAAATTTTTTTAAAAAAAATATCAAAGATAATCCCTATATTGTGGTCTTTAAGGGTAAAAAAATGAGAATGCACACTTACAACTTACAGTAGACTTCAAAAACTATCAAGTTAACAAGAGACTTTTTTTTTCAAGCTTAAATCTGCCAATGTTTGAATGGAGGGATTTGAATTTATTGTGAATACAGCTTTTGTTACAAACTTACATTCTATTTTGTATCCAATACAGGATTGGCTCAATGTATCTTGGTGGTAACTTTTATTTTTATCTATTTAAACTAATGAAATATTTCTTTTAGGAAAGCTACTGCTTTCATTCTTCTGAAAATTGTCACTTTAGTTGTATGATGTATGACACTTCAATTCTCTGCTTCTAATAAACTATGTCATACTGTAGAATCTTGAAATTAGTTAATATGACCTACAATTTGATGTTCTTTTTTTAAAGATAGCACAGATGGAAGTGTCCACATTTATTCGCTTGTTGTGAATATATTGTTCAAATATAATACAATCATCCAAAAAAATATTAAGAACACATAGCAGAAAGATTATGGAACTAATAGTTTAAATGAACTAGATTGGTTAAATTGTAGTCAAGGTTCCTAAATTTAAGTTATATATGACACCAGATAGTATCAAAAATCATAAACATGACCATCATCTCATTATTATATAATTCATAATAAGATACTGGCATAATTTAACTTTTCCAAATTGTATAATTAAAGAGTAATGTATTACTCATCTATGAATATAAAATTATTTTAATTCATTTAAAAAATATAAATAATCATCAGTTAACAAGTGTTTTTTAAACCATTTAACTGCTTCAGCAGGGTACTTTATTGAATTTTTAAAACAATCATATGCTTTTTGAGTTTTAATTACAATACCCTTTTTGATTACAGTAAAATTTATTTATATATTTCTGTAATTAGTCTCTCTCTTTATTTATGTCAGCCTACCTCTTTATGTATGTTAATTTGGCAACTCAATAGAATATAATTGAAATAAGCCTCCACAAACTGTTATAATATTTATACACAATAACTCATTGCAACTTTTCAAATACATTTAAACTGTTGCAATGAGTTACTCTTAAAACATTACATAAATTATTGAGCACTATAAATTCTTATTATATATACATAATTACTACAGTTTCAATGTGCTACCTGGCTTTAAAATTCAAGTCTGAATCATGCATCTTAAAATAAATGGAAATCTAAGATGGATGATTCAGACTTGGATTTTTAAACACAGGTAATGCATTGAAACTGAAGCAGTTGGTTTTATTCTATTTTTATGAATTATATATATATATATATATATATATCACTGTGACATGCACATCCATCATATATTATCTATCTATAGACTCAACTCATAAATAAATAAATAAAAAACAATTAAAAAACATTTATATTTATACAATGTTAAATGTAATTCATGTTTTAGTAAATAAATTCAAATTCAGATTGCATGCAAAATAAAATATTAAGTGTATCATATTGAATGATAATAGACTTTGTTATAATTATAAAGAAAGAAATTCACAATGCATGTGACAATTTTAAGAGAATGTGTTATTGCCTGATAATGAAAAATAACTCACACATACAAAGAAGAAGGAGATTAGAAAATTTTATTGGGGATAGATTTTTTAAATTTTTTACCTGGTGTTCTTTAACATTTTATGGATTTAAGACATAAAATATAATGCACACTGAGTAGAAATTATAAAGAAGAGAATGTGAGCCCTTCTCAAATAATATCCATAATAATAAGTGAAGTGGATAGGAACAATAAAAGAATAAACATTTTCTAATATGGAAAAAACTATGCTCAACAGTATAAAGCTGTAACATCTAATAAAAGATAATACACCATCTCAAAATAATGTCTATTGAGATACACACCATTGTCTATCATTATGGGAATGTTATGGAAAACATTGTAATGAAACTGTAATTAGAGAATGTTAAAGATATCAACCATGATAATTTATGCTAGTGTAAATAAATGATTTCTGAAATTTTATCGTTAAATTAACATGTATTCTATTTTCATTTTTTTAAAAAAAATAATATATTAATAGATATTTATTCAAAGTTCTTTCTTTTAAAGTCTAAAGCAATAATACACTTTATTATATTATTCAGTAGGAATTTAACAAATAGATCAAGTAAGTAAGACTTGAATTGATGAGCATTAATACTTCTAGTAAAATAATTTAAAATTAAAAGCATAATTAACATCTAAATTGTTATTTTGAATATACGTAAGTAATTGTGATGAAAGCTTTACTTGACCTAAAGATATATAAAAAAAGTTAACTCCTTATTTTAATTATGAAATGCATATGTTTAAGTAGTAATTAAAACGTAGATCACAACTTACTTATTGCAATATATCCAGAGTAGATTATATAAACAGAGCAAAACTCTCCATACAGTATTGCCACCTGTGCTAAACAGAGTAATCAATGGGTGCCAGGGGGGGGGTTTAAAAAACCCCCTTATTCCCTCCTCCTCCAAAATAATTTGGGGAGGGGGTGTGGTGATGTTAGTAGATTATATCCATGTTATTCTCAGAATAATCTTATATATTATTATTAATGAATGCAACATTTGACTTATCTATTTTACAAATTACATTATTTATAAGATATTGATTCACATATTCCAAATTTTCTATTCATCAAATAATTGATTATTTATTTAATGAATTATCTATCTATCTATCAAATAAAATACTTATCAATGCATAGGAATATTGGTGCTTATAAATACATGAGTCTATTATGATCTAAGTTATTATTAATCTTATAAATTTATTTGTGCACAAGGTTAAAGTTACATTAGTATATCCTAATTTTTTGTGGTTAAGACCTGTAGAGGTCCCTACCTTCGCATTATTCAGATGTATATTCCTGAAGTTACAACCTTAGTAAATATTATTTAAAATAGTCATGTAAGTTAATGTATAAATTCAGTAACTACACATAATTACTTTTGATCTTCTTGCCTTCAATTATTATACATAGTATTATGGCTTTCAACTTGTTAGCTAATTTTGAATAATGATATATGATGAGAATATTTATAGTTTTAATTAAAACACAATGTCAGGAGACCATATATATATATATATTGTAAAAAAGAGATTATCTTGACAACAGATTGGGATTATTTATTGCTTTGATATTGGTATTATTTAAGTATTGACTGCATTCACACACACACACACATATATATATTTCAAAGAAAGCAACTGCATTCACACACACACACACATATATATATTTCAAAGAAAGCAAGTCATATATTACATGACCTAATTTAACAAGCTCGTATTACAAATGTTAGCTAATGAACTTGCCAATAACTCTTAATAAGCTTTTCAAAATATCCCCAATCCCAGACCAAGCAAAAACCAGGTCTGGGGATATTCTGAAAAGCTTGTTAAGAGCTATTGGCAAGCTTATTAGATAATATATATTATAATGGCCAGGAAAATAGAGTCTTATTGTATCTGCCATACAGAGCACCACCAGGCTATTTGAACCTGGAAAAATTATATAGTAGGCACATACACACTGTTAAAGATTCACATTTTACATATGTATATTTAATTCCAACCATCAGCCCTAGTCACTAGCTCATAGAGATGCAGAGATTTAATATAAACTTGTTTAAAAGAAATATATTAATATAAAAAAATATGAAATAAGCCACTGCCAGTAATTAACACACAAACATTTATTAACGCGCATATAAATAAAATTGAGGAATAAAATTTCTTTAGATTTTAATATTATTTTTTAAATTTAAATTATTCTAAACAGTTTGCACAGATGGATATTTTAATAAATTTTAATTTAGAATGTTGAGTACAGATAGGCTACATAGATTACTCAATCAAAAACATTTCAAAATAAACATAAACGATCAAAATATAAAGTCATTGATGGAATTGCAGAGGGAAATTTACAAGAAACCCAATGGCATTCATCATAAGATGCCACATTGACACCAATAACTTAAAAGACACTTGAATAAATACATTTTTAGATACTCAATGTGAGGTATCATATTTACTGAATATCTATATATTTTAATGAAATATGAAAATAAAAACATAATTAAACGTTAATGAATCTATGCAGTCATCTATACCAAACTTAAATTTAATGCATTTAAATAATTTAGTCAATAAATATTAAAACAAAAAAAAATGGAAATGATTAAGTCAGCAAACTCAAAAGTATAAAAATTAAACATTAATAATTGATTTGAAAAGTCAGATTAAAGTTCATTTTAAAAAAATTAGGTTTAGCTTGTCAAATCTTGAAAGTTCTTAATTTTTTTTTTTTAAATTTTTCAGTTATATCTCTTAGAGTAGATGAGTCCTGGTTCCTGGTATCAATTCCCATGAAGTCTTTATTTGAAGACTGGTCTATCTGAAGGTGGCCTCAGCTGTTTCAATCCTGGTATTATTTTACTTTATTGCAGAATCCATATGATTTGGGTCTGCAACAGTACCATTCATATTTCAACAGTTATTTCATTTGAAATAAGTGAGAGAGGGTGACAAGTGCATCTTATTACCCTTCTCACAAAATCAAGCTGGAACTGTTCTTAATTTGGATATTTTTCTTTTTATACACATCATCCGGATTCACTGAACAATCAATCATTTTCATTAGGGTCCAAGCACTGGTTTTCTGCTTCTATTGGACATTCTGCTTCAAAGCAGGTACAATCTTTAATTTTTATCTATATCTTTCATCTGACTTTTTAATTATATAAGATCCGCAAGGGCTAGTTTGCTTTTCGATAATTAATAACAATCATTTCCATTTTGAGATTTCAGGAATTAATTAATACCTGTTTTTATTTTTACTTACTTTACTTTTTTCTAAAATATTTTATATTTACATCTTTTATATTTTTTTTTATAAAAAAGTATGTTCAAATACTTTTTTTTTATTTAAAAAAGAAATACTTTTAAAGTTTTGCATCTGTGCGAATATATATACATACATTGAACAACTATTTTTAATTTTAGCTTTTAGTTTTTTATTTACGAACTTAAATAAAAAGTTTTTATTCTAATTTTAAATTAATGTAATGGCATATTATATACCGTTACAATATATATATATAATTTAAATAAATGTGTATTATCTATACTAAACTTAAGGTAAGTGTGATGAATCAGATTGGCTTAACCTTTTGATTTAGAGGGATGCCATAAATTCAACTTTTGACCAATTCTCCCCCTGGTGAATTTTTTCATAAGTATTATATGTTAAAATGCATGTAAAATGGTATATTTTATTATAATAAATTTTCTCTGAAAAATTTATGGTAGAGATGGGAAATTCAAAATTCCTTCTCTTACAGTAGTCATAGGCCCTGCCCTGACATGTTTAGCCATTGTCTGTTGCCAAGGCTGTAGAATGTTCCACATTTTATGATATTGTTTAAAGTAAATAGCTTCAATGCCCAAAAAACTTGTTTATTTGTGAATTTATTATGGTTTTAGATATTTTTTTAAAAATAATTTATACTAATTTAATTATTAGATATCAAGAAATATAAATTATTAATAACTTATTGTGACTTGAAATATTTTATTTTCAAAAATATAATGTTATACTCACAGCGAATCTAAGCATGGCCTGAAGCAATTTACAAGCTTAGTTTCTACATAAGCAATCTATTTATATTTATGAGTATGAAATGATCACAATTTTGCAATAAATATTCAAAAATTTTAAACTTTTAAAGCATAATTCATAAGATATAAGAGAAATAAATAATTATTCATTTAGATGTTTAAAAATAATAAGAATTAAGAAATATTTTGTTGATTTTATAAACTGAAAATAATCTTTTTAGAAACGATGATGTCTAAACTTTTTGTTTTGTTTACAATCTCATTTTTTAATATTTACAGAAACAAAATGTGAACATTTAAAATTTATTTCAGTAGTAAACAAAAATATCTATCAAATGAAGTCAAATTTATTATTTTCAGATAAGAAATAATCATTTTATCATATATTTTAAGTTGATGTGTAAGACAAAAAAACATCAGAAAATCCAGACCTTGAAAAGGTTAAGATTAACATGGGTATAAAAATAATATTGGCTTAACAAGAGCTTTAAGCATTTCATTCTCAGATTTTAAATGATATGAATGAGTGAAGAGTTGAAGCTTGTCCATTAAAGTTTGAAGATAGCACATAAACTGAGCAATGATTATATATATATATATATATGTGTGTGTGTGTGAGAGAGAGAGAGAGAGAAATGGTGATCTCGACCAACTGATGAATGCTGGTTAAGGACAAAATATATATATTTGCAATCATTTATCTTTTACACATGTATGTGGTCATGTGTATTGGATGTATAAGATGGACTGGATAGTTGTAGGTGGCTTAAAACTCTTATATATATATATATATTGTACCAAACACTGCACATCTTTTAAACTCTTATATATATATATATATTGTACCAAACACTGCACATCTTTTAATTTACCTAGGGCATCACAAGGCCATGGTTGACCTAGAAAATTTAATTTCTGGTGATCAAAAGTGATAATGATGTTCTGATAAAAATGCTGCCAGCTAGACACAGGGAGAGAAAGAGATGTTAAACATTGTTCAGACAATTGAGAGAGAAAATAGAAACAAACAACACCCCAAAACAAAAAAAAATATTAATAATTGTTAAATTTATTAAATAAAATTTTTGACACAAATTCCACCTCCTTATTTGACTGAAAATGCAGGTGAATATTGTGGTATATCAAACACTTCAGCAGATAATTTTGTTTTCTCACCTGCCAACAATCTATCTACATAAATTCTGCTCTCTTTGATTTCTATTTCCCTTTTTTAGAGATTTTTAGTAAAGGCAGATCTTGAATGGAAGTTAACAAACAGTGTGGAGTGATGATCATTCATTAACCCAGTAAAGACATTGGGACCAAACCAAGAACAACCTATGCTCCTTGAACACATATAAGGGCTCTCAAGTTGCTCAAAAACTGGTAATTTTTATGTTATCATAGCAAATTTATGCTCATTTTAAAGCTTAAAATGTACTGTAACATGTTGCCCTCTCTAGAATTATTTTACACATAAAAATCAATAATATTCAAATTTAAAAGTTTTAACAATGAGAGAAAGCAGTCTTTTCTAGGCACTGAGGGTTGTTGCTCATATTGAACAAAAGAGAGTACCTGTCAACAATTTTCATTGCTCTAACTTCTTTGTTTCAATTTTGAAAATGAAAATGAATGTTTTAGAGTATTTTTTTAGTATTATTTTTTGCATAATATAAATTATTTTGATAAAATATGCTGAAAATAAAATTATTTTAGGAAAAATAGGTAAGATTTTAGTAAAAATTATTTACTTTTATATGAACATAAATTGAGAAAGAAAATTAATGATATACACAACATTTTCTAATAGGTTACAAACATTCTTTTTACATTCTTCACTATAAAATATTTTATAATTATAAATAGAAATTTATTTTTGAAGAAACTTTTGTTCTCTTTCATATTCTGACAAATTTTTAATTTGCTTTTTACAAATAAAACTAAAATGAATATAATATTAAAAGGTGAATATATTTTTACAGCTGATTCTGTAATTGACCAATCAAAAGTTTAGAGTTTTATGTCACTCGATCAAGCAGAATTTTTGATGAGGAAGAGATTAAACTAAATTAATTTCAAAGGAAAGCACATAGGTGATATAAAAAGAAAAATTACTATTATCTGACAAACCTTTTAACAACAAATAATAATTAAAAAAAGGAGTATAAAATATCAACTTACAATACACTCTCCGACAAAGTGTTAAAAATAAAATCTTGAACTAATTCTCTACAATTTATAGATCCCCTTTATGAAATACATATAATACACAAAACATTTATAAATCAATTAATAATATCTAAACTGATACAACTAAGCGTATCATATGTTCTTTTTTACTTTTTCTTTAAGTATCAAGTTGAGACTCAAGCCCTGATTAAAATATAAGAATGTTTGGTTACTCTCAGTGACTTCAATGTACCTTCTGATTAATTCCCATGTTGTGTGCAAGTTTTAGTTCTAGCAAGTGTACACTGCTGTTGTTTTGATCTTTCTTAAGCTGGTCACAGAGTATGAAGCAAATCTCAGGATCAGTTTCGAACTATGATATTAGGACATGATGACACAATTTTCAAGCTCTGGGGTTCACCTTAGAATGGTTTTACAATGGAATACTTGTGATATTTTTCTTGAAGGCTGATATTTTCTGCATTATAAATCGATAGTTGATATTTCCAGTAATAAGTGTATTGTCTTCTTTGCTTAAAGTCAGATTTTAGGTTAGAAATGTCTATAATACCAACTGGGTAATCTTTTTTCTTTTCCAATGGTTTCTTTAGCAGTTATTAACCAGCAATCTGCAATTAGAAATCCTCAATTTGCAATTAGAAAATACATCTACAATTAGCAAAAATCAATCAGCAATAAAAAAACAGAGCTTTTATATTCTATTTTTATCTCCCATTTGATCTTAATTAAAAATTCAATCAGAGCCAGATTCTTATTTTTACCTTTCTTTTTAAATATCAATTAAATTTTAATTAATTAGAAAACCAATCTCAGGTTTTAGAATAAATTTTAATTGGTTTTAATTACAATAGTTTAAAGCCAAGACAAAATAAAATTATCTTAAACTAAAACTTTTGAAAGTAAAATTACACAATTGCAAAATCACAATATATAACCATTTTTTTCTTTTTTTAAAAATGTTTGACTTTTGAAGTGGATAAAGTCTTCAGTTCAACTGCCCATCATGCCTCATAAAAATATTTTTTTTTCTTTCTACCCAATTTTTTTTTTAACTTTTAAACATTTAAACCCCCACAGAATCCCAGTTGAATGTTTTCCCTATTCTCTATTTCCCTAGTCCCTTGACTATATCTTGTGACTCTGTCTTCATATCTTTCTGTCTGGTGACCTCAGTCTGGTGAGTTTTTTTTATTTTTGATGAACGTTTGGTCACTATTGTGGTCCAGCCTTTTGAACTTATCTATAGGTTGTTTGGATAGATTACCAAAGTCAACATTAACAATTCAGCCATTTCCTCTATAGATCTACCATTGCTGCTCAACATGATCTGTTGAATGATAGGTGGCATATTATGACATATGGTTCAAGTAATTTAACCATCCAAGAGAGAAAATACAATTAATAATTTGAACTTTGCAGCCTGTCTAAAAAAATTGAGTATTGGTGTCCTCATGGATAATGGGGTATTTTTTCTGAGACATTCTGTGGAGCATCCCATCATGTCTTGCTTCATTCCAAAACATATTTAAAATTGCATATCTATATTTGTCAAAGGTTTGGGATTTTGTCCATAAGGTATACCACCAATCCGAGGCTGCTTCTCTAAAGTGGCTACTGGTGATGTAACTTTTTCTTCTTTTTGCCAGTTCTGAAATTGAAATAAACTAGCTAAACTTTCAACCCTAACCCTTCGCCCACATCTGCCTTAAATGTTTCGATGAGAAATTGCTTTTCAAAAACTGGCTAGTTGGTCCATCCTGTCTTTTATCTTTTAAACCCCTCTATTCATTTTCTATAGGACCTCTTTCATAGTATATGATTTCTGTAGTGGAGTACCCATGTTTATTTTTTATTTCTGCTATTCTATACTCTAGCTCCCTTGTTATCTCAGTACATATTACTCTACTTCTGTCTTTAAATTATCCTTACTCTTTTCTATGTTTTGATATGTATGCTCTAACTGCCCCACCATACCATCTATGACCTTTTGTATTTCCTTCTGGATCACTCCATCTTTTAATACCACCAACTTCTGTAGAGTTTTTTTTATCTGTCTGTATCCAATCCTTGCACATTTCTTTCTGGACAATATTTATTTCAACATTGTCTACCCTAATGCTGTCTAGTTTAAACTCTTCTCTAACATCACTCACATCTTCTTTTACCATCTTAACTTCCTTCTCTACTTCCTGATTTTCTTTAGTAAAATTTTTCTCTATGGTTTCTATGGCTCCTGATTTTTCTCTACCCTTACCATGGTTTCTTGCCTCATTCCTTTTATTTTGGCTTTAAACTCTTTCCACATTGCCTGCAGACTTTGTTTCATTTCTGTCTTTCATCATTGCCTGCTGACTAATTTCTCCTTCTAATCATATACATCCTCATCAATATCTGTATCTTTGTCCCTTCCTTTCCCTTTCTTTTACTTGGGGATTTTTGAAAGAAATAGAGTTTCCTTCCTCTAGCAGTTCCTTATCATTTTCTTCCCTGAATTCCATTTTTTGAAAACAAATGTCAAACCCCAATATATTCAACTTCTCAACTTTTATTTGCAGTTTTAATTTTTTTACACTTAGGACAATATAATTACTAATATTTATTATTTATTTATTCATCACTCTTACATTCATTCAAATTTTTTTTAGAAAACTACAAAAAACATTATTTGATTATTTATTTATTCATATTAAAAAGATAAATCCCTGCTCCAAATTGCTCCAACAATACATACCTCAACTAGCATAACTGATTCTAATACTAAATTTTGCTTCCTACCCCTGAAATATTCCTCAACTGGCTGAACAAAATCTCATGTGTGTTTTACAACTTGAAACCCACACACTGGCATCACTAAAATCTTTATCCCAGTTTTACCAGACACTACACATCTTTTTATGCATTAAGGGCACTACTAGGCTGCTGTTGACCTAGAAAATTTTGAATTATAGTGATCAAAAATGATAATGACATTCTGATAAAAATACCATCAGCTAGTCACAGGGAGAGAAAGAATTCTTAAACATTATTCAGACAACTGAGTGACAGGACAGAGAAATAAATATCAGAATAATTCTTAGATGTATTACATAAAATTTTGACCCAAATTCCACCCCCCCCTATTTATTTGAGAGTGCAGATGAATATTGTGGTATTCTGCAGATAATTTTGTTTTCTCACCTAAGATCATAGTGAATTATCATGATCTTTCTGCCAGTCTTCTATATCCACAAATTTCATTCTCCTTGATTTCTATTTTTCTTTCTTTACAGATTTTTAGTAAAGGTGATCTTGAACAGAAGTTAACAAATAATGTGGAGTGATTGTTCCATAACCTGGTAAAGACATAGGGACCAAAAAGGATGTGATATGCTCCTTGAACACTCATAAGGACTCACATTTATTATATGGCCTTTAAGGTAATCTCCATACAAGTAAAGAGAAAAGATTACAATTTACATAAATTTGATATAATAAAAACAATATCTCATACTATGTATGATATACAAGGAAAACATAATTACATAATCAATAAATCACCAGTCAAAAGATCTATGGTCTGCAGGAAAATTCAGATACACATTAAACTAAATTAATTTCAAAGGAAAGGGGATAGGTGGTATAAAAAAGAAAACTACTATTACCTGACAAAGCTGTTAACAACAACAAATAATAATAAAAAAGACTATAAAATATCAGCTTTCAATACACTCTCTGACAAAGTGATAAAAATAAAATCTTGAATTAATTCTCTACAATTTATAGATCCCTTTAGAAAATATGTATAATAAAAGAAATATTTATAAATCAATTAATAATATCTAAACTGATATGAATAAGCATATCATATGTTCTTTTTTCTTTTTCTTTAAATATTAACCTTTAACCTGATACAAATCCTTATTGGCCTAGTGAATTAATGTTCTAAATTTTTGATTGGTCAATTACAGACTTGGCAGTAAAAATATATTCATCTTTTAATATTATATCCATTTTAGTTTCATGTGTAAAAAGCAAATTAATAATTTGTCAGATTTATAAAAGTAATCTATAGTAGAAAACATAAAATGAACATTTCATAACCTATTAGAAAATGCAGCTTATGTCATTGATTTCTTTCTCAATTTATGTTCATGTAAAAGTAAAGAATTTTTACAAAAATCTTAACTATGCTTCTAAAATAATTATATTTTCAGCATTTTTTTATCAAAATAATTTATATAATGTAAAGAATATGAAGTAAATACCCTAAAATATATATTTTTGTTTTGAAAATCAAAACAAAAAACTTAGACCTTTCAAAATCATTGACAACCACTCCCTTTTGTTGAATATGAGAAACAACCAATCAGCACCTTGGAAAGTCCACTTTCTCCCATTGTTATAGCTTTAATTTAAATATTATTGATTTTTTACTTATAAAATAATTCTAGACATGGTAGTATCTTATGGTACATTTTACTGTTTAAAATGACTGTAAATTTGCTACAATAACATAAAAATTAGCCATTATAGAGCAGTTTAAAGCTGTGAACAAAAATGCTTATTGCATCATTGTTTATGATTAAGCTGAGACTTAAGCCCTGGTTAAAATATAAGAATCTTCAGTTATCTTTACAGCTTCAATGTACTCTCTGATTTATTCCCACAGTATGTGCAAAGTTTAGTTTGAGATAGTGTACACTGCTGTTATTTTGATCCCCAGTAAGTTGGTCATGGAGTATGAAGCAAATCCCAGGATCATTTTCGAACTATGAAATTAGGACATGTTAATGATGACACAATGTTGGAGCTCTGGGCTTCATCTTAAAATGATTTTAGCACAGCATACTTATGATTTTTTTCTCCAAGGCTGGAAGTTTCTGCATTGTGAATCGATGGTCACCATCTCCAATCATAATCATATTCTCTTCTTTGTATAAGGTCAGTTTTTAGGATAGAAATATCTATAATACCTACCAGGCAATCTTTTTTTATTTTCTGATATTTCTTTTAGCAGTTATCAATTATCAATCTGCAATTAGCAATACTCAATTTGCTATTAGCAATTAGCAAATATATTAGCAATCCCCAATTTGCAAAAAATCAATCAGCAATCAAAAAACAAAACTTTTATATTCTAATTTTATTTCTCACCAGATCTTAATTAAAAATCCAACCAGGGCCAATTTTTGATTTCTTCTTTTCTTTTTCAATACCACTTAAATTTTAATGATTAGAAAATCAATCTCAGCCTTTAAAATAAAATTTTAGCTCATTTTAATTACAATAGTTTAAAGCCAAGACAAAAAAAAATCTTAACTAAAATCTTTAGAAAGTTTCTTTTGAAGAGAAGATCAGTCAGTGAAAGAGAAATGCATGGTGTTGGATTTGCTGTAAAATTTATTTTAGTATTTTCTATTGTTGGAGTTCTTTATTGTAGAAATGAAAGATTAATAATCTTAAAACTTACCTTGCATAGTGGTACTAGAGTTCATTCTATCGATGCCTATGCTCCAAACTTTCATTTAGAGAAATTCCAAAAAGAAAAACATTTATTCCTTGTTGGATAGCATTATTACAGCAATACTGTTAAAAGATCATTTTTTCTTCTTGAAGACTTTAATGCATGTATTGGTACAAATAATAAACTTTGTCAAAAGTTATTGGGTAAATTCAAATGTTTTGTTACCATTAAATGTATACACAATACATGAGTTGATTATTACAAACAGTTTGTGTAAGCAGAAAAAATATTACAAATGAATATGCATCCATCCATATGGCATTTAATAGATTATATTATTATTAAGAGTTAAACTACAAGAGAAGTTTACATTACACAAGCACTCATAAGCTCAGATTGTTGGCCAATCATGTTCTAAGATTAAAATAATAGTTGTATTGAAAAATAGATATTATTCCAATCATATTCATAAAAAATTGATGTTCATTAAATTTCGACAGTTACTAAATAATAAAAACTTCAGAATTGACATATTACTAAAGCATGAAATAATCTTAAGTGTTATGTTATGGATACAAGTAAATCTATTCTTAGAATTACTAAAGAGAAGATCCTGATTTTTCTAACAATGATCTTAGTATTGATTTAATTAAAAAGAAACATATTGCATTATTTGGTTGGCAAAATAATAGATTTAATGTGGAACTTTATAATAAATATAAAGAACTGAAAGTAGTTCAACAATTTTGACAAGAATCTGGTCGATTAAAATTGCAAAGAACATAGACATTCACTGACTGTGGCCATTCTATATATATATATAAAATTCTCTGAAAGCAACATATGATCCTGAGAAATGGTATGACAATTCTATTAAATCCAACAATGGCCCCCTCTTATATGATGATAATGCATATTTTGAATAGATAGAAAGAGTATTTTAAACAACTTTTGAATTATGATACAAAAATTTATATGATGACTTTTAATGATATATCCATTTTATCTACTCATTTAGATTTGGACAAAGATATTTAGCTTAATTAAGTCAAAACAGCTGTCTGTAGTCTTAAAATGGAAAGTTTGCAAATCCTGATGAAATACCTGGAGAAGTAATAGTGGTTATACATTATCTTCAAAAATATACAAATTTTTTAAAGAATCTCTGGACCCATAAAATTATGACATCCAATCTAAATGATGCTTTAACTATTTCAACTTTTAAAAATAAAAAGAACAGGCAAGATTGTTGTAATTATTCTGGATTATCTTTATTGGCCATCATAGTAAAAATATATTCATAAATTTTGTTAAACAGATTGCTTCCAGTTATAGATAAATGGTTACCAGAGATTCAGTGTGGTTTTATGGAATCAAGAAGCATTATAGATATAATAATTGTTCCCAAGAAATTGCAAGAAAAATGTTAGGAACAAAGGAATGATGTATATACTGCTTTTATTGACGTTATCAAGGTATTTTATTTAATTAATATGTCAGGTCTATAATATTGTTTGAAATTAGCTGATTGTTCACCAAAATTTATTAGTACTATACAGCTCCTACATGAGAGAATGAAATAAAGTGTTATTAGTACAGGTGAAAAATCTGAGGTATTTGAATCAGGTGTTAAACAAGAATGTGCACTTACTCCAACTTTGTTTTCAATTTTATAACAGTGGTCTTTGGAATTATTCACAAGCAGCTTAATCAGACAGGGATTAACATATGCTACAGGTTTAATGGTGGAATTTTGAATTTGAATCAGTTAAAGACAAAAGCAAAAACTTCATCTTCATTGATTCTTAATTTACCATACCTTGCTGATGATTTGTATTATGTTAAGTTCAAAAGATGATTTATAGAATGTTTTCAATGTTTTTAATGCAACTTATAAAGACCTCAGTTTATTAATTAATTTTTAAAAAACTTAAAAGTATTTTATCAGCCAGTGATGGAAGAAAATTTCACAGAAACTTTCAGCTTACATGATTGTTAATTTGAGAATATGGTAGTATTATAAGTAGAAGAGTGGACTTTGATGTTAAGATCCAATAGAGACTTCAATGTGCTGCTGCTGATTTTAACCAAGTTCAAAGATAAAATATTTCACCATAAGGAAATAACTACAGCAATTAAGTTAGCTGAATATAAGACTGTGTTGTTTTACTTAATTTATTGTATGAATGTGAAACATGGATGCCCTTTCAATGCAATATAAAGGCATTAGAAAAGTTTCATTTAAGGATGTTCCATAAAATTTTGAAAATACAATGGCAAGATGATAAAATCAATCAATATTTTCTTTAGTTTTCATGATGTGATGCTATCGAGTTCTCTATTGCAAAATCATATTTTCATTGAATTGCACATTTAAAATGAATGAACAGTGGATGATTGATTAAAAGATAATTTTATGGTGAAGTTGTACATGAGTTTGATAGGAGAGGTAGACCCCATCTATGTTATAAAAATTATCTTAAAGACATTCTAAAGAAGTGTAATGTTAATTGTTTTCATTGGGAAAATATGGCAGAGAATAGAATATATTGAAGAACTAAAATTAAACATGGTTTTGAAGTATTTCAGAAAAAAAGTAATATGCTGAAGAAGCTAAAAGACAACATAATAAAATAAGTAAACAGAAAATTGAAGCAGCATATTCTATTTGTAGATTAATTTGTGGTTAACAGATTCATTTGTATAATCGCCACAAAACTCATTTTAAAGTAGTTTTTTGTTTTGCCCCCCCCCCCCCATTTTTGGAAACTGGATAAGAATACTCTTTTTGAATAACTGTTTTTTCTTCTTCTTCTCATCCTCTTCCTCCTCCTTCTCCTCCTCCTTCTTCTTCTATTATTATTTGAATTTTGTATCTGGAAATAGCATTTAACAGCATTTAAAATCTCATTTTTATGTTAAATCTAAGCTGCTTTGATACCATTGTAAAATACTAGAAGAATGCCAACATATCTACCATATACAGAATCTTATAATGAGGATAATTAGATAACTTCTTTAGATTGACATTTATAAAGTCCACTTTTGAAATCATTAAACAATTTTACATCTAAAAATGATGACCATAGGAAAAAAGAATAATCACATTCCATTATTCATTTTTAATGTGCAGTTGAAAGTGAACCTATGAAAACCTCATAATCAAGTATTTAAATAATTATTTATGACGTAAATGTTTAATGACAGTTGAGACTGATGGTAATCATTTTTGTTTTGCACAAAACTCTAATGAATCGATTCGCAATTGAATAAATGAATGAAAAATACATAAGTAAATAATTAAATAGGACTGTTATGCTCACTCTACTAATTGGTGTGTAAATGCCATTTTATTTTCAAGATAAAATATAGGTATATATTAATTATATAAGACAACTTATTTCTAAATAAAGCTTCGTCATTAATATTTTTAAAAATTTTATATTTAAAAATGAATGTCTAATTCTCTGTGTGCGCATATCAATGCGCGTATAAATAAAAAGTACAATAATAAAACAAAACATATGATAACACAATTTTAATTTTATTTATGAGACATTCAGAATTTATTGATGTAATCAAATTTTCTAAATAATATCAAACAAGGGATAAAATATGATATTAATTTATATTTAAAAGCAATAAAATAAACAATTAAAATAAATTAAAACGATTTATTGCTCTAACGATAATGTGCAATTACTGAGATTTACATATTTAGCTATTGAGAAAATGATCAAAACAGAAAAGATATAAATTCTCCCTTAGTTTCAGTGATTGCTATTTTAGATATTGGAAAAAGTTATAAAATGTTCAATGAAAAAATTATTTCCTTCAATATGTGAGATGTATATATTTCAAATACATTTTTTTTATTCAACTTTACTCTTTATCAAAATTGAATTTAAAAATGTATTTTATAAAATAACTATTATTCATTGATTATACAGATTTTGCTACTTTATCTTTTTATATATATATAATGCAATCCAAGTTGCAATTTTTTTTAGCATCGTGAAAAACAATTATACAATAAATCTACTATGAGCGAACGATAGCAGCGCTTTATCGAATAAATCTGTTATATTTTAGACTATCTTCATGTTATAAACATAACATACTTAACAAATTGTATACAACTAATAGATTAAATTTGCAATATTAAAAAATGATCCATCTTTGTCTTAATCACAATGTTACCAAGAACACGTTAAAGTTCATATTAAAACTTTAAAATTGAGATACTAGAATTAATAGAATTGCAAGCAAGAGAAAATTGCCTCAAAATATTATCATACGTTAAATCTTGGTCATAATGCTTAGTTGTTTTGTTATCTTACGTTGAATTCCAACAGATTGGCATATATTTATAACTATAAAATACAAATCTACTATTAATGATGAACAATTTGCTTCTTTATAATGAGTACTATTACTAACAGTATATTACACACATTTATATAATTGAAAGATTAAAAACCTGTGCTGTAAAAACATAAACAATTTATTTTATATTATACACATCTAATGAGGTTTCAACACATTTATAATGATGGTTTCATATGTATATTTATATCACAATGAGATGTAGGGCTAGGACAGATATTGTCTATGTGGAGATGTACATTTGATAGATGATTGCACTGTGTGTTCCCATAAAGTGATTACATGAGTGAAATAAATACATTCTACTTTATTCAAAATGAATCAGATACTTGAAAATCTTTCTTTATTTTTATTTTTTTATTGTACATAATATTCTGGCTAGGTATATCACCTTTTTGTTTGCTTTTGTTTTCTAGGAAACCAGGTGTCCCTCAGATTTTTTTATTGAATTTATTTGAATAAACTTCATTTGCTTGTTTCTATAAATATTTTCTTTGTAAGTTTCATTTATTTTCCAAATGTCATGTGCCAGTTAAATAAATCTAAAGTTAACCAGATTGTAGGTTTGGCTTATTATTTACATATAGATCAATCCTTACATCAGTCCAGATATTTTCTGAGAGTTATAGTGTCCTTATTTAAATGATTTAATTTTTTTTCTACTATTCTCAGAGGCACTGCTTATTCTCTTATATCAAACTGGATTTTCTTTTAGTAATCCTATCCCTTTATCTCTCTCTCTCTTTCTTCTTATCCCAGTTCCAATACTTGAATATGGTGATCTCCATGTGATCTTTCAGAAATATGTGGTTGAATTGGTCTTGAACATCTTCTAGACTATCCATATTATAAGTGGTTTTCTGTCACTTTTTATTTTTCTGATATGGCTTAAACACATGGATTCACCTAACATCCATGCAAGCAATATTATCTTTATGTATAAAACAATAAAGGAAGCTATTTTGAAAAGTAATATGATTTTCTCTTTTTTTATGCTTTCCTGGATTTGCAGGCTCATATCTTAACAAATTCAATGACCTGATCTATGTTTTTTCTGATAGTCTTCAAAATCTTTTGCTTGATTTTAAATGGCAAATTTTGTCAAATTATCCTAATTATCTTCAGTCATACTGCAAAGCACTGAGAGCTCTCAACATGGCAATCTGGTATCTAAAAACTTGAATATAGCTTTTGATACTCTCATCTAAAACATCTCTTATGTAACTTTGCATCGGATTTTTCTCTGATACTATTTTATTCAGGAGTTACTTAAGATTGTTTTTAATATTCTGCACAAGGAATGGACTTCTTTAAAAAAGTTTTGATATTTTTCAGATGGATGTTGAAGTTGATCATATGCCACTGCCTGTTGCTCTCTGTGTCTCAGTAGATTTAATGGCAAATATATTTCCAGTTTATGAATATGATGCACAAATTTTAATTTAAATTTATTGGAGAATTATTGAAGGTTAGGTAAATCTTTTTTTTAAATCTCTCTAGTTTTGCATTAATATGTATCTTATATCCCACTAATTGATGATCACTTCCTGTGTTGAATGTATTAAGACATTTAGTTATGAAATTCATTTGGCTGTTTTTATGTTAATTTTTGTTTAGCATTTCTCTTAAAAAAATTCATAATGCATAATTTTTCTGCAAATTTTACATCTGTATATTCTCTCATTTCTATAACCATAACCAAATTTATTCACATTTTCACTTTCAAATCATTTACTAACTCTAAGGCATTAAATTTTTCTAAGTCTCCCAAGACAATTTTATGTAAAAAGTTAAGAAAATAACTTTCCTATTGATGACTTGTATCATTCATAGGTAATGGGAAAAATAGATGTACACTCATCTAGGTTAAATTCCAATAGTAATTATGATTGGTTTACCAAATGTTTTAGCATATGACTTGAATTAATTATTTTGCATAATTATAAAACTCAGAATATTTCAAATTCAATAAAGATAAACAATGTTTGATGATGATATCAATGATCATTGTTTTTCATCTAGCTGTGAATAAATAGATATCAACTTATCAACCAATATTGAATCAATACCTGGGAATTAGTTATAAATGGCTAACAAACATTATCTTACATTTCATAGGGACTAAATAATCCTATAGGAACCTATATTATATTATAGCTTTTATAATCATTTCAGCCATTGTTAATTTACTACAGAATAAAGGTTTCTCCAAGATTAATCAAATTTCCCTAATCCATAGCTTCTCTTCTTCACACCACAATGGCAAACTTTCTAATTTTATTCAATCATCTCACATATGATTGCTTTTTAGATTGTTTACAATCTGGATAGTTAATTTGCAATTACATCTATTATTATCTTTCCTAGTAATATGTTTTGCCCTGCTTCATTTCAGTATCTAAATACTTTCAGTGATGTCAGAGATATTGTCATTCTCTCATCCATATATTCCATTTTGAATATCTTTTTGTTACTCATAACATACATCGTGCCATACTTTATTAAATGGTTTGAAGTCATGGAATTGCTTTTCCATTAAATGTCAAAGCCTCAGACATATAAGTAAAAATTTGTAAAACCCATCTACTAAAAGTTTATCCTTTTAAAGACATAGGGATTTTTTTTCTTTTAATATTTAGACCTTACTCTATTGAAGCTCAATTTTATGTTTGATTTTATCTATTATTGTTTGCATCAAAATTAATAATCTGAAGTAAGGTAGCTGTAGTTGTTACTTTTTTAATTCATGATTATCAATCTTTATTTTTTTCTACTGAAAAAATCTATTGAGCATTTATTTTTAACCCCATTTTCTTCCTTCATCTAATATTCCTCACATAATTTTCTGATGTTTTGAAGCATTATTTGCAAATTATCTGCAAAACACTGATGATTTAAATAATTTAAATTTATGTCTACCTTCTTACCATCTCATTTTATTTTATAAAAATATTTATTCTAAGTCTCATGTTGTCAACTTTATTATTTTCAGTATCACATCTTAATCTATTTGATCAATACTCTTTAGAATATGACATTACTCAAGTCTATATTTTTATGGTTAATAGTTTTAATCAATTGGTAAAAATCCTTATAAAATCGAATGCGTTTTCATAACTTACAAATCAAAAGTATATTGGTAACTCATATTCATTGCTTTTTTTCTATACTTTTTCTCAATAGTTGGAGGAGATCCACTGTGTTAATTCCAGAGGATTTTTTTGTTCCATTTGAATCCAAAGTTTGTTATAATTGACTTGTAATTATCACCGTAAAAAACTATGTATAGAACTGAATGACATGTTTAAAACTTGTAATCCAATTTTTATGATCTTTTTATATATATTAGTACTAACACTGCATTTTTTCAATCATTTGTTAGATTTTTATCATTTAGACACTTCTCTTATATATATATATATGTTACAAATTAAGTAAATTTTTATGAATAACCACTGCTTAATATTAAAGTATGTTTCTCCTTGACAAATATATTTTGCCCAAGAAAATCTTAAATCATAACATCAATATATATATATATATATATATAGTTACAAACATATACATAATAAAATTTGTTATATAAAATCAAAAGCAATAGCTGTGGAGCATAATTATTAAAAGTCATTATTTTTCTTTTTATTATCTTCATATATTTTATGAAATCATGTTTTAAAGTAATAAATTTATTAAGGAAGCATTTTTCACTTTTTTAATGCAACTTCTAATAACACCTAATAAATTCATTTTATTACTTAAATATTTAATATGAAGACAAACGCATATACTTTTAAACACACACACACACAAAATCAACTAAAAATATATATTTGTTAAAAATTTTTATCAAACAAAATATACATAATTATACTAGCGCAAATACCAAAAATATAACGGTATTAAATCTACAACTAATTTAGTAATCCTCCAAAATAATAATAGTAAGATCTCAAATAAATGAAAACAAATTAGAAAATTTTATGGTCACTGGGGCATCATAATAGTAACTATAAGTCGAAAAGACTTGAAATAACTTATTGAGAAAAAGGAAATGTGTTTAAAGATTAAAAGGTAGCCAGGACCCATGAGCCATATAATTTTTTACAAATATAACCTAAGATGTACTAATTTAATAATGTTTATATTTTACCAAGAAGAAATGTTAGATGTAAAGTAACATGAAATAGGTCAAAAGTGTAAACTGCATTCTCCATTTCCTTTCAAACGACTAAGTTCTTTGTTGAAAATAAATTACTAAGATTTATAATTACACAATACTATTTGGAATTTTATCAAAACTAAGACATCAATATTTGTTATATATATATATATGCAATGTAAAAATTTATTTCTATTATTATTGAAAGTAACACTACTAATCATCAATCAATAGATATATGCTGTCATCAGTCTAAAATCAATTTAATGTTAATGATAATATTACATTGAAAATATTAATTCTTAACTTAACATCAAAATTAAGCTATGTTAGGCACAATTAATAATTCGATAGCTGACCACCTAATATCTCTAAGTATTAAAAGCTACTTAATGTTTGCCTTTTTCTATTTAGTTCAGTGGTAGGGTGGTGAAATAAAATGCTAAGGATTTCTGGATTCATTTATACCTCAGATTGATATTATTGTATTCAAACATCACAAATATGACTCTAAAAATGAGAAATCATAGAATTATTACTTTTATTTCTTCACCATATGTTAAAATAGTGAATATAATTTTTAAACATTACACATAAACTGACATCATACATATTGGCATTAGAGCAAAAGCAATACATTTTCAGTTTTAACCATTGCATTATTATTGGATTTTTTACTTGTAGAAATATTTTACATTTCATGTACATACTTTACATAACTTGACAATAAGAAGTATTTAATATTATATTCAACAATAGTTTGTGCTAGTTCTACCACTTTGATTGGCAGCTTTATTCTTCATCTCTGATTAATAATTTGATAAACCAGGCAGGCTCACTTTTAAACCACTAAACATCATATGATCACCATTTCTTCTGCTTGCACATAACTTTTATTAACCCAAGCAAAACTCTCCATACAGTAGTGCCACTCAGTGCCAGACAGAGTAATCAATGGATGCCAGAAGACTTGTGCATAAAATCCCCATCTAGTGCCTACTCATCCAATATCCCCAGACTAGTTTCTGGCTGGTGGCCTTCATCAGTGAGGAGCCTTGCATTAGATCATAACATATTAGTGCAGTGCTCTCAGATCCAAGGCTCACCACTGCCTAAGATCACAAGCCAGAAATTAGTCTGGGGATATTGGATGAGTAGGCACTAGATGGGGATTTTATGCACAAGCCTTCTGGCATCCATTGATTACTCTGGCTGGCACTGAGTGGCATTACTGTATGCAGAGTTTTGCTTGGATTAATTAGAGGCTTACTTTTGTTTGATGGAAGATGAGGATAAAAGAAATATAAATACTGAACAACTTTATAAATAGTAATTATTAACAGTATTGTTATTTTTGATATAAGTCCTTTCCACATAAACACTTTTCTAAAAGTACAACTGTAAAGTCTGTACATAGCAAAATAAAGCACACTTGATTTGCCTAATTAAGATTTAAAGAATGCATAATTTTACTGCAGAGCCTCATTTGAATAAGAACAATAAATGGATATAGATGATAGCACCAGCCAGTTTCCCATATCAATAATTTTCTCAAGCCTATATGGATAATTCTAAAGAAGAGTAATATAAAGTAGATGAACAAAATATAAGCTAAAGGTGAGAGTTTTCTTGGTAGTGCTTATGTTAACTTATAAATAAGTTCATTTCAATGTTTATTCCCCATTTCAGTTGTAAATTTTTATAGCTGGATGAGAAGAATGAAGTTTCTATTTAAAGGGTAGAATGTTATATTTTCAGATCATTAATTTCACTAGTTCAACAGAAGTAAAATCAAATAATCTCCACTAATAAATTACAATAAATTTAAACGATTCTGGAAATAATACCATCTAGTGTCCATTTATCCCTTATTTATATATAAATGGTTCTAAATTAGAATAAAGAAAATTGATGCAGATTATAAATGTAAGCTTCATGCAATACATTGTTTTGATATATTATTATCTTATGCTGAAAATTATAATTAATTATAATTAGATTTCATCTGTTTATCAGTTGTGTTTAAATGCATATTTATTACAATTAAACTTAATTCTAATATGGCTATATGAATTCAATATTTTTATTTTAAGAAATCAGTTTTTAAATAACTGGGCAATTGATTTTACACTTTTAATATTGAAAAAAAATAAAATAAACGTACTTAATAATATAATATCACCATGACTAAAGAAAGAAAATAAAGATAGAAAATTACGTTAGATATTTTTAAAAGTGAAATCCTCAATAGGTGTTCTGAAGATGAATGTGAATCATCAGTTTATATATAAAAGTTTGCGATTTAGAAAGAATTATGCTTTTATTTAAAGTTATATTTAAAGCATAAGAAATTGTATGTTACCAGAATGATGGTATAAAAGTGCGTGAAGGTATCAATTATTAATCTATGTTTATCATAAAGATAGCAATAAATTTATTATTATTATTATTTTTATCATTATCATCATCATCATCACCATCATCATCATCATTATTATTATTATTTTGATATAAAAATATCCAGAAACACTAACTTGCTATGAAGAAGATCATTCATAAGTTTGTTAGCTTGCCAAATCTCTTGAATAAATTAAGGGTTAAATATAAAAGTATTTTATTATAAAATGTAGGTACTTATATTTTTTCAACAATTCATTATGCTATACAGCTTATCAGACAATGGATTATGCAATCAATTACATTTGAAAATTATATATAATTGATTAAATTTAAATAAACTAATTAGATTATGAAATTCAAATGACCTATAAAAAACAAATTAATTTGTCTCTTTTTTGTTCTCAAGACTCATTATTTCTTTTAACATCTTACAATTACTGTAAAATTTCAGTTGCAATTGAAAAAATAACTAGCCATTTAACTTTAGAAAAGCTATTCATAAATATCCTTTTCTTTTTAGATTTGACAAAGAGTTTAGTAATAATCGAATACTTTGCCCTTGAATTGAAGTTTAATACAAATCAGTTAATCATAAAAAATGTTTTCTTGTACACTTAAAGAAAACTCTTTTTATACAATCATTTTAGTAGTAACCCAGTTTAGATATCCAGCTATTGGTTGATAAATAGGTAGCTAGTAATTGGTGGAAGCAAAGTAAAGATCCAACCTTCCTTGATCAGATGAGTGTTAAGGTTTGGGATGTAAAAAGAAAAACAAAAAACACACTTGTAATTTAACTTTGATTTCACAATGATAGCGGATGTTGTATTGAACACTTGATTTCTCTTGGCATGAAATTGATTATTTACTATTAATAAATATTTTCTACTTCTAAAATGTTTCCTATAGTTAAACTAGCTAAATCAAGTTGTATTCATCATGTAAAATTTTTTAATAAAAATTATTATTGCTGAATAAGGTATTATTTATATACATCACTGTACTGTTTGAAAACTGTCTAAAGTAAAAATTTAAATATGGTTCAAAACTTCGGACAAAATCAAAACAATGAAAATTACAATTCCATAGAAATAAGTAATACAAACAATAAAATGTAAAAAAATGTCTTCATAAGTACTTAAGGTATTTATTAATTTATAATGAAGAATCTAATATTTTTCAAAAGACTAAATAATCTCGTAATTCTTAAAAAAAAAACAACAACTCGTATATGGTGTGGTATATATAATTAAAAACTGTTTGGCATATCAGTATTTATTTATGATTCTGAAACTTAAAGAACTAAATTATGATTTTCTAAACAATAAAACATCTCCATCATCACTCTCATCAAATTGGGATAATGATGGTTGCATTAAAAAAATGCAATGTTATGACATGTAAACAATTTTTGTAAGCTTTTATTTTCACCAGTGCTTTTTGAACATTAAAAGAAAATTTGATGCAGTTTTAGGTTCATAATAGTCTTTTCCACTTTATTTTAATTAATGAAATTAGTATTATACTGTAACAGAAACAGAAAAATAACAGGAATAAAACATAATAAACATAAGTGCACACCAAAGCATTTGTAATGAATTAAAAATCAAAAGTTAATACTCATAACCTTCTGTGATGAAGAAGTATTCTTGATATTAGTGTTTCCAATTTTACATTCAGTCCAAAAACAGAGAACACTTTAAATTATTTTTTAAAAATATATAAGCAGAAAAATATTGCATAAAATTATGATTTTTCAGTAATTAGCATTAAACAACAGTTCCAAAAATATATGAAAAAAAAATTTATAGAGCTAATTTTGTCATCAAGAGGAGAAAAAATTGTCAGAAAACAAAGATAATGAAATGAGGTCTATTGAATATGCTAATACATGCATACAATAGGTCAGATACAGTGTTCAAGGTATTGGCAAGCTTCACATGTTGGAAAATAGTGGATAGTTTTTTAGATATGATGACTAACTGTGAATAACAAATAAATAATGTCTAACTGAAAACTACTGCTGCCTTGTAGAATAGGAAGTTGGATCAACAAAGATTGAATATTTCTTTCTAATACAATATTTTCTGCCTTTCACTTTTCCTATTTCAGTCACTTAAGTTATTGTAGGGCCTGGCTACTGTGAGTCTCTGTTGACAACAGACAGCTCCTTATGCTAATTGTGTCAACAGGATTGTGCTGTGCAATATGAGTTCTATCCTTTAAGTATATGCAAATAATTTCTGACTCCAATTCCCTTTCTATTTTTTTAGGTCAAAGCTAAAAAAAGCAATGGCAGAAAAAGGCATAATAGGGTGGCAGTTATTAATTGTGATCTTTGCTCAATGCCATATATTCACCAATGATTTAGTGTGAAATTGGATCTTAGTAAGGTAGAAGTTTTGGCTAGCAAATATTGTATTTTTAGGTAACCTTATTGAGAGATTTTCCTGGCTTTCATGGAAGTGTAAATGCTAGAAAAATATGATATAACAATTGCCAGTCTTACACAGTCTGGCTAGATTATTGTGCCTGGTTAACTACTCATTACAATAATAGAAATAATAAGAATAGTAAAAATAATAGCAATAGTAGAAGTAAATCAAGAGGCAATGATAGTATTAATGATATACATTATAAATCTATTTTTTTCTAAATATAGATACATGGGATATGTGAATTTTACTTGATTCAAACTCTTCACAACCAGAACAGAAAAATGCACTAGTGATTAAGAGCTGGATGATTTAAGATTAATATAGCTCATATTAATAACCCTCATCTCCCAGAGATAGGAAGTTTAATAAAATATATAGTGGATACAAGTTTTTTTTGGATAGGGAAGTCAGTTCATAAAAAAAGAAAGCATGGTAGAATTTGCTGCAAAAATGAATTTACTACCACTGCTATTGAAATTCTTTGATAAAATTTAAAACAATCAATTTAAAACAAATTTGAAAAGAACAACTAAATTAATTTAAAAATGTATTTAATATACCAATTTCTTATTGGAATCTTATCAAGATGATTCTTGTATAAAATCACATGACCTACAGCAACTCCATTCAATGGACATCATTTACATTACATTACTATAATTATAATTAATAAAATACATATATGGACATAAAATTGAATAAACGTATTACAATCTTATATATATATATACACAAAAAATGTACAAAAATATTTTAATTATAATTCTAAATTTTCCAAAAATCTAACATTGGCCATTGTAAAGGATCTTTACACATTTTTCAAAATTTCATCACATTTCTTTTCCTTGTAAATTTTAATATATATTATTATTTGAATCTTTTATCACAATTCATTCTATGTCTAAAATAAAATTTGTAAGTAAATATAAATTCAAGCTATTTGATCATTTTTGAAAGTTTAACTTTATTGCAAGGTTATAGTAATATAAATAGAGATATTTATGAATTAGAACTGGAGAAATATAGTGCAACATGATCAGTCTAGATTTTGTTTACAGAAAAAAAAATCAAGAAGTAATGGCAATATGGACTGAAGATGCCTAGGAATGATGTTTTAGAGAAAATTAAGTTACAATTCCAGATCATTTTTGTTTTTTATTGATATGTGATTTATAGCATAGGATCATATTGATGAAATTATTAGACAAGTTAATTTTATGTTTTTTTCTTAAATACTGAGAAATATTTTTAGATATCTATAATGATAATAATATATTTATATTATAAAAAAGACAAGATATTTCCATATCAAACTAATATTCTTGTCATTTTTTAAATTAACATATTTAGCATGTAAATGGCCAGAAACACCTACTTTAATATTTGCTTAATTTCCAGATCAAGATAACCTACCCTGAAATTCTATTAAATATTATTCTTATAAAACAGCTAATTATACAAATTAATATGTGGATTAACACAGTTGCAGAACAGTGGACTTTAGAGTTGAATGATTTTAAAAAATATTTACATAAGTTGCAACGCTAAAGAAAAATTAATTTGAGTAAGGAAATAGAATTGTTGTGGTCAATCTCTCTTTTTATTATTCAAATGCCACATGGTCTCCTGAGCAACTAATCTTATGATTATATATATATTGTTAACTTTTTTTAGACAAATTGTAATTCAATTAAATAATAAGCACTAGAAACACTTAGATAAGAAAAGCTTAAGGGTCAATGTTTGTTATAATATTATGCTAAGCCACTTTTGGTATCCTTGTCTGATATTATATTCATAGTGCCAAAAATTTACAAATATATGGTATTACTATGTAATGGCAAGACTTAGTATACTTCATTTGGTTTACATTTCTTCTATTTATTTACATAAATTACATGGATACCATCTGGCTTTAAGCATCAGGAAGAGAATCAATGTTTGGATATATAAAACATTTTATTTAATATAATTATATAATCATTACACAGCTCTATTTATAATGCCAGGCTAGGTCAGAAAAAATATAAGTTACTCCCAGTGAATGAAAGCATACCACATAATCTTACATAAATCAAGAAACAAATCTTGCAATAATAATACAAGTGTAAGTATTAATTGATGTACATTTTTTTTAATAAATTTACTTACAAAGTATAATCATTAATTGATATGCAATTCATTTCTTTAACAAAGTCTTTTATACATCATAGATCAATAATATAACACATTCACCATACCTTTAACCCTGACTTCACTAAACTTAAATATAATTTTATGCATATATGAATCCATAAATACAAAACTTTCTTTAACTCACTTGTCTCCTAGTACTAACATTTGCATATGCTCTTTATGGAATACACATCAATGCTATCTATCATAATAATCATATGGAATGATCTTTTTAGATCCTAATTCTAAACATAACCACTTATATAAGAATAACTCTAAGGGGAAGGTCTTTTGATCTGAATCATAACTGAATAAATCTTCTATACAATACTTATAAGTAGTCTTTTGATCCTGGGCCTAATTTAATACAACTATAATTCTTACAGGGAAGATTATTCGAAATCTATCCTTAAGTCATTAAACAGATAGGAATGTATTCCCCCATATGGGTGCAAACATATGTAAGCTATTAAAAATTGAACAAACATATGTGTATATATAAATTCATCTACATAAAATCCAATCTTCAATAATCAAATATACGTTTAGCTATGAATGAATGAGATTAGTAGAAATAATTACATTGTTAACTACAGTTATTTGAGACTTAGTATGCATAGCATCTACATGCTTATCATTATTTCTTTACCTTTCTGGGTTAATATCCATACAAGAGCTTGGGTTTGAAGTAAAGGAGAACCTCTTTTACTTCAACAAAATATTTCCAACAAAAAGTTATTATAAGTTTATGAGTAAATCTTGCTTAGCCTCAAGAATTGTCAATTAGTAATAATTGTTAATTTCTTGATAACAACAATGGTTAAAGTTTCTATCTATTTAATTAATATTATCTCCTCAATCCTATTAATTATTATAACAACAATTCATAGAAACATTTAATTCAACATATACAACTCTCTGGAGAAGTTAAAAATATTATTTGTAGAATGTCAAGAAATATGCTATTATTTCACATTTTCACACCTACAAAGATAGTTTTCTGGATTTAAATCCATATAAGAACTAGGGTTTCAAGTAAAAGAGTACCCCTGGATCTTTTTTACTTCAACAAAAGATCCCCAACAAAGAATTGTTATAAGTTTATGAGTAAAACTGCTTAACCTTAGAAATTGTCAATTAGCAGTAATTTTTAATTTATTGATAACAACAAAGGCTAACGTTTATCCCTGTTTAATGGATATTATCTCCTCATTTCTATTAATTATAATTACACTTTGATTTTTATAGATATATGTTGTTTTTTTTAAATTAAAGTAAAAAAATTTGGAAATACTGCTAATAAAGAAAACCATACCAGTATGATTACCATGACCTCAAAATTGATCATTGCTACTTTTTACCAACAATGGATCTATTGAGATATTCTAAAAATTATAAATATAATTTTAAATTTTAAAACATAATTTTACAGATATATCAGTGCTTTATATTTATCTATTCTATTTTTAAAATGAATTTAAATCAAGAAAATTTTTAGTAATTTTCAGGAGTCACTCATATGGCTGCTTTCTTTCACCCCATTGAAAAAGAAAAACTCCACTGTTCTCATTGTGTATTTACTTTATTATTATTTGTTCAACATTTGCAAAGTTTAAATATGATTTTGTGGAATGCTGTCATTTGCAAGCTTATATTTTTAACAAATCAAGTTCAATTGATTAAATTCTAATATTGAACAATAATTTAATACTAAAATCAAATATTGAATGATTAGAAAAAGTGCCACCAGGAAGAATGAAGAAATATTTTGTGGAAGGGTTAAATAATTTTAACCTTTTACCTATATTCTGATTAATTATGGTTAAATTTTATTTCATCTTTTAATATATTTTTGTTTTAAAATGATAAAGGTATACATGGTTTTCTATAATTGTAAATTCAAATGGTTTGGAATTTTCACAATTTTTATATTATTAAAAAATAAGAATATTTCATTTTGAAACCAGTTTTCTGTATTTAAAAAGGAAAGTTTATTTTACCCATGGTACATTATATTTTTAAAAAAAATTTTTTATAACAATTTGATGCAATTAATATGAAAAATAAATGTATAACATGTGACAACATTTAATCTCTAATAAATATTTTACAACCAGCAAAATATCTAGAAAATTATTTAAAAATATTTTTTTTATAAAAAAGATAGTTTTTAAGGCTAGAACAAAAATTTCAATACACATATGCTCTTTATAGAAATAATATATGTAAAATACTAATTGAATGAAATTTTTAAGGATTTTGATTTTTATAAATATATAAACTTGACATGATTGATATATATATATATATTCATTTTGATTTTTCTTGTATTTCATTAACTTTTAGTCAAGATTCATCGGTTTTAATTGAAATTTTAAAAGCTATTTCTAAGAAGGAAAAACAAACAATCAAAATAAAAATAAATAAACATAAATATTAAAACTGATCTTTCTTTTGTCAATTCATTTTCTCTTCAATAAATCAAATCAGAAATGTTGGTTATAATATTGATTATGTCCTACTTTACCTTACAACTGTTCAAATATAACTCTCATGGTTTTATTTTTAGCCTGTCATTTTATATTCCAATGCATACTTTAATTACAGTTTCCATTAATATCCGTCAAATTATTTTTCTTGTCAATAATTTCTATTTCTTCTTTAAAAATTTACATTCTAGACCTACATGTTCCACATTTTTCACTTCATACAAATTACATTTTTCATCTTTTATAATCACCACTTGCCCACCTTTTCATAATTTCTAAAGATTCTCTTATCGCAAACAATAAATATTTTCCCACCTATTAGTATTAATATCTGCATCCCTATTGTTTGTTATGTTTTGTTTTGCTTTTAAAAAATTACATTATATTCTTTCACATTACATTTCCCCCCATATCTCATATTGATCTCATTTATTTTAGTAACTAAATCTATTATATCATTATCTTTCTATAAAAATTACATCACATTCCATTTCATAAATCACTAATAGAAAATTATTGGTAACAACAATCTAGTAAACATTATCATTTATTTAATCCCATCTTATTTGCCTTTTTAAAAATTATTTACTTTAAAAAATCACAATTTTATCCTAAATTATAAGTATTAATATGTGATGCTGCATTATGTTTTAAAATGACTTTTTTTAGATGTTATTAAAAGTTTGTATGCATAGACTTTGATGTTTAGAGATGCTGTACCCAAATTAAACACTTTCATTCTCTGAAATAGTTTTAGACCACAGAATATTTATTTATTTATTGTTCTCTATCACAAAATTATGCCTTTTTATTTTAATAAAAGATGTTTTGCTAATTTTAATATTCTATCTATCATAATTAGTTAAACTAAAAATAGTTGCTTTTTACTCACTTAATATGTATATTTCTTTCATACTCTACACAACTTATTATGATTCTTTTTTAACATTCTACACTTTAAAAATAAACATTTGATATTTTTCCTTCAATTTCCATATAAACCACATCTACAGAACAAGTTATTTTATTTTTGCACTCTTATCCTGGCATCTAAAGTTCATATCCTTAGTATCAATAAATTTAGATGAATTATAAAAATACCAAGTAATTAACTGAATAAATAAATGACTGAGAGTGGAGATAAATGACAAATATATTTACTGTCAAAAAATATTTCAATAAATGTAAACAGTAAATTTATTTCTTATTTTTTTAAAGATTAAATTTTTTTTGAAAATAATGAACAAGTTTAATCACAACATTTACTGATATGTCAAGCCTTGGTGGCCTAGTGGTTAGCATAGCTGCCTTTGAAGCAGCCGGCCCAGGTTCGCTTCCCAGTCACCGCATTTGACATATGAAAAAAAAACATTTACTGACATAAAAAAAAGCCACAGTGTAGTTAAAATCAAATGAGGAACAACAAATCCAAATAACTTTTCAAAGAGAAGCTACTGCAAAATTAAAAATTATGTACCTAAATCATGAGCATTAGCATTAATTGATATTAGCAGATTTCTTGAAAAGTTTTTTTAAGTGGTATAATATGTAATTAAGTATGCACTGGGGCTATGAAAAAAATCAGTTGAACATATTTTGACCACTACTAACTGTTCATCATAGTAGGAGTCTTAACAAAATTTCTCTATCAATAGTGCAGAACAGAATGGCAAATGTATGCTGTAGCTTATTAGCAAGGCATATAATACTATTATTTATGTCATTATTAACCTTGTGTCTGGTGACTGGTCAACATATATAATTTTCTTATTGAGAAAAGCATGGATATATTATCCCCATTTTGCAAATAAAATTTTTATTGATTAATTTTTTTCCTATTATCCTGGATTTTTGTATTCATTCACTGTATTATATTAACATTCATTTAAGCAATAGATAGAAGAAGATAATGTCAACAGATTTTTAGAAACAATTTATTTGGCTTTCAATTGAATGAAAGATAGAAATGCACTGTTTTCATCTCATAACTCTACTATTCACCTAAATATAATATAAACCTGTAGCAATTATGTATTTTGAATTATGGTGATAAATTATGTCAGTAGGATGAGAAAACAACAAATTATGTGTTCACGTTATTTCTTAAGCATTATACTTCATGTCTACTTGCACTTCTGTTCATAAAAATAACTTAAATTTTTTCATGATATTTAGAAAAACTATATAAGAAACATTGCCTTGGAACTTTTAAGTCACTAGTCTAGACATTATAATATTGAATAAAAAATATAAATACAATGCAGCAGTTTTATTACTTGAATGAAATACAATTAGTTAGAAATTGGTCAATGGAATGTATTAAAATGATTATATAATGATAAAAACAGAAGTCATCAACATCATCATTATTTTCAAATATTAATGAACCACTGCAGGATGGTCTTTCCAAGTTCAATCCATCTTTTCCAATCTCTAGCCTCTCTGCTCCCCATCATCCGAGCAGATTTTCTTATTTCATCCATCCATCTAGTATGTGGTCTTTTTCTAGGTCTTTTATAATTTCTTGGAATCCAATTTAAGATTTCAACACTCTATCTATTACTTCAGATGTAAGCTAATCGATTTATATTAAAATCAACTGATACTAAATATTACTGATTACTTGAATTTAAAATTTACATTTCAAACATATTCTAAAATTATGCCTGCAATTTATTTTTTTAACCAGTATACTAAAATTTTACTATGACAGTATCTCAGAGACATCCAGAAATTCTGTGATACTTCATAATGCATTTATAAGGGAATAAAAAAAATCTTTAAATGAATAAATAATGTAGCGAATTTACATCTAACTGCATTTCTTTCTTTTTTAATTATATATTTATAACTTTTTAAAAAATATAAAAAAATTGCAATCAAGACAGAGATTAAAATATTCATTTTGAAATTATTAAATTTTCAATATATTAAAAATAATAATAATTTTCAATATATTATCTTGGAGATTATTTGTATTTTTCAAATATATTTATTCATATGTTTCGCAAATGTGTGCTGGAGTGGAATGTATAAGCATATTTAAAGCCTTACATGAAAATATAGAATGTGATTTTAATTAACGTACAACTAAGGTTTCTGAATTATATAGAAGCTGAATTAGTTTGATTAAGATTTTTTAAATGAGATCATCGGGGAAATACAATGCAAAGCAATGCCTTTTTACTTCTACTAGATATTCATTGTTTAATTCTTACACAGATAAAGAGAAAAGATTACATCAGTCAGTTTCTCAACATCTCTAGTGATATATATATATAAACACATTCATAGCTGTATTGAGAGCAAAATTATAATTTCTGATTTATATTGTAATCATTATTGATTACCTATCATTTTTGCATTTAAAAAATCAGTAAGTAAATTTAAAAGGTTAAAAAAATAATGTTTCATTAAGGTTATCAATGCTCTATTAGTCGTAGTTCTTTTATACTTAAATGTATATATATACAAGTTTTGGTTTTGTTGTATGAGGAGAGGTTTCAGAGAATCAATATTACTAATCAATGTCAACAATAAAAAGTGCTTTTCAAAACTAAATCTCATTAGCTTTTTATATGACTTTTTATATTGCTGAAGCAAAACAAATTGACGGGGAGGGGGTGTTATAGCAGTAAATTTCCTTTCTCCTATTGCCTTTATCTCAAATACATGATCATATCAATAGAAAAAATATATTAGGGAAGGGAGGGATACATTTTTGTTTTTATTTTAATTTTATAATAAATTTATGAAAATCTTAACATTTAATAGTAAGTAAATAAATAAAAAGCAGATATTTTTAATTTGTGTTTGAACATTAAGCACATATATAATATTTCACAATAGCAATTATATCTATAATACACATACATCGATATCAAATTTATTTAAATATTTATAGAATTAAATGTTTTTATTCTTAATTTTAGGGCTTTTTTTCTTTCCCGGAATCAATTGTATTATAAAAGATTCTGTTTTAAGTAGATACCAGAAATGATTTAGTTAGTAAAGATTTACTAGTTTTTGACAGCAATAAATCTTAACATTTTTTATTACAAAAAAAATGTAATGAAACTATTAATAAAGTCAAAAGAAAAAATATCTTCAAAATCTTGTTTTGATTTAGTGCTGTTTTAGAGTGCAAGATCATCAGTAAATAAAAAAAAAACACTGTTTTAGAGTGCAAGATCATCAGTTAATAAAAAAGATTGTTTTTTTTTTTAGAAATATAACTTGGATTCCTTTGAAGCTGTTAAAAAACAATCTATGGATAGATTGTATTTTAAATTTGCTTAACTATTAAGAACTCTCTTTGCCAAGCGAATTGTTATGCTCAAATTATGATTTTAGCACTATAATGTCATTTAATCCGTCAAACAATAGATTATATGATTTTTCATAACTAATTTCAACTGGTTTAGCACGAAATATGTACATTGGTGATTATTTATCTTTTCTGCAAGTGTGTGGTTATGCGTATCAATAGTATGAGATAGTGTGGATAGTGAAGGGGCTTGAACGTCTGAGTTCAAATCCTCTATATTTATATATAAAAACATAATAATCGTTCTGAAATCAGTGATAACATTTAAATTATTTATAATAAAGTAATATATTTAATGACACAAAAGTTTTTAATGTTTAAAGGTTTGTTTTTTTATTAATATTATTCAATTTATTTTATTAATTATTTATTTTTTGAAGCTATAATCTTAATTTAAATAAAATAATTGTATTAGTGTGGTTATTCTTGGTATCAAATTATTAAAAATTTTCAAATAACCAATATTTAGTTTTTAATAAATAATTTTTAAATTATAAATTTCAATAGGGTTAAGATGTTAATAAACAAAATGTTATATTTCACATCTCACTTACTATAGATTTATAGCAGCATATTTCAACTTACTACTTTGATTATTTAGAAAATCAATGTAATAAATAATATGTTAAATATAATGACGTCATTTTTTCTGTTTGCATTTAATATGATTTCAGAGGCAGTTCTCTTTACTCATTGTAAGCTTGAGGAAGGCATAAACTCTGGATGGTAATGTCTTTATATACAGCCACTATTCCAGTGAGTTTTTTGCTTGTAACTTCCTTTAGTGAAAGATTTGGATCTAATATACTTTACATTCAGCATGCTTTTAAAATTTATTTATACTATCAAATGAATGTCTGAAATTTTAAAAACTTAAAACTTTTAAATTTAGCCAAGTTGATTCTTTAAATCTACAATTTAGACATTAGTCCAATAAATAGACATTTTGGTAATTTTATGTAAACTGTAAAAAAATTGCATCCTGTGATTACTAATAGCAATGAAGCATCACATCACTTTCTATGTTTAGTGCATACATTTAGGTGCATATCTCTTAATTCTATTCACAAGCTATCTATTATAGGCTTAAATAATTAAGGGATACTAAATGGCAGTGCTATTATATCCATATTTTCAAATTGAATCATGTAATAAATACCTTTGAAATAAAATAAAGAGAATTGTTCCTAAAAAAAAAAAAAAAAGTATTTAAGTAAAAACATTTCCATTTGATTTACTAGAATACAGTTAGATAAAAATGTACAGCAAGATTCTACACTTACAATATTTTAAAAATAAATTTGCATAATTATTTCAAATAAAGTGTAATGCTTTTTATCTCAGGTAAATTATTCAGCATCATATAATTATTTTTAAAGTTTTTTTTTATTAATAACACTAAACAATTACAATTTGTTATTTTCAAAAATTAATTTTATAAATAATTTTATGTTTAACTGCATTGGAGATCAGAAATGTTTGAGACTTCAAGTATAAGAATAGCAGAACAGTTCCATTTATTTAACCAAAGACATTTTTAACTTTCCTCAGTTTTCAATCAATTCATAAATTACAGACTAATCCTTTCATTGCTGTCTAAATTACATAACTAATTAAATAAGATATTACTACAAATTTACAAGAATCAAAAAGAGGCAAAGCTCTCCATACACTAGTGCCATCTAGTACAAGCCAGAGCAATCAATGGATGCAAGAAAGTTTATGCATAAAATCCCTATCTAGTGCCTACTCATACAATATATCCAGACTAATCAGGCTTAACAATTTTTGGAAATTAATTATAGAAGATTTAAAAGATAACTTAAATTTGAAGATACTAAAATGTTTTCAGTATACAGATAAAATACTGTAATATCTTTCATAATTGATAATCTTTTTCTCAAGTTAATGAGAATAAAATTCACACAAACATTCTATGATTTTAGTTTACATATGTTTTAAAAGCAAATTCAAAGTTACTCAACCATTTCTCGAATTTCTGTATGCTTAATAAATTAAGAGATGCAAAATAAAAGTATAGATAATATAGCTATAAATTGGGATAAAATAACCACCATCTAGCATCAATAGATTACTCATGTTTATATTAAGTAGTTAGATTAGAAAAATAAATATGAATTTAATCCAATGTTTCAGTTTGTATTTACATTTTTTCTGGATGCTAGTTATTTTTAAGATATGGTGCCGTCTATAGAATAAAATGAACAAGATAGTAACAACTTTTTTATCAATTTAGATTTAGGGAGGTATCTGTCTAGGAGTCTCTATGTTAGCACTTATAGCAACTGTTTTTAAGTATGGTACTCACTATAGTCTCAGTTAAAATTTGTATTCAACTTAATGTAAGCAACCAATTTTTCTGATATATCAATATAAAGATGAAATTCGGCATCATCTGTTTTAAAGTGCACATTATTCAATGACCTATGTCAAGAATTATTTAATATGTCTAACATAATTCCAAAAGAATGAATGACTAAAATGATTGTTTCTTTTTTATACAATGTAAAAGCATTCATTCATGGTTTAAGTGTTATAGAATATGGAAGAGCCAAATTTATTTTTGATGGCATTATCTATATTACTTTAAGGATATTGAATTGAGTTCCTAAATGACGCTAACAATCTATTGCACATATTATTCAATGACTTATGTCAAATATTATTTTTATATCTAAAATAAATATAAAATATTAAATGATTAAAACAATTGTTTCTACTTCATACATTGAAATCACTTATTTTAAATGCTATATGATATGTAAGAGGCAAATTTATATTTGATGGTAGCATCTATATTACATTAAGGATACTGAGTTATTAATAATATAATGAGTTCCTAAATGACATTATCAATTTACAAAATATAAATGATAAAAACCAAGGTTATAAGATGTAAAATGAAATAAATTAAAGCTGATGGTAATGATCTCATTCAAATCTGAATTTGTATGGTACTAGTAGAAAAAAAAACAACTAATATCTTGAAAATATGGCCTGATCTAAATATAATACACATAAGTGTATATATTTTATCAAACAATAATAATTTACAATAAAATTATAATAATATTTAAGATGTATATGTTATATCAATAATTTTGAAAAACTGCTTTATGAACTTCATTCAATTCTATAAACATCAGACTAATGTATATATCAAATTAATGTAAATATAATAAAGTTATTTATATTAAATATACAAGAATGTATGGAGTGGACATTAGGAATTTACCCTGCTCGGTTCTTTTAAGTCCTCCAAGAGGAATCAAAGGGTCTCCTTTCAATAAATAGAAAACTCCTTTCTGCAGCTGTTATTACTATGTGATTATTCATATAGTATATGAACATGGATGGGCTGCTCACCAACACAGATTAGCCAGCGTGATGAGTTTATTAGCTTTTTACCTCTGAGTTTAAGCATATTTTTTCAATATGTACAATCATGACAGACAAAAATAAATCATGGCCCTTATTCCCAGGAGGCTGTAAGGTCACAAACCAAAGCAGCGGTTGGTGGCCGAAGATGGAGGGTGCTAAGAATCCCCTGATTGTGGACTCAGTCTGCTATTTGATGACAACTTTTTATTTAGGTACTTACAACTGCAGATCACTTTCAAGTGAAGGGAGATTGCAAGAGTTAGAAGAAGAACTGTCTTATATTAAATGGGACATTATTGGACTTTGTGAAGTTAGAAGAAAAGGTGAAGAAACAATTGATTTAAAAAGTAAACATATACTCTACTATAAAGGCACAAATATTAGAAATGCAAGTGGAGTAGGATTCATTATAAATAAAAAATGGAAGAATAACATTGTGGAGATTGATGGTGTATCAGACAGAGTGGCAAGATTAGTTTTACAACTTAATAGCAGATACCAAATGCAGATAATTCAGGTTTATGCCCCAACAAGTTTTCATAGTGATGAAGTTATAGAAGAGTTTTATATGGATGTACAAAATGCTTTTGATCAGAGTAAACAACATTTTAAAATTGTTATGGGAGACTTTAATGCTAGAATTGGTAAACAAATGAAAGATGAAAATGCTGTAGGTAATTTTGGTTATGGTAATAGAAATGAGAGAGGATATAGACTTGTGGAGTTTGCAGAAAAAGAAAAACTTTATATTATGAATTCTTTTATTGAGAAAAATGTTAAAAGGAAATGGACATGGAAGCATCCAAATGAAGGTATGGCAGAATTGGATTATATTTTGACTAAGCAAAAATACATATTTCAAGATTGTAATGTTCTTAATAAATTTAACACAGGAAGTGATCATCGATTAGTAAGATGTTAATGCAAAACTAGAGAGACAAAAATTATTAAGAAAAACAATATTTACAGTTGATATTCCTAATCTTCAGAACCGTTCTAATGAATTTAAATTAGAACTTACAAATCGGTTTCAAGTATTAGTAGATTTTGAACATGATTCAGATTTGAATAACATTAATAGGAAAATAAGCGATACACTTTTAAAAACTGCAACAAAGATAGCTGGTAGAAAAAAGCAATAATTGACCAATAAAATTGCTATAGAGAGTAGAGAATTTATGAAGAAAAAAAGGAATTTGAGGATATACAACAATGATGCATTAAAAATATTGAATATCTTGAATTTTGTAAAATGGTGTAGAAAAGAGTTGAAAATGATATAAGAAAGTATAATTGTAAACTAGCAAGGAAAGCTGTAGAAGAGAATAAAAGTCTAAAGAGTGTAAAACAATATTTTGGTATTTGTAGGAAATTTATATCTGCAATAAGAAAAAAAGATGGCATTATTACTAAAAAGAGAGATGACATATAAAATGTGTAGAAGACTTCTATCAAGAATTATATAGTAATAAAGAACAAGTGCCTCCTATACATATTATATCTTCCGAATTGCCCAGAATTTTGAATGAGGAAGTGAGACATGCAATTAAATTTATGAAGAAAGGGAAGGCTCCAGGTAATGATGGAATTGTAAGTGATATATTAAAAGAAGCAGGTGAAGAAATAGAATTTTTTTAGCAAAGTTATATACTAAATGTCTAAATGATAAAGATGTACCAGATGATTGGAAGAATGCAGTATTAATATTAATATTTAAAAAAAAGTGATAAAGAAGACATTAGAAATTACATACCTATCAGTCTTTTATCAGTTTTATACAAAATTTTTACTAAGATAATTACAACTCGTCTACAGAAAACACTGGATTTTCACCAACCAAGGAAACAAGCTGGATTTAAAAGTGGTTTTAGTACAGTAGATCATATCCAGGTATTGAGAGAAATTATAGAAATGACAAATGAATATGAATTGCCATTATGCTTAGGATTTGTAGACTATGAAAAGGCATTTGATTCTATAAACATTTCTTCAGTGATTAAAGCATTGGATCATCAAGGTGTAGATCCAGGATATTATCATATTTTGAAAAATATTTATAAAAATGTAACAGCAACAATTAGATTACATAATGATAGTAGGAAAATCAACATTGAAAAGGGTGTAAGACAGGGTGACTCCATATCTCCAAAACTTTTTACAGCAGTGCTGCAAGAAGTATTTTGTGGATTAAAATGAAAAGCTAAAGGAATGAAAGTAAATGGAGATTCTTTAAGTCATTTAGATTTTGTAGATGATGTAGTTGTTTTTGCAAATAATGCTTTAGATCTACAGGAAATGTTGCAGGAGTTATCAGATGAAAGTAGGAAAGTAGGACTAAAGATAAATGTTAAAAAGACTAAAATAATGTTTAATAGATTTTCTCAAAATATGAAAATAAAGATTGATTATGATGAGTTAGAAGAAGTTAACAGTTACAAATACCTTGGTCAGATTATTAATACAGATTAAAATATAATGGATGAAATTAATCATAGAATTAAATTTGGTTGGAGTGCTTTTGGTAGAAATAACTTGATACTAAAAGGAAATATGCCTATGTGTTTGAAAAGGAAGGTTTTTAATAAATGTGTTTTGCCAGTTCTTACTTATGGATCTGAGACTTGGACAATTAATAGAAGAGCAATACAGAGACTTCAGACCACTCAAAGAAGTATGGAGAGATGCATGTTGGGAATAACAAGAAGGGATCGAAAATGCAATGTATGGGTAAGAGAGCAAACAGGTGTTACTGACCTCATTGAAAAAATTAAAAGACTGAAGTGGAGTTGGACTGGATATATTGTTAAAAGAGATGATAACAGATGGACAATTGGAATTTTAAACTGGATTCCAAGAGATTGTAATAGACCCAGAAATAGACCACATGTAAGATGTGTGGATTAAATACGAAAGTGTGCAGGGGTGATGTGGAGAAGAGAAGCTAAAGATAGGAAAAGATGGATTGAACTTGGAGAGACCTTCATCCTGCAGTGGATTGATAATGGTTGATGATGATTAAACATATATATTTATTGTAAGAGTTTAATATTTAATCATATTAATATAATCACACATAGATCTATGTTTTCAACCTGTCAAAAATTAGTAATACTATAAACATATGACAACAAAGTGAATTTTAATGATTTAATTATCTGTATACTTGTAATTGTAATTTTTCTTTCATAGTTTATCCATCTAGCCATTTTATTCTGATTGGAGCATGAATAATTTATTATTTAAAAAGTAAAGATTCTAAGTTAATTTAAATCAATCACATGAGTGATGATGGATTACTGTAATTAGAAAAATATGATTATATTATAGTAAGAGACTTGATTAATGGTAAGAGAGGTATCACATCTATAGGTGATGTTCAACTCATGATTTATCTTTATCTTTTTATATTGAAAGTATTGTAAATGAATTATTATTTTGGTTACTCTATTTTATACAATTGTATTGCACATTTAACATATTTATTATTATTTTGTTGAACCAAAATAATAAATATGTTACTGGTGAAATATGAAAATTGATATTGTATAGAATGTCTAGGAATTTTATATAATACCAAAGTGACTCATTCAAGTATGAATTACTTAGATTTTCACTCACTTCCTAGGCATTCTATAAAAGATGAAAAAAAAATTGGTAATGCATAAAACCCTCCTAGTATGAATGAGGTCACAAAGATATCAACAAAATTTAAGTTCCATGATTTTAACATGTGATTAGTGAAGGTAATAATTGAAATTGTTATAAATCTTATTGTCTTATTGTACATTTTACAGTTAGTTAATAAAAAGTGGATAGATAATTACCTCGAAATTCTTTACATCCTTACCTTCAAAATAACGGTGTGAAAATGATATTCATTTCTTTCCTGATTTGTTCAATGTTTAGAGAAAAACTGGTCTTTCATGACCATTATCACAGACTATTTTTTTAGTATTACATTTTATCATCAGAGGGCTTGTCAGAAAGATAAGTTAATGGTGCCATATTCAAAAGCAATAAAACAAAATTCCAGTGAAATATAAAAAATTTAATGTATAGGCAAACATTTATTAAAAACACTATTTAGGACAGTTTCTTTTGTTCTAGTATTTTCTCATAGAGATTGAATATAATAAAACCCATCTCTTCTAATCAGATTTCTTAAATTTTCTTATAAACCTTTTCATTAAAAGTCTTTTTTATACTTAGTCAAAAATGTATTTGGCATTTTTAGAATGCATAAGAATTCTTTACAAAATCTTGGGAAAATATGTAAAACATGAAAATAAATATGAAATTTCATACTTTGCTCAAAAACATCACACATTGTATAGAATGCCAAGATGTTATATACAATGCCAATTTTTCAAACTTTGATGGTTACATAGAGAGTACCATTTAATTACTTTTTTATATAAATTATGGTCCATTTATAAAACAATTGTTTATTACTACAATTTGATCTACAACTTATTTGACACAATAAACTTTAGATATGTGTTACTTATTAACACTATTCATTTAGATTAGATATTATCATATCATTTTTATTACAGATATAAATTTTTCATTTGTCTTTTCAATGTTTTTATTCATATCTTTTAAGAAAAAGTGGTGAGGGTTTAAAGAATACTATAAATTATATAAAATAATTAATATTATAATGATTTATCAAAAGACAAATCCCACATTAAATCACGTAAGGATATGTTTCATTTTGAATTATTGATCAGTTTCTTTTGTCTTCTATATTTTTATTTAGTTTTACAACTTTCAAAATATCTTTATTAACACTCCTACAACCAAATGCTCACAACTGATTTTTTTCTTTCACTCATCAGAATTTCTACATCAAGTAATATTTTCTCTCTTAATATTTTCAATACATCTATATTATTAATTTTATACATTTTTATTCTGAGCCTGACATACATATCAAAGTCTCCAATTAAGACTTTTAAAATTCTACTTTAAAATGGCACAAAACAAACTTTTAATAAAAGCCTGTTCATCATCATCATTATCAACCATTATCAATCCACTGCAGGATGAAGGTCTCTCCAAGTTTAATCCATCTTCTCCGATCATTAGCTTCTCTTCTCCACATCACCCCTACACATTTTCTTATTTCATCCATCCATCTTACATGTGGTCTCCTTCTGGGTTTTTTACAATCTCTTGGAATCCAGTTTAAAATTTCAATTGTCCATCTATTATCATCTCTTCTAGCAATATGTCCAGCCCAACTCCACTTCAATCTTTTAATTTTTTCAATGAGGTCAATAACACCTGTTTGTTCTCTTACCCATACATTGCGTTTACGATCTCTTCTTGTTACTCCCAACATACATCTCTCTATACTTCTTTGAGTGGTCTGAAGTCTCTGTATTGATCTTCTATTAAGTGTCCAAGTCTCAGATCCATAAGTAAGAACTGGTAAAACACATTTGTTAAAAACCTTTCTTTTCAAACACATAGGCATATTTCCTTTTAGTATCAAGTTATTTCTACCAAAAGCACTCCAACCAAGTTTAATTCTATGATTAATTTCCTCCATTATGTTTCCATCTGTATTAATAATCTGACCAAGGTATTTGTAACTGTTAACTTCTTCTAATTCATCATAATCAATCTTTATTTTCATATTTTGAGCAAATCGATTAAACATTACTTTAGTCTTTTTAACATTTATTTTTAGTCCTACTTTCCTACTTTCACCTGATAACTCCTGCAACATTTCCTGCAGCTCGGAAGCATTATTTGCAAAAACAACTACATCATCTGCGAAATCTAAATGACTTAAATAATCTCCATTTACTTTCACTCCTTTAGTTTCCCATTTTAATCCACAAAATACTTCTTGCAGCACTGCTGTAAAACGTTTTGGAGATATGGAGTCACCTTGTCTTACATCTTTCTCAATGTTGACTTTCCCAGTATCATTATGTAATCTAATTGTTGCTGTTGCATTTTTATAAATATTCTTTAAAATATGACAATATCCTGGATCTATACTTTGATGATCCAATGCTTTAATCACTGAAGAAATGTTTATAGAATCAAATGCCTTTTCATAATCTACAAATCCAAAACATAATGACAACTCATATTCATTTTTCCTTTCTATAACTTCTCTCAATACTTGAATATGATCTACTGTACTAAAACCACTTTTAAATCCAGCTTGTTCTCTTGGTTGGTGAAAATTCAAGGTTCTCTGTAGACGAGTTGTAATTATCTTGGTAAAATTTTTATATAAAACTGATAAAAGGCTGATAGGTCTGTAATTTCTAATATCTTCTTTATCACCTTTTTTAAATATTAATTTTATTACTGCATTCTTCCAATCATCCGGTACATCTTTATCATTTAGACATTTGGTATATAACTTTGCTAATATTTTTTCTGTTTCTTCACCTGCTTCTTTTAATATATCAATTATAATTCCATCATTACCTGGAGCCTTTCCTTTTTTCATACATTTAATTGCATTTCTCACTTCTTCATTTAAAATTCTGGGCAATTCGGAAGATGTAATAGATATAGGAGGTACTTGTTCTTTATTACTATATAATTCTTGATAAAAATCTTCTACCAATTTCATAATGTCATCCCTCTTTTTAGTAATAATTCCATCTTTTTTCCTTATTGCAGATATAAATTTCCTACCAATACCAAAATGTTGTTTTACATTCTTAAGACTTTTATTTTCTTCTACAGCTTTTCTTGCTAGTTCACAGTTATACTTTCTTATATCATTTTCAACTCTTTTCCGCACCATTTTACAAAATTCGAGATATTCAATTCTTTTTAATGCATAAGCCTGTTAGTCTACTGTAAATCTCGCTGTGACTATTTTACCAATACTTTAAACAATTCATCAAATATTAAGAGCAATAATCTATTCTTTAACTTATTATCTAATGATTACTTTTAATCTTTTATTCTCAATTAATTTTTAACACTTTAGTTTTATTTCAAATGTATATAATTTAAATGTTTCACAAATTATATATTTTATATCATTGGTATTAAGCTCACTCTCACTAACTGAAAACATTGTCAATGGTAAGCATAATATAAAGGCAAAACTCTCCATATAGTAGTGTCACCTTGTGCCAAAAAGAGTAATTAATTATGTGCTAGTATAGAGTATGGTGATCATGTGATGTTTAGTGGTTTAAGCATAATATAATGACCTCTCTTACTTCCAATATTATATATATTCTTATCATAACTCATTCAAAAATTTACTTCCATATGCATTACATAAAACAAGTTAATAACAATATTCATTTTCATTACTTCATTCTGCAACAAGACAATCCAATTTTATAAGTAGTAACATTTGTTAACAAAAATTTTAATAAAATATTTCACCTGCAAATTCCCATATTGCTCTTTATAAATATTTTTCAACAATTGTTCTCATGATTTCAGTGTACCTTTATTCTTTATCCATTTTCAAAATCAAATCTTTTTATGTATTTTATTGTAAACATATTTGTTTAAGGCTTTTGACCATGGGATTTAAAAAAAGGTGTTTTCAAAATGTCACATCACATTTGTCTACCATAATGGTAAATGTTAGAATAAAATTTTATTTAACTATTTAGCATCCTAAATTACATAACCAATAACAAATAAGTTTTTCAAATTATTTTCTTTTTGGCCTTTAATAAATTATTACATTCAATTGGAATCTTATCAACTCCTCATGATTTTTTATCTTTCAACTCAGAATATTTAAGACTTCTTTATTATTATGGTGCCTAAACCATTCTTTTTTACCTAACCTTAGTCTCTCTTTTATTCAAAACCTAACAAAATAATATTAATTCTGATAATTTTGCAGCACTGTTTAAAAAAATAAGTACATTATTAAAATATGATAAATTCATTGTAATAAATAATAATATTCTGCCAATTCATTCTGAAGACAAATTATTAATCTCAAAATCATTGTGATTAAAGTTTCTTCAATACTGATATTGATGATTGAAATTTGTAACAAAACATAAGAGTATGAGTGGTTAAAATTGCAAGATATGTAATGCATAATATAATTCTAAAGCTAATGCATATTTAAATATATTAATAGTAATAATAAAAATTGTAAATTTGTTGAATCAGTAAGAAAATAAAAATTCTGAACTATTGGATCAGAAATTGTATGTCTGCTGCATATATGAAAATTAGCTGAAACAATCTTAGAATAAAAAAAATAATATTTTAGACTAAATTTTATGCATTATAATTCCAAGATTAATTTTCAATAGAAAAAAGATAAAACATAATCAGATTATATCATCATATCGTAAGCCATGTATAGAAAAAGAAAAAAAAAATCTTCATTTGTAAAATATTTAGATGCAAAAAAAAAAAATCATTTTTTTTTTTTATAGAATGGAATGCATCTTTTAAACAACACACATTATGACAGTTTTCTATAAGATCACAATATACTATTAATAATACAAAATCAACAAGTTATTTTTAATAATGTCAGAACTTGTTTAACTGCATACACATTTTTATATATTAGAGTCTTGTGATTCAATGTTGAAGCATTTGCTCGATAGCACATACCCAAGAGTTGAATTTGAATTATGCAAACTTGAAAATGTTTTTTAGATATACTAATAACATATAAAACATTTTCTTTTATAACTAACTAGTCATATAAATTCATAACTTCTCACTAAAAAAGCTATAAGCTAGAAACTAATCTGAGGATAAAAATAAGTTAGACTAAATATAGAATTTTTAGGCATTAATTAATAGCTGATATTGATTATTCAAGAAGATAATAAGTAATGTAGAAACAGAACGAAAATTTTCTTTTAAAAACAATTAAGTAAGCCAGAATTTCATACTACTTAGACTGCTTTATACCAGTCCTGATTAACTGATAAATGTGCTTACAGTATTAAAAACTGAAGATACCAAAATATATAGTTATTCAACTGGTTTAAGATCTATACAATTGTACTATCAAAGTGAGTTAGATTCAAACACTAAAATATTTCCGCATTTTATAAGGCTATTAACTTTATAGTAAAAAATGAGTATGAGAATAGTTGCTGTAGGAAAGGTGTGCTAGATGTCAAGCGTAGGTGGCCTAGTAGTTAGCATTGGCCTGGGTTCGCTTCCCGGTCAACACATTTGACATAGGAAAAAATAAGAAATAAAAAAAAGGTGTGCTAGATTAAAAAAAAAACCCACTTGCAATAGATTCAGATAAAAATTCCACACTGATAAATAGAAATTAATTTAGAAATATGGTTAGGACAGTATTGGATAAAGATTTATTAAAGATTACCACCTGGTATACGTTGATTATTCAAGTTTTTTTTTTTTTGATAATTTAGATTGCATAAGTAAGAGAAATAAATTTTGCTACTAAAAAGCAAAAGTTCGTTTACGTTTGTTTGCAAGACGTTTCTATTGGTGGTTATATTTTAATGCAATACACTAATTACTTATTTTTGTTAACTTATCTGCTCACAAAATCACTTTCAAATATTTTTTAATAACATAAATGTAAATTTCAAGTGGATATTTGGGGGGAAAAAGTTGAATAAAAATGTAAATTGTTTTAAAGTAGTAAAACTATAGAATCAAAAGCCCTTTATGCATCTTGATAATAAAGTGTTAAAATTACGAAAATATTTTTAAATTAATCTCATCCTCAAGCTAACCAATCATGATTAAAAAGTGTTACAATTCTTTTTCTATTTAAAACCAGAATTTAAAATGTTTTTGGGACAATATTGATTTTAAAATATTTATCAAAGAACGTACATGGTGAAAATTGAATATTTATTAGTTTTCACTTCATTTACATTCTATAATGTTATAATAATACAAAGCAAATGAAAACAAAACTTGAGAAAAATGTGACAAAACTCTCGAGGGAGATATTTTGTTATTTTTTAAAAAAATCCCTTGGAATTTAATCTTGCTAATTAAATCATCACATCCTAACTAATTATTGCAAAAGCTCACACATCAAATAATTTATAAAACATTATTCTGGAAGAAATCCCAACTTGTCCAATCAGATTGAAATAACAGAGAATTTAAAAAAAAACATCTAGAATATTTTTAAAATACAGACTTACAGAGACTGTCAAAATTGAATGTATATATATATATATTCTCTCGTAACTCATAATAATTTGGGAAAAATATAAATTCATTTAGAATAGCACTTTTACATATGTAATATATAAATGTATATATTTTTTGATATAATGTAAAATGATTCTTAAACCACTAAACATCACATATTCACCATTATTTATGCTTACACAAGCTGCTTATACAGAGACGTGATCTCAGCAACTATGCCCAGATAAACCTGTTAGCCACTTTATTTTCCATTCCCCATTCTAAGTCTTCCCATATTCTGCCCCATCCCATTTCCACAACATAATCTTTGTCAACTCTATGACCTTTAAATCTAAACCCCCCCTTATCTTTTTGCATACCCAGCATAAAAACAACTAACTCACTTTCTGTATTGTCATTTTGTTCATGTCTATTCTCCCATAACTTCATTATCTGTACCCTTTCTGCTTTCAAGCATTTACATTCAATCAATAGATGCCTAATATTTTCTATACCTTCCTTACACAATTTGCATGCTAAATCACCCATAGTTTTCCATTTACATGTATATTCTCTTGTTGCTAAAGATCCCATTCGAGCCTTAAACAATAAACTACTTTCCTTACTATTATCATAAATTAACTCATTTCCAATATTCCGTTTACTTCTATATATATTTAAACTCTTCTTATCCTCCATACTACTTCTCCATCTCTCCAACTCCCTATTTTTTATTAATGCTTCTATTCTTTTATCCCATTCCTTACCACTATAACACTCAACACTCCTCCTAATACAATCATCCCACCTTTTATACAAGTACACTGATATAAATTCTTTATCCAAATCTTTTGCATAACGCATTACCTTTCTCACCCATCTTGTTACCTGCCCTTTACTCATAACCCAATTAAACACTATTTTGGCTATTATTTTATTATCCATAAACTGCAACCTACCAAACATTTTCATTTTACTTTTTGCATCTCTCATATAGAAACTTGACCATCCCATTTCTCCTTGAATTGCCTCCTTTGCTGTCCACATCTCTGCATCTAATGCATGTCTTCCTACTTCCCTTTGAACTTTCTCTAAATAATCTAAAATCCTTTTACTAACACATAATGCATCATTACCATATGTTAACCCTGCTACTGCAACTCCCTTCCATACAATTCTAGCTACATCATATTTATTATATGAAAATACTATTAGTTTCTTTACCAAACCTTTTCTTTTCTTTGCTTCATTTACCAATTTTTTCTCCCATTCAACCAAGCAATTTTCCTGATTACATAAGATGATTCCCAAATACCTATATCTATCCACCACACTTAACTTTATATCCCCCAATTAAAAAACTACATCCTCTCTTTCCCCAGTATTAACCATCATTATATTTAATTTTTCTTCACTACATTTAATTCCCATCTCTTTACCCACCGTTGCACATGTCCACAACATAATATCCATATCTTCTCTTCTTTCTGCACATAAAAAGATATCATCTGCACACAGTAGCACCATTTAGTGCAAGTCAGAGTAATCAAGCTAGAAACTAGTCTGGGGATATTGGATGAGTAGGCACTAGTAGGAATTATATGCACAAACCTTACTGCATCTATTGATTATGGTGTCTTGCACTGAGTGGCGCTACTATATGGAGAGTTTTGCCTCTGAAAAGTGGAAAGGCAAGAGGTTTAGATAAATGGGCAGCAGAGATGGTAATGAATTTAGGGCATAGAGCAAAAGCAAAGTTATCATGTTTTAATAAGATTACACAGAAGAGAGTTTTTCTGGGTAGTTGGAGGAAAGGAAAGGGTAAGGATCATAAAAAGTTAAATAATTATAGACCGATAGTGGTAACATCAGTTTTATATAAATTTTTTTCATATGTGATAGCTGGAAGAGTTGTAAAATGAATGGAAAAGAATAATGTAGTGGGCAAAATGCAAGGAGGTTTTAGGTCAGATAGGCATATAGGAGATAGTTTATTTGTAGTTACACAACTTACGGAGATGAGTAGAAATGCAGATAGATCATTATATATGAGTTTTATAGATATAGAGAAAGCATATGATAGAGTAAATAGAAATAGATTATAAGTAAAATTAGCAAATTTGGGAATGGATGAAGCTTTAGTAAATAATATTAAGAAATTATATGAAAATAATTATTATATTTACCAATTAGGGGATATAGAATCAGTTAAAGTTAAAAATGGGGTGGAATTAAGGTAAGGATGCCCTATGTCACCTATTTTGTTTTGGTTGTATTTGAGTGAAATAGAGAAGGCAATAGAAAGACTAGGAAGAGGGATAGAGATACCGTTAATAGGTAGTAAGGGAGTATATACTTTGTCGGGTCTTTTTTTTGTGGATGATATCTTTTTGTGTGCAGAAAGAAGAGATGGAAATTATTTTGAGGACATGTGCAAGGGTGGGTAAAGTGATGGGGATTAAATTTAGTGAAGAAAAATCAAATATAATAATGGTTAATAGTGGGGTAAGAGAAGATGTAGAATTTTCATTGGAGGATATAAAGTTAAGTGTGGTGGATAGATATAGGTACTTGGGAATTATCTTATGTAATCAGAAAAATTGCTTGAATGAATAGGAGAAAAAAATGGTAAATGAAGCAAAAAAAAGGGTTTGGAAAAGAAATTAACAGTATTTTCATATAATAAATATAATGTAGCTAGAATTGTATGGAAGGGAGTTGCAGTAGCAGGGTTAACATATGGTTATGATGCATTATGTGTTAGTAAAAGGGTTTTAGATTATTTAGAGAAAGTACAAAGGGAAGTAGGAAGACATGCATTAGATGCAGAAATGTGGACAACAAAGGAGGCAATTCAAGGAGAAATGGGATGGTTACATTTTTATATGAGATGCAAAAAGTAAAATGAAAATGTTTGGTAGGTTGCAGTTTATGTATAAGAAAGGAATAGCCAAAGTAGTGTTTAATTGGGTTGTGAGAAAGGTAATGCGGTATGCAAAAGATTTGGATAAAGAATTTATATCAGTATACTTGTATAAAAGGTGGGATGACTGTGTTAAGAGGATTGTTGAGTTTTATAGTGGTAAGAAATGGAATAAAAGAATAAAAGCATTAATAATAAATAGGGAGTTGGAGAGATGGAGAACTAGTATGGAGGGTAAGAAGAACTTAAATATATATAGAAGTAAACGGAACATTGGATGCGAATTAATTTATGATAATAGCAAGGAAAGTAGTTTATTGTTTAAGACTCAAATGAGATCTTTAGCAACAAGAGAATATACCCATATATGGAAAACTATGGGTGATTTAGTGTGCAAATTGTGTAAGGAAGGTATAAAAAATATTAGGCGTCTGTTGATTGAATGTAAATGCTTAAAAGCTGAAAGGGTACAGATAATGAAGTTATGGGAGAATAGATATGAACAAAGTGATTATACAAAAAGTGAGTTATTGGTTTTTATGCTGGGGTTGTGAAAAGATAAGGAAGATAAAGGCCAAAGAGTTGACAAAGATTATGTTGTGGAAATGGGATGGCGTAGAATATGGGAAGACGTAGAGTGGGGAATGGAAAATAAAGTGTCTAACAGGTTTATCTGGGTATAATTGCTGAGATATTCTTGACTTCATTTAAAAAGAAGCCAAAATACATCACATCACATTCTCTTTGTAAAATGATTCTTCTTAGGTAGAAACCAAAAATTACTTTGTATCAATGATGGCTATATGATGTGATGTGATGCACTGTGTCTTCTCCTTATACAAAATCAGAAATCTCTCAGCAACTATGCTCCCAAAAAACCTATTGCCACTTTATCTTCCCTTTCCATTCCTGATACTACATTTTTATATATCCTGCTCCATCCCATTTCTACAGCATAAATTTTATCAATTCCATGACCTTTATATCAAAATTCCCATTATCTTTTCCCAAATCCAGCATAAAAATCAATAACCCACATTCTATATAATCACTTTCTTTATATTTATTCTTCTAAAACTTATTACTTTTATCATTCTGCTTTCAGATATTTACATTCAATTAACAGATGTACCTAATATTTTCTATACCTTTGTTGCATAACTTGCATAAATCACCTACATTTTTCCATTTATGTGTACAATCTCCATTTAACAAGATCCCATTTGTGCCTTAAACAGTTAACTATATTTCTTGCTATTATCATAAATTAACTCACACCCAATATTCTGTTTATTTTCATATATACATGTAAACTCTTTTTACTCTCCATACTAGTTCTTCATCTCTCCAACTCCCTATTATTTATTAATGCATCCATTCTTTTATCCCATTCCTTACCACTATAACACTCAACAATTTTGGTAACACAATCACCCCACCTTGTGCACATGTATACTAACATAATCTTCTCTATACTGCCTTACCTTTCTCACCCATCTTGTTATCTACCTTTTATTCATAAACCCAATTAAATACTATTTTGACTATTCTTTTATTATCCATAAACTACAATCTACTAAAATTTTCATTTTGCTTTATGCATCCCTCATATAAAAACTAGACCATCACATTTCTCCTTAAATTGCCTCCTTTGCCATCCACACATCTGCATCTAATGCATATCTTGCTACTTCTCTTTGTACTTTTCCCAAGTAATCTAATACCCCTTTACTAACACATCCACATTGTTACCATATGTTAACCCTGCTACCACAACTCCCTTCCATACAATTCAAACTACATCATATTTATTATATGAAAACACTGTTAATTTCTTTATCAATCCCTTTCTTTTCTTTGTTTCATTTATATTTTTTTTCTCCCATTAATCCAAGAACTTTCTCTGATTACTTAAGATGATGTCCAAATAATTATATTTATTCACCACACTTAACTTTATATCCCCTAATTCACTAGACTTAATCCTCATCTCTATACCCACCCTGGCACTAATCTTCTGCATAACTTCCATATCATCCCTTTTTTCTGTGCACAAAAAGACATTGTCTGCAAATAAAAACCTCGATAATATATATACTCCATTGCCTCTTATTAATGGTATCTCTATCCTTCTTCCTAGCCTTTCTATTGCTCTCTCCATTTCTCTCAAATACAACAAAAACAAAATATGTGACATAGAGCATCCTTGCCTTAGTCCCACCCATTTTTAACTTTAACTGATTTTATATTCCCCAATTGATAAATATGGTAATTATTTTCATATAATTTCTTAATAATATCCACTAAAGCTCCATTCATTTCCAAATTTACTAAACTTACCCATAATATATTTTCATTTACTATATCATAAGCCTTTTCTATATCTATAAAACCATATATAACTGTCTAACTGTATCCATAAGTTGTGTAACTACAGATAAAATATCTCCTACATGCCTATCTGATTGAAAACCTCTTTGCATTTCTCCTTTTATATTATTTTCTTCCATCCATTTTGCAACTCTTCCAATCCCAATATATGAAAAAAACATTATATAAAATAGTTGTTACCACTATTGGTCTATAATTGTTTAACTTTTATGATCCTTACCCTTTCCTTTAAATAGTAGCATTACTCTTTTATTACTCATATATGAATAAGGAAGAGCACTGTACTGTCCTCTATTAAATTTCTTTTAAAATTAAATCTTAGATGACAATTTTGTGAGCTTTACAAATTCTTAATAATTTATATTTCAGAAAGTTTATAAATAAATAGATATATGTAAATGTTATCATCTATAATGCATTTAAAAACATGAAAATCAGTTTTATGATGAACAACTTAAACAAAAATCAATTTACAATTAATTAAAAAAATCCATATTACTTTGTGAAAAGAAAAGTAAAATAATATAGACCACATGTCTGAGTTTTACATCTTAGTAACTTAAATTTTATCAACATAGATATAAAACTTTTCAAATTTCAATATTGGTAAAAAGAAAATTGTAAAAATATTACAATAAAGCAGGTACAGATAGCAGCACTCTTCTGTGAGTGTTAGAAACTCTTAAAAAATGGTAGGTGTTCAGGTAGCAATATAGTTTTTCTATAGATTTACATTTTATATATGACTTGTAAATATTTTAAGTTATCAAACTTACCTAGGAATATATTAAATACTTTATATTTTTTCTTCAAAAGTGTAAGCTTGTGGTTAAGACCTGTAGAGGTCCCTACCATCACATTTTCAAGTGCACATTCTTTAGGTTTATTGCCTTAGTAAATAATTTACATTTACATAAATGTTATATAATGAGTGTGCTAATAGCTCATATCTGAATATCTTTATCCCCAGACTGTCATCAGTAAACTGCTAGGACATGTAGACATTATATTTTAAAATACCAGAGCTAGAAACTAGTCTGAGGATAGGAATATTTACAATAGTTTGTTAAAAGCTATTAGCATGCTCATTATATAACATTTCTAGTACAAGCTTATTAAATTAAGTCACATGATATATGTCTTGCAAAGAAATCATTGTTTTGTTTTTGAGGCTTTGGCAATTTGATTTTGCTAAAGTTATTAATTTATTGGTGTATCTGAACTTAGTTCAATCTCATATGGCTATTTAAGTTAGATAATTGGATTTGAAGACAAAATGGATGTCTAAAAATTTCATATTTTTTACATAATAGGTAACTATTAGATAAATGCTGGGGCTTGACCTGTGATGTTTAAATCTAATACCTGAATGTGCTAGCATCTCACTGATGACAGCCAGACCAGATATTCAGAAAAGCTTGTTAAACGTTATTAGCAAGCTCATTATATAACATTTGTAGTACAAGTCATATGATATTTGATTTGATTTCTTTGTAATTTACATAAACATATGTTCTGGAAAGTTTCACAAAGTACTGGAAATATTACTATAGGAGGCATTAAAACCACTGCTAAAATAACAAAGGTTTCCTGATAAATGAATTTACAGAACATAAATTTTCAATATTATAATCCTATTAGTTCAATTAAACATAAATGAAGTAAAAAAAAACCCTTCAAAAAAAGCAAAATAAAATATTTTAAAATAGACTATTTTCTTCATCTTCACAAATTGAATTACAAAAGAATTTTTTTATAAAAAAAAAAGAATAATAATTTCTGATAATAATGAAATTATAATATTTAAATAAATACAAACAAAACCATTTGAAAAAGTAATATACTGATAGCAATAAATATGAAATCAATTATAAAAAATTCTGATACTACTTTTATGTTTTAAAAATAAAAAGTGTTGTCCATGCAATTAAAAAATTAAATTACTGAACTAAAACAATTGTGGTTCTAAATAGAAAAATAAATATTTCTTAGCTCAGAGCTTTTTACAAAACTATAATAAATCCAATTTTATTTAATGGTTATTAATCAAATTTCACCAGTCTTCAGTGAAATTAATACATCACTAATCATAATTAAAAAAAGGTAAATAAAAAAAAATATTGAATTAACTAATTTTACATTTTTAAAAATAGGAAAATGTATCTTCACTTTTTTTAATTTCATGAATTCCAACAATGTCTTATATTAGAAATGGCTTCCAATTCAGGAAATCTTCATTTTGAATGTGATTTGAAGTTGGAAATAGTTAAATAAAAAAGCATAATCAACTGACAGCCTGTTTTCAGCAATAAGAGATTCGCAATACTTTCTTCCTTTGATTTCTAGTCATTGCTTGGCTAATAATCACAATTTCCTGGGAATATAAAACCATACTTTTGTTTTATCTGTTATGTGAAAAAATTCATTCGTCTTCTTTTCAAGAAAACTCAACTGATGTTTCAGATAAGAATTACCAAGTTACTTAAACTAAGAGATATAAAATCAGTAAACTCTTTAAAGTGTCTGAGTAAATTGGTAAGCCACTCATCACTTTGTTTATCATATAATAATTAAATTGTGACAGCAGATGGCTTTCCATAAGAATGTCTTGAGTGGATACTAAGAATTTATCCTGCTCAGTTACTTTAATGCATCTAAGAGGAAACCCCTTTCAATTACCAGCAAAGTTTTTTCTGTAGTTTTTGTTTTGATATCATATAATGAAGCAGTTGGATCTGAGTTCGAGCCTAGCTTCATGATATCTAGCCATAAGCCATTTCAAACTCTAGTACTAACCTTAAATTTCTGATGCAATGGGGCTTTATACGTTCAATCCACACTAATCTCCATAAAGAAAAACTTATTTCATAAATGTGTGTTAAAATTAATTCGTTTGAGTTTAAATTAATCAATGCTATTAATAAATTCATGATAAAATTATTCATGAATTTATATATATTACAACTGTGTGGATTGTGCATATATATTTGTAAATATTTAAATATGTTTGAAAGTTTCATTGCATCGGGAATGTTTGATTTTATTTTTGAATAATTTGGTAAAGTTTTATTAATTAGAAAATGAATTCAAGTTAATGAGTTTGAAAGCCTTATTGAAGGAATGTATCTAAAAACAATCAGTAAATTTTGTAACATTGATAATGAAAGAAGCGCTAGCCCGAAGGCATCGGATACAGTATATGTAGCTCTGAAAAGTTTGGAGAGAGAAAAGCGATATTTGTTGCAGAAAAGTGCCAGTAAATTATGTGCTGTTTAAAATCATGAATTCAAAAAGTGTTCCTATCATGGTAAGGGGCTAAACATCAGGAATCTGGCTATTGTTTCTGAAGTCCCCTAAAAATCTTCAATGGTGCTGCTAAATCCTTTCTGGAGCAATCATGCTGCTAAAATCATGAAAAATCAATAAAATGCTGTTCAAGTAATCGATCTAATGTATGCCTACATTTTACCAACTCAGACATGTAAACTAAGAAACAGCCCTGGAAGAAATGGGTAATATGTTTCCATAATGAACCTTAAACTTTCTGGCCAGTTTCAAACTTTACTTTACACTCCCTTTAAGAGCTCTTTTCATTCTTTAATGTAATAATCCCTGTGTAAAACTTTACTTTTATTTATGCTATTCTAAATTATATAAATTCTTTCGATCTCTAGTCTTTATATTTAACTTTCTCCTTTCTTACTTGGCGGTTCATTTACTATATTATATATATTTATCGTGTGATTTATTAATGCTGTTTATTTTTAATTATATGCCAATAATCTTTTGACTTGATGAACTCCTTTGTTCCATTTGCCTCACGCAAATAATATAATATTAATTCTGATAGTAAATTCTCACCCATTAGAACTAGGTTTATACAGTTCTATTAATCATTGAGTCGAAAGAAATTATTAATGTTTGTAATTTTTATAATTGGCTAATAATAAATTATTAGCTCCATTTCTAATCTATGCCTCAGCTATTTCTCGATGTGTATTTATTCATATATAATCTTAAAATGTTTTTTGCAAAAGGGCTGATAAAGGAATCAAATAAATATATTCTAATTCAACTTTCTTACTTGCTATTTAGATTCAGGAAGGGCACGATATTTGGGGCATGATTAATATAATTTTATAATGCGTTAAAATAGTTTTAGTTAAAAGCTCGTTTGACTTTAATTAATTTGATCAAATCATCACGTAGAGCATTCTATAATTGGGTTATTTTTCAAATGGTGACTATCAAGTCATCATCTTTAATGTTGCTGGTGTAGGGTTATCGTTCATTTCACAGGCTTGTTGGTGATGATATTTCTGATGTTTTAATTATAGAGGAAGAAAGCACTTCCTCTCCCGCTCATGTTATAATTGGAACATCAAAGCCTTGTAGTTACGACTTGGCCTGGCTCTCCCGTGTTCCACATCTACTTAAAGGGCATAAGACTTGTCAAATACAAGCCACCATACTACTTTTAAATCATCTCTCCTTAAAGGGCAGTAAGACTTGGGAAATGCAAGCTGCCATAGGACTTAGGTCATCGACCAGCCATTGTCTTTCAATTTCCTTTTATAGCTCAAAATTCGTCATTACTGTTGCGTCTCTGTTCTGGTAAAGCCTGCTCTGATGCTCGTAATTCATGATGAAGTGATTTCAATTAGAGTCAAACAAATTCTCAATTATCTCAAAGTAAATAAGTTTGCCAATAAAGATTAAAGTTATGCCCTAAAATACGTATCTTGCTCTTCATGAATGGATTTTCGAATGTGAAAATAAATCTCACATTCTTTCATATAAAATTAAAGTAATAATTTATTTTACAACTGAATACCTTTATCTGCCTTTTATTTCTTGTTGGGGGCATAGACATAGAATTCCAAAATATTGTGTAATACTCATTGGCATATAATAAGGACCGCCACTCTTATTATAATTATAAACTTTGTTTAAGAACTAGAATTAATTAATATAATCATTATTTAAAATTCAAACAAAACAAACTATTATTATTAAATATTTTCTAAACACACTTGGTTTTTTAGTTCTTAATTCTCTTATTCAATAATTATTTTAATGTTAATGCTCGTTGTCTGTGTTGGCAACCTGAACATATACATATGATTCGATTTAAAATTATCTTAGTTAATTTATTATCCGATATTAGTGTCAGTTCAAGGGTCTCTAATCCTCACCAACCATTGAGCTAGTTTCTTGGTGCATAGCACTGTGCCATCGATTTAGATTTGGTGAGTTGGGTTTGAATTCAGTTTGAACCACCTGAGTTTGGATACGACTTGCATTTAGGTGGTGGTGCTTTTTTGACTGGTACAATAATAAATCATTTATCTTTTAAGCTCTAAATCTAAAATATGTGTTAACAAAAAAAAGTCTGATTTCATTTAATGGTTACTAATCAAACTTCACCAGTCTTTAATGAAAATAATACAACTATGTAATTACAAAGGCTATTTTTTTTCCATATGTCATAGCATCGGCCAGAGGTGAACCCACAACAACCATCTGCAAACAACTCCTTGCTTGCAAGGCGACTGTGCTGTCCTCTCAGCTACCAACGCTTGACTATTGAATTGGCTAATTCTACACATATTCAAACAGTAGAACATGATAATACATTTTTAAAAATCGTTTATCATAATAAATGGGAGGGGAGTTTCAGCAGCAGCAATCATTCACAGCTAAGTATGGCCATTCATTTCTAAGAGAAGGCAAAAATAAAAATGTAAATCAGAAATAATATACTGATATTAATGTTATGATGATCCTACAAACTAATTTATGAAACACAATTATATACACACACAGAATATTTTATTTCCTTTATACTGTTTATTTAATATTTTGGAACTTTAATGCTGTGCCTAAATGTAACATTTTCTCCTAATTTATACACAGCCATATCTTTTCAATGAAATCAATCACACCTGTACTTTTTAGATTATCTTTTAAGATAATATTTATAACAGATACATGTTCTGCATTTGCAACAAAACTATGCTCTTGCTTATTATAAAATATTTTTTTTAGTCACTGTGTTATTATTTATTTATTTCACATGCCCAATCCAACAAAAATGTAATTTTTTGAAAATAGACCTCATAGAATGACATCCACCAAATAGAGGTTAGACTTTTGATTTTAATATCACATTTGAATGCTGAGAATTTTTAAATGAAAGATTTTTATTGTCTAATGTTATATTGATAGGCGTTCCAAATTTTATTTTCTTAAAATAAAATATGTAAGATGACATCTTTATATAAAACTAATTGAGTTACAATATTTATATAGTTGTGATAAACAATATCTTTTAACTATACAATAATAATATGCTGATTCTTTCAGCTTATAAAATGACAGAGGCAAATCTTTCCATATAGTAGCTCCATTCAGTGCAAGCCAGAGTAATCAATGGATGCAGGAAGATTTTTTTTTTTTGCATAAAATCCCTATCTAGTGCTTATAAAATGTCAAGATATTTAAATGGGTTCATATTTACAAGTTGATTACCAAGAAGTAAGAATTATTAGAAGGCATCAATAGAAATATTGGTAAGTTTACACAATCAAAATTGAATGTTCACAAATATCTAGATATATAACAATATCAACTTTCAGTTAAGAACTTTTTTTCTGTACTTCACTAATGCCATTAAGGATCAATCTGGTACAAAATTTGATTTATATCCATGCTTTTCGAAATGTATAAAATTATTAAATTTTATGTCCACTATCTCTTATCTATTAATGGCATTTATATTTATCTATAAGTGTCATAAACAGAGATTATGTTATTGAGTATCCATCTATAAAATCTTGAGCACTTTTTACAAAAAAATAATTGAAAAAGATATATTGTAATGTTAACATACATAGAATATTAGAATAAATAAGTAAGAAATTTTGTTTGAAGCAAATTTATTTCCATAAAAAAAAAGATTCATGATTTTGTATTTACAAAATTAAAAACAATTTCCATTATATCTAATTATTAATATAAGCACAGTGAATATGATTTTTAATTTACATTAATATAAATTTTGCAAATCTTTTATCTTTTAATTAATTTTAATGTATTATTGGAAATAGTATGATTACATTTAGAGGCTGGACATTATTGTTTTTAATACCAAAACTTTATTAATAAAAAAAGTCTATTGATTCCAAGTTCACATTAATGAGATAATTGTATCACAATGTAGAATTAATGAACATAATTTAATATGTTTATTATTTAATAAACATAACAGATTTATGATGAAGTATGTCACATTTTATTGCTTTATATTTGAAATTTTCATACGCAATACCCCCTCCCCCCCGGTGTAAATATTTTACTTGAAATGCATAATTAAAAAAGATTGAACTGATTAAATAAGACATGTCTATATATTTCAGATCATAAAGTTAAATTGTCTCATCAAACAGAACCACCATGAAAGAGGAAGAAAAATTTCTAAAAAGGAATTTGAAAGTTTAACTTATGTTAAAACAATTGAAAAGAATGATAAAAAATATTGTGGACTAAAAACACTGTAAATGATATGGATCAGAGATCAAATGAGCCATAATGTATTTTAATTTTTAAGTTATTTTCTAAAGCTGAAACAGACAATATTTTTTTAGGTACTGGACTTCATAAGTTATTGTTTATCATGTATTAGTACAAATATTTTTAAAATATTGGGAAAATATACCTTATATTATTCTCATTTTTTATTTTCAGAAATATCCTCTCTTTTTATTTATTATATGATATATAATTTTAGTTTAGATTTCTAAAATTTATTTACAAACTTTTTCTTTTTATATTAATTTTGCGGATTAACTCAACATTACGTCATGACGATGGTGATGGTCTTTTCGTTGAGGTCCGTTTCCCTGATGGATTTCTTTCATTGGCCATTCTGTTCCTATTGTTTTTCCTCTCCTACATGACCTTTGATTATATATTATGAAATGCTCAAGGGCTAGTTCACTTGGACTAATTAAAATAATCATTTCCATTTTTCAATAACATTAATTATTTTTTTTGTACAAACTTAGATATATTTTTATCTTTAAATCTTTACTGAAAATTTAGTCTTAAAATACTTTTTTTATTCTTAATAAAGTTTTCGTTTAATAATTTTTTTTTTATCTGTGCGATTTTATATATATACGAGTTTAAGATAAAATTTTAACTTTCAATTTTTAATTCTTAAAAAAAAAAAAAAAATTATTTGCGAACTTTATTTTTAATTTAATGTCTCAATTTTTTTAAAAAAATAATGTAACGGCGTATGTGCCCGTTACATTAGAGATATACACAATAGTTAATAAAAACGTGATTGCTATTTAAGTCATTTAGATTTCGCAGATGATGTAGTTGTTTTTGCAAATAATGCTTCAGATCTGCAGGAAATGTTGCAGGAATTATCAGATGAAAGTAGGAAAGTAGGACTAAAGATAAATGTTAAAAAGTTTAAAGTAATGTTTAATCGATTTGCTCAAAATATGAAAATAAAGATTGATTATGATGAATTAGAAGAAGTTAACAGTTACAAATACCTTGGTCAGATTATTAATACAGATGGAAACATAATAGAGGAAATTAATCATAGAATTAAACTTGATTGGAGTGCTTTTGGTAGAAATAACTTGATACTAAAAGGAAATATGCCTATGTGTTTGAAAAGGAAGGTTTTTAACAAATGTGTTATACCAGTTCTTACTTATGGATCTGAGACTTGGACACTTAATAGAAGAGCAATTCAGTGACTTCAGACCACTCAAAGAAGTATGGAGAGATGTATGTTGGGAGTAACAAGAAGTGATCGTAAACGCAATGTATGGGTAAGAGAACAAACAGGTGTTATTGACCTCATTGAAAAAATTAAAAGATTGAAGTGGAGTTGGGCTGGACATATTGTTAGAAGAGATGATAATAGATGGACAATTGAAATTTTAAACTGGATTCCAAGAGATTATAAAAGACCCAGAAAGAGACCACATGTAAGATGGATGGATGAAATAAGAAAGTGGGCAGGGGTGATGTGGAGAAGAGAAGCTAAAGATCGGAGAAGATGGATTAAACTTGGAGAGACCTTCATCCTGCAGTGGATCGATAATGGTTGATAATGATGATGAGGACCAATATACTAAAAATAATTAATTTATGTTAACTTAATAATTTTGAATATGCACAAAAAATCAAGAAATTTATATTTTCTTCTTAATAATAAAAAGCTAAATTGTTTTAAAATAACTTGTAAAATATTTTATTTGAAAATTATATTCATGAAATGCTTTATCTACATATCTACAAAGTGAAAATTAAAAAAAATACTATTAATTAAATAACTTTAAAAAAAATTATCATAGAGTTAGTAAGCATGTGTAATATATTTTAGTTTCATAAATATAATTGACATACACAGACCTTATTTATTTAAATATCTAAACTGTATTGGAAGATTAAAATGAACTTAAGTTTATAAAACTATTATTAAAACAAATTTATTTGCACCAATTAAATATTCTATTAACAAAATTCATCTAATGCTGTAAAGTTTCTTTTGCTTTAAATTTAGATGCTGGTGTGATGTTGATAATTTTCAATACAAATAGTGAATTTAATTAATTAAATGATAAAAGTTTCAAGAACTCAGTCCCAAAATAGATACTGATTAATCTTTAGATGGATGCAAGCTGATGAGGTATCAGTAAACTTGCAGCCAATATTGAAATATTTTGTGATAACCCACAATGTAAATTATCACTGGCCAATTTACACCAATTTCTGAATTCTAATCATATTAGTTTTCAAAACAGGGAGTGGTCTCAAAAAATAATACTTTCTAGATAACAACATTACATGCATCAAGGAGGACAAAGACAACCACTTTATATTACTGTCTAAATAAAACTTTGTATGTAGCTAAAATTAATTTACAAATCCATAACTAAAATTCACATTGTGGCCATTATCCTCAGTAAATTTTGTAACAAAATATTATCTTATTGCAAGTACTACAACATTTAACTTTCTATGGCTACTCCACCCAAATTATTTGTCAACATTGAACTTCATAAAACTGACTGCCCCTTGTGCCTTATCATTAATTTTGGTGATCCTATTATTTCAAAACAGCAAAAATGAAAGGTCAGTGGCTAATCAATCAATTGGATTTTGACAACTACACAGTTAAGTCTTCATTTGAATGTGTAAGCAGAATTAAATACATTCATCTCCACAATCATGACCATCTCACTTCACTGGATATCATCAAGCTGTATTGGTCTATCCCTCACAAGTCTCTATCCACATTATTAAACAAGAATTTGAGCATGTGGACTATAATGCCCAGAAAAGCTTTTTTATCACAGACATTCTTATCTGGATACATAATAATATTACTGCATTCTTTAATAATGTACATTATAAAATAAAGTAGGCTTTCCCATAAGTGGTATCATTTCCAGTATATTTTTTAATAAATTTGAAGAAATGATCTTACCTAATTATTTTACATCACACCTTACATTATTATACTTAAGATTTGTAGACATAATTTTCATTTGTACCACTGACATTCTTATCAGTTAGATCCAGCAGGGTTTTGCATTTACCATTTCTTTAAAATGGGCTAAAGAAAATGAATATAATTTTAATGGCATAAAATGTCTTGATTTGTACATTCAACATGACACAGGTATAACTAAACTATATAATGCTTGTTAAACCTCTTTATGCATGTGGTTTTATGCAACCAAAGTCACTGACACTAATGGGACAGAAATTTGTAGACTCAAGGCATTCATACACAGAAATCTTCACCTCTGCATATTTGAGTCTGACCAAAAGAATAATATTGATACAAATATATCATAGCTATGCAGTATTGGATTCAATGATTCATCACTTATTCAGACTTAAATTTTTTTATTATAAACTATGACACTCCCCTCCACAAATCAATGACAAGTCTTGGATATCATTTTCCTATTTACCCAAAAGCTACTATCTAATTAATAAATAATTTTTCACCCATCAAAATGCTCTCCACAACCTCTCCCCACTGCATCATTTCACCAATAACTCAAAAGATAAACTGTCTTCTAATCTTCACTTTCAAATTGTTTACAAAATTAAATGTCCAAATACTTCTTGCCATTCTGTTTATTAAACTGAGCCCCAAGCTAATTTATCTACCTGTGTAGCTCAACATAAATACTTTTACAACCAAGCTATAACTCATATTTATGTAAAGTCTATCTTTTTTTACCATTTCTCTAAATTTGATCATAGTTTTGAGCCTACATCATTTAACTTAATTTTCACTGAGTGCAACGATGCCAAGCATAAAGTCAAGGAAGCTTAGAACAATTCTGGAGATAAACATACCAGCAATCAAATAGAATTCTGCATTCCCATCTCCAAAAAATGGTGTATTCTAACCATTAATTTTACAATGCAAACAGTATGCAAATTATTTCATTTGTTTTCAGACTACTTAATACACCTTCCCACTTCTGTTATCTTTACTTCTACAACTATGACTGAAGCCAGTTGAAAGAATGCTCAGCACCTCATAATTGTCTGCATCAATAAAGTGTTTGTATATTTTACTTATATTGCAGTTTTGAAGATAAAGTGTTTAAGAGTTTTATATTTGTATAAGAATATTAATGAAGCTTTAATGGCTGCCATGTTTATTCAACAATTTATACCAAGTATTTTATCTAAAAAGACACCTGCCAAAATGAATATTTGTAAAAGTATTTTATACTCCTATTTCCATATTAGAGCTTAGTAGGAGCATAAAAACAGAATCCACTTTGACAGAATAAAATTTAATGTATGAGATATTATGTTAATATGGGATATTTTAAAAAGCTAAGTGGCTTCCCAGAGTTGTATTGGAAATTATATCAAAATAATAGAAACTCATGCAACTGTCCAAGGGCAATGAATTTAGAAGATATATAAATCATCTGAGAAATCATCAGTCTGAGCCAGTAAAATCAGTAAATATAAGATCTCCACTAACAAAAGAATAATCGTAGTGACACATCATCAGAAGTGTGAGACAAATCTGTCTATTTTGATTAACTAACCTTATAATTTAACAAAAGTACCAGTAATGGATTTACTAAATTCAGAAATGTCTAAAGAGAAGGATGTAACAAGACAGGAGGAAGGAAGACCAGTACTACCACTAAGGCATATGAAAGATAACAAAAGTCTGCAGAAATAGAAGACTGTATTTGTGATTAAAAAACTATGTTTTAGGGTAATAGGAGGAGTGTACTGTCTAAATAACAATAGCACTGTGTGTGCAAATATATCTATTGTTTCATTGGTTTTGTAAAATAAAAGTTCACATATATTATAGAAAATTTATGTATGCAAAGCATGCATTAAATTTCTCATTAAACTAATGTATGCTAATTTATGTAGATTGTACAAATGATATAAAAATGCAGAAATCTATGTGATATATGTGAGCAAAAAAGAAGTATTGGAAATATACATTAGTAGTAACAATATAACTAAGTGTGCATGTTAAGAAGTTTAAATTACACTATAAGAAGAATAAGTCTCTATATAGAAATTATGTTAGCCATTGCTATGGAGATTAGTCAGTATATTAAATTTATTCTATTAACACATATTTATCTTATCACCAGTTAATAAACTCATGTTATTAAGTTTAAATCTTTGTGATGATTTTTATTATATTAATTTTACCAATGTGTACTCAACTGATATTACCATTATTACCCCTGAATATATATTGCAAACATCATTCTTTATTAAACAATATACTATATCTATTGTAAAATTTTATAAAATAAGTATACATTTACTATGCTTAGCAAGGACAATTGTTTCTTTAAAACTATATATAAAGCAAGAAAAGTGTTTTCTATGTGAAAAAAATTAGCTCATTCCAATGGATAAAAATTATAGCATTACTTATGGATATTGTTTAACAAACAAATTAACCTAGTATTTATAAAAATTTAAAATATACCCTTATGCACATATAAACTGTGCTATGTGTATATTACACAATTATGCACTTAAAATATGTATGTATGTTAAATAAAGAAATTTAAATCTATGTTTAAAAACCCCCATTTAGCTTAAAGCTATTTTTTATAATTAATTCATTCAATGCTCATCATTATTCCATTTTTGAGTCATCAGCTACACATTCTAAGGGTCTATCATTGTCTTTTAAATGATTTAATAATCTTGGATTTGCAGGAGATACACCAGGTGCTGACAGCTGTGGATATTTAGAGAAAATGTTTCAAATTCTTCAAAAGTGCTATTCATAACCACATGATACAAAATTAGTCTTTTTTATTTTTTTGATGTCTAGGATCTTTTCTACAGGACTGTTGATTTTCTTTTCTTTATCCAGTTGCATTAATTCCTTATTAGTTAATTCTTCCATCGGTGATTGCTCTTCAATATTGTAATTATCAATCTCTTATTGGTGTCTTTGTCCAATTTGACAACAAAATGCTGCATTAGTTGTTGAAGTCAATAGGAGAGATGATTCTTTGAACCATATATTGAAAAAGTGATAATGCTATTAGATACAAATATGATTTTAGGGTAGTTGTAAACTTTTTTTTAAAAAAAAATTCAATATCATTAGAAAAAAGTGTATGGTTTCATTGTCAAACAAAAAAAAAAAAGAAGCTTGAGATTGACAATTTTTTGTGTTCTTTGCAAAATGATTAATCATTGTGCTGAAAAAAGAGTGCAATCATATATTATTTATGCAAAATTGTTTAGAAGTAGAAATCTTTAATAATATGTCAATTAATTGTACTGCTGTGATAATAAAGTCTTGTTGTTTATCAACAGTGTAAGAGTAGTGAAATTGTAGATCTATACATTAGTAAAACCTAATCTGACAGTTAACTTAAAAAAAATTCTGACATTAAAAAAGAAAATATTTATCTAATGCATTCTGTGCGCATCTAAATAAAACATTTTATATACAAATGCATTTGCTGTATTTTTATGACATTATATGTCACATTTTATTATGTACATTAGCCATTTTTTTAACATGATCCTATCAATTTTCTGAATAGTACATTGTAATGGCAGAAACATGCCATTTATATCAAAAGTAAAAACATAAAACTTGTTCAATTTTACTTGTTGCATTTTTCATTTTATAAAAATTATTATTAAATGTATAATGCATGAAATCATTTCCCTGACTTTTATTTATATAAAAAATGTATTTACAATAATAGAAGTTTTGATTTAACTGAAATTAGCATTCATAAAGGTTTTAATTTCAAATTGCTCAAGTGAAAATATTTTAGTTTATACTATATGGTGCTTAATTTAACATTAATTATTAATGACATAGGAACAAAATTTATTTTTATTTTTAAACTGAATGAATTTTTTTTCAGTACTATAATTTTTCAAGTTTGTGATAGTGTCACCATTGTCTTGGATATTTCTGGAACAAATTATGAGATTATAATTTTAAATATGGCAAGTAAATATAGTTTTTAACTTAGATATTAATAATTTTTGATTATAAAATTGATTAATTATTACATAATTTATAGAATAATTTTATTCAGCATCTTTTTTTTTTACTAAAATACTTTAGATTTATGATGCTGTAATTTAATTTGACAGATAAGTTTAATTCAAAATTAATTAACTGAATATTTTAGCTAATATAGACCACAATTTGAAATTAATTATTAATAGTATAACATATGACCAAAATTTGTTTTCAGTTTTATTCTGAGCAAAATTTGTATTTCATTTTTCAGCAATGAATATTTTTTTGTTTGTGTTAACATCTGCTTTGGCTTATATGTTTAAAACAAATTATGTTATTATGATGTAAAATCAAACAAATACTGTACAGTAATTGCTATGTTACATATATTTGTCTACTTTCACAAATTCATGAAATCTTTCTTTTGTAAATGAACTTGCAATTATGGTAAGTAAATTTTACAATTGTCATGATTGTAATTTTTTCTTCAAGAAAAACATCATTAATAAGAATTTTAATTCATAAAAGTGAATGAGTACAGAGTTTTTATGCTAATGTATACATTTTAAAGTATAAAATGATAAAAAAATCAAGTCAGATGTCACATGACTTAATTTTAATAAAGCTCATATTTACAAATGTTATATATAGAGCTCACAAAACAAGCTCTTAACAATCTTTAAGAATATCCTCAACCCCAGACTGTTTTCTGTATTTAGTGTCATTAGTGAGATGCCAGGATATTCATTAGATTAAAAATACTAGGACAAGCCCAGCACTTTATCTAATGTATAACTATTGATTTGATTTTTTATCATTTTATTTTTTGCTATTAAGGCTTTGGTGATTTTATATTGCTAAAGCTATTAATATATGGTGTATATGAACTTAGTTCAGTCCCATGTGGCTATTTGAGTTAGATAGCTGGATTTTTAGACATATGGATGTCTGAAAGTTTCAGATTTTCTTCTCAATAGTTATACATTAGATAAAGTGCTGGGCTTGGCCTAGTATTTTTAATCAAATGAATATCCTGGCACTTCACTGATGATGCTAGATGCAGAAACCAGTCTGGGGTTGAGGGTGTTCTTAAAGCTTATTAAGAACTTGTTTTGTGAGCTCTATATATAACATTTTAAAGTATAATACAAATATCTTTGGTTATTGTATATCATGAAAATAGGATTTTGATTATTTATTATATTGAATGAGGCACATTGTTTTTTTTACATTTCTAATCAATAAACTTTACTTTGGATATGACATTAGAGAATTGTTGTGCAAGGACAATGGATGAAAATTAAATAAAGTACTATACATTAATCATATGTTAATTTTATATTCAAAATACTACAATATAGCATAATATTAATTTTCCCTTTGTTAATTTTTTGCATATGTATGTGCATATGCTTTATAAAGCAGGCTTTTTTCTTTTTTTTCTATTTAGCTATGTGCACCTTCCACTGCCATATTTTTTAGTGCTAATGCTTTGTTTATAATCCATTTTTATTATACAATATATGTAAATCAATCAATTTAAATGTTCCATTTGTATGATAATTTTAATGCTGTTTTTTCTCTTATTTATCATATTTTTTCTCTTGGTTATGGATATAACGAATAAACTCTATATTATACAATTTTTAGTGAGAATGTCACCATTTTTCTTTCAGATAATGTAAAGTTACTTATGATCATTATATCAAATAATCAGCTGTAAAGAAAAATGGTGAGTGTAATTTGATGATGGTCACTATAATGAATCCTTGCATGAAAATGAAGCTCTAAATGAGATAGGAGTGTGATATACTAATCATCATGTTGAAACAAATGCAACACCTTAAGGTCTATTGGTTTAACAATGATAGAGCTATTATTGTTATTACAGAGAGATAAACAAAACGTTAAGCAATACCAATAAAACTTTAAGAAAGAATGCATTAAAATTAAATCAAGAAACATAAGTAAAATGATAAGATATCAAAAACAAAAATTATATAGCAAGTTACAGAATTTGTTTGATTTTTTTAAATACAGAAAATCTGTTAATTGATTATGAAAGTAGCAATAAAAATATATATACGAAAAAAAGATTGTGTTATTTTTCAAAGCAGGATTTTATTTTAATTATCCATTAAAATTAAATTTAAAAAATAATCATAAATATTTTGTTTGAAATATAAATTTACATAGAACAAAACTTGAAGAATTAAAAAAAAAAAAAAAAAAAACTGGAGTTTTTGGAGGTGCAAAATTGAAAGAGAAAACATAAGTTTGAAAGATAAAGATAACAATATAATTAAAAAATTTTTTCCCAGTGATGAAAGTTTATTCATCAAAAAAAAAAAAACAGATTATGAAGTAAATAAGAAATTGGTTTGAGTATTTATTCATAAATAGGTAAAGACAGTATTTAAATAGACTACCAGAAGACAAAACTTTCCAATAGTCTTTTATAGAGGATCAGTCAAGGAAAGGCATTAGACATAGTTGTTTTGTTTTATGTCTAATAAAATCAGGAAAAAATTCAAATGTCACACAGCCAATATTCAACGCTATTCAAGAAAATCATGTATTATCCCTAAACCAGAAGTATTTTATTAAAGATATATTTCTAAAATGGATAACAATGTCCAAATGGCCACTGTTGAGTTATTAAAAATATAATTCTAAAATTGAGATGTTAAAATATTGAGAAGATGAAAAGCAATGATAAGTGATCATTGTTGATGATTAAATATTATAACATGTAAGATGACTTATTATACATAATAGAATTAGATAAAAGACTGAGAGAAAGAATGCAGTAAAATATAGTAAGTCTAATGTTTCAGACCGGTCTTTTGCAATATAATTAATGATTACGATTTTATATTTATTTTTGAATATTTTTTTTAAAAAAAAAACATTGGTTTAAAACTATCAAAAGATTCATTGTATATTTACATACACATACACAAAATGATAAAGCTTTCAATTCTATACATTGAAAATAGATAAATATTTTTATTAAAAATAATAATAGTACAGTATTCCTAAAAATATATAAATAATTTGGCATTAAAAAAAATATTTTTTTAATAGAAGTTGTCAAGGATAAATCATAAATTAAATCGCACTTTCCTCCCTCATGATTTAAGATTTCCTGTTATTCTATTTTTTTTTTAAATACATATATACACACGCGAATAATGTATACACATGGGAACCCTTAGAAGCAGCACTAGAGAATTACTTGAGACGGGAATACGAATTTATCGAAAAAGTGCACATTTTAATAACTATTTAGATAGATAATAATGTTTCATTTAATCAGTTAATAGCTTTTTAGTATAAGGATAAATATTAAAATCTAAAAAGATGAATAAATTCAAGGTTGTGACTAAAAATAAATCTTTAGTTCTCAATATATTAACAACTGCTATAAATAAAAATATAAAAAGTTGTAAACATATAGTCGTTAAAATCTCATTTGCAAGATTCTCTGTTTTACATTTTATAATAATAATACTATTGATACCTTAGTGTTATGTTAATGAGTGAGAGGGATATCTGGATAGAACAAATATTCTTAGATTTACATAAATTTAGCTGGACATCCAACTATTAATCAGTACACCTGGGTCTCTTTTTACACGGGCTTATTTAACATGATTTTGAAGTTATGCGATTCGTGTTTCACCAGAAGTCGACCTCCGATAATGCGCTATTACTTTAAATAATAAATTTTGCGCACTTACGTTATATTGAAAGTAATAGCACATTATTGGAATTCGACTTTCATCTTAGTAATTTCAATATTTTCAGTGCTTTATAATAGTAAGATTTTATGCAATAATGAAATTAAAATCATGATTTCCACATTTTATGTATACACACATTAAATTTTACAAGATTATAATGTAAATTTGTTCAAACATTGTGCGTGATAATTTTGCATTTTAAATCACATTCTGTTTTTGCTTTTTAAAAAAGAACGTAAACAATTATTAATCATTTAGTGTCCACAAGTTTATTTTTAAAAAGTCAGTAATAGTAGTGGGCACAATTAAAAATTAAAATCTGATTTTTAATTGTATCATCGTCAACAGAAAACCATTAACACAACATGAGAGTGAACTTGGCACTAGTTGTATTTCCTCTTGTGAGAATAATTGCTGAGATATTCTTGACTTCGTTTAAGGAGAAGCCAAATACATCACATCACATGAGAATCTGATTTTTTACTAGTTTGCAAATGAACATGTTTTTGGGCAAATAGCGATAATAATTAAAACATGTATAAAAAAATGTAAATTACTGTACTGTAAATTATGCATAAAAATATATTATTTTGAATAAAATTAAATATTATAGTTAAAAAAAGTTCATCTTGTATCAATTTTTTTCAAATTTGAAATTTTTTATTAGTCATATTTTATTTTCTTATTTTTTTTTTGCGCGAATTTTAAAGTAATTTTACGTTGGTGCTTTGCTTTTACACAAATTTTGAAAAATCACAGGCAGCATCCCCCCTTTTTCAATGTAAGTTACGTCTATTTTTGTGCGATTTCGTTTGCACGTGTTTTCTGAGGAACCTATCTATCGCGTAAAACGAGACCCAGGTGTATATAAATGTCGAGCTATTTATACCTAGAGAAAAATAGATGGGTGAATAATTGTAAATCCTCACCATTGAACGAAATAAGCAACAAGTTCTTCCTTCTTGCTTATCTATGAGAACATGTTAAAGATATCTTTGCACAGCAAGGGCTATTTATGGGTTACATATTTTTTTAATATTTATAAAACAATAAATAACAACACAACCATAATTAAATTGAGACTATTGGCAATGTATTGGATAATAAGGTTTATGAACAAAAATAATTTTGAAAATCATTCCACGCTAATATAAAATAGATAAACACTCCTTCAAATACAAATAACTTCCAATAATTAACTTCTTTGAAGGAGGTGATTGATATAATGCAAAAAATGTCTGTCTTTTTAGAAGAAAATATGATTAAAAATAATTGGTAAAGTAAAAACATATATTTTTATTCTCCATTTTCAAGGAATAATTTTTTTAATTCAAACGTTTACTGTAACATACATTGTTTTTTTTGTTTTTTTATGGAAGAAACTTTGTTATTAATATAATATAAATGGCTGCACTATCCACTGGTTAAGTTTGAATCTAAGTCAAAATGCTTAGAAACTTTATATTATAATAATGTAGAAACTTTATATTATAATAATGTCATCAATAAAGAATCTGCAAACAACCTTGAGATTTAATTGAAAATCTTTCTTATCTGTTGCTTTATAACGTTAAAGTTGCAAATGAATGAAATTTATTACTTCTTTCTAACATTGTTCACATTTAAATTGAAAAAAAAAGACAACTGATATATATAGTTTAGCACATGCGTATGGTTTAAGGCTTAAATAATTATCTAAAATATACTTATTTTAGCATTTTATTTTAATATAAATTAATGTTTTTGTAATATTATTTAGGACCATATTATTACAGATAGTACTGGAGTTATGTAGAATCTATTTTGTGACTTTATGCATAAGTCATATTTTGCCATAAGTTAATTTTTTATTCCAAGTGTAAACTTATAGTTTAAAGTATATAAAAATATTATTTAGAAAATGAAAGTAATTATTGCAAGAGCTGTTCATAGAGCATTAGACACACAAGAATGGAAAGCACAGTTGAGATGCACATTAGATTGTTTTCTTTTTTAGTTAATAGATTAATAGATGTGAAAAACTGTTTATTTTTATAAAAAAAAGTCAATAATACTGATTTCTAAAGATTTGTGATAATTACATTTTACTCTTGGCTACATTTTGGTTTATTTTAACCATTTAGTTAATGATAATTTCCAAATTATTTCATTTTAATCATTTAGTTGAACTGCTAAATGATTTTTTTTTTTTAAAAATTGAATTTTATTTATTTAGAAAGATATAAATAATACTTTAAATTTTACTAAGTGTGTCCACTTTGCATGCTAAAAGTAAATACAACATCCCAATTATATACAATGTTACATGTTTTCTGACAATTTCACAAAAAAAAAAAATACTTTTTTTTTACAACACAGCTGTGTTTTAAAGCAATTGAAATATATAAAAAATGCATTCTGAAAAAAAATTTACTTCAACTTCTCTTTGTTATATATACGATGTAATTTGATAAAATGTTGTCTTCTTAAAAAAAGTTTTTTTTAATGTGAAATTGTCAGCAAACATGTAACATTGTATATAATTGAGATGTAGTATTTACTTTTAACATGCAAAGTGGCCACATTTATAAAATATATAATGTGAAGTATCCAACTCATTATTTAAGTTAAAGGTTTATTTCGAAATTTGATCGAGTTCATAAGTATGTAATGTAGTCCTTCATTTGATTACTGTGAGTTAAATTTATGTATGTAGAACTTATAATATAAATGCAATTGTCAGATCATTATTAAAATGTATTGAATGTGATGGATTTACTTACTGCTTAGTTTTGTATATTTGGAGTCAGATCCAAAGGACCACCTCAAAATTAAGTAGTGTTATTATTATTTTAGAGATTTAATAAACGAAGTCAAAGATGAAAACCAACTTCCTTCCCCAAACATGAACAACTAAAATGTAACATCAATGTTAAGTCAAATGATACCATTCCCAGGAGACTTTATACTGCATTCCATCAATTTTTCTGTGACTATCCCATTATCTTATTTACTATTGATACCCATAGTTTTTTGTATCATTTCCCAAGGGTCTTTTTGTATGAAGCACCTAGCTTTCACAATTTATGATATCCCATGCTCTGCATGTCTGATCACTGAGTCAGGGCAAAAAACTGATTTAAGGAAAAAGATTAAGACATTAAATAGTTTTGCATCATTTGATGTTGACAAACACCACCAAAGCCACATAACTAAAACCATTAAAACACCTATTTAGCTTAGAATACACAGGACTTCCAAAAATTAATGGAACCATTCAAAAAAGTGGACCCTCCAATTGTCATATATAGTAGGAAGTTTAAATTAAGGTAATGCTGAATAAAAACATATAATGATGAATAAAAACATATATCCCAACAATATCTTCACCCCAAATCACTGACCAAGAAGCCACACTTTACATCTATCTAAGAAGCATAAAATCTCAAGGTTTCTTTTTTTTGGACAGCAAATTAATTTAACTATCAATTGCTCAACTGGCTGATGTGCAGTATGACCAAATAAGAGAATGTATGCTAGGATGTATTTACAATAAAAATCAAACTTCTAAAAATAACACCAACAAATGCAAACAGAAAACCCTCCACATAGAGAAGATATGCAACTTATTGACTTTACAATGGCCCTAGATAACCAGACCCTAAACAAGTCTACTAGCCACAATTATCAATCTACTAATCAAAATCTTAACAAGGTACCTGGAACCAGAAATGAACAAGACACCAAAACCAAATTGACTGCAGCAACTGAAAAGATGAATTTAAACATTCCTGATACTGACATTACATACAACTTTTAAATTTATGCAACCAATAAAACATCACCAGAAATGATGCATACAATAGCACTGAGCTCTCTGACCATTTAAAGTCTCATCATGATCACCTCTGTTAAAAGAAAACCTGAACATCCTTGAAAAAGTCACAAACCCAAAAAGATTAAAACAGCAAATGCAGAACTCTTACAAGCTTGTGACTAGTCAGATGAGTCAATCCCCATTGACCACAGTCCTGAATGCAACTCCATTCAATCACCAATTGGCAATCAAAACTTTCAACTCAGATCAACTAATACCTCATCAAATGCATGAAACTCATCAACCACAACCCAGAAAATGATCACATTCAATTAACAAACAGCAAATACTTCAAAGATCCATCTCTTGATCATACTACATCACCGTATTATTATACTCAAGGCCATATTTGTCTACATATCTCCTGGTACCACTGTGATCACAAGAATAATTATTGACATCAACTCTATGATTATGACACTCCCTCTTCCAGTCATCTTATGAGGTGACTTCAATATTTACATGTCACATATCTACCTCTAAATGGTTACACTAACTCACCTTTCCATTAATGAGTGCAGAAGAGTTTCTCCCATTTGACTTCATTTCCTTTCACAACCATTGTCCTGTTTTCTTCATTGACTTATGCACTTATTTACCAATTCTTCATCATCAGATCATCCTAGATCTCTGCACCTAACTCTTAACTTATCACTCTACCAAATGTTACAATCAATGTAAATACAACACAAATATTACTGAGGATCCTACAAAAGGCAGTAAGACTACAACTCTCCCATAAATACCCCCATACTTCTATTATGAGAAATCTACATCATGCTATACAAAATCAAAGACATGTCCCTTGATATTATCAAACATTAAATATCATTTATAAACATTATATCTTTCAAAATTGACCCATATTACATAAGTCATCCCTCCAGCATACAAGATTCTAGGCTTGGCAGATGAGCTGCACAAACACATTATGTGCCACTCCAATCTTGACACATCAGCTCATATTCAAAGTCTCACTAATGCCAACAATAATGCAGGTTACAAATTGAAGGAATACATAGCAATTAAAAAAGATCTGCCTAAAGCAACACACACTTGAACTTAGGGATATATCTGATGGTCTCTAGTTTACCCCTCCAAACTAAAAATTCCAATTAGCCTTTTATTATGGAGGTATGACAACTGCTGAATAAAACATGATTAAACCAATATATGAGCACTTTAAGTTAAAATTACAAGCACACAATTTATTTAAACCGAAAAACTGATCTCTTTGTCAATTCAAAATCTGACACTCTTTTCCATATTGTTGATTTTTCCCTCAAGCTTACAACAATACCACATAACTGTCATTCTGGGGCCCCATAAAATTCCTAAGTTTGTTTTTTCACACATCATCCATTTTACCACCATATTCCTATAACATTTAGAAAACTTCCTATCACAAAACTCTATAATATCCAATGTCTATATCCCATTTCATTAGAATCATTCAATAGAAAACATGCCCAAATATCCAATCCATCCAATCTATATCCTATTCCATGGAGTACATTGACATAAATATTTTTGCAAAAGTACTTAGGAAAAAATTAAAACCATATCTACTCCCATTTGTCAAAAAGGAATCATTTATAACCCAAGTGACATGACAATTCAACTTGACATTCTGTTTGCCTTTGATTCAGTTCCAACAAACACTCTAATTCATATATTTGCAAACACCACTATATCTACCTCTTCCCTATACAACCTGACTAACCTACCACTTAACCAAGGGAATATTTTACACTTAATGTCGGATCATCACCACCATTTACCACTTATCAAACTGTTCCTAAAGATTCATCTCAGTTTCCTACAATTAATCACATATGTTAACCTCTAATAACCAATATCCAAGAAATAATCACAGGATTTCATTTTTCATGCATGAACATTCAAATACCATGCCTGGCCTATATGGATGATGTCACCTAACATTCAAAAAGTAACCACCCACACTTCAGAGAATACACAATGAATACATCACCAAATATAAACTTAAATTCAATGTAAATAAAGTGTCCACATGGTTCATTTACACCTGAAAACCACGTACCCAACTTTATCACAGTCTGCCCTCTATTTTTCTTGGTTTTCCATTCCACCTCAGCAAATCCAAAACAAACTCAAAAATGATGCTGAGCAAATAATCACCTCACTCTTCAAATCATATTTGTCATTATATTCCAAAATTTACTTCATCATTCAACTGATAATCCTAAAAATCACCTACTATTTGCCTATCATGAAATTTTCAAAATCTTTTACTTCTTATATCTCATCACTTTGAAATAAGTTGCTATGGTGCAGGAAAATAACATCTGTGTCTACCAGGCAATTCAACTTTTTACCAATCCTAAATGAGCTAGAACTGCATTCCATCAGAGGTTTCCACTTTCAAAAAAGTGCCAAAAGTACTATGGCTATTACAAAGCACTTTCCATAAGTAGAATATTTCATAAACATAGCCCCCAAAAGTCAAACCACCTCCCAATATGGATAACTATTTTGCTAAAATTTCAATTTCAAGACCCTTATCATAAAATAACTACACAATTTACTACATACAAATGTAACCACTAACTGTTCCGTCTCACTTCTTGGCATCAACAACAGCTGACTATTATAAAACTTTAAAAAATGTCCCTAAAACTGATATTTTTATTTCTTGCTTAGATTCAACATTTCTACTTACCTATCTCCCACTTTCTACAATATTGTGGATTGTACAATAACTATCAATCTTTTTGCAACCTTTATATCTTTAGAAAAGAAACCCAGCACCATCTATTTTACACTTGCTCAGCCCTGGCATAAAATCATGAGATCCTACTGACTACAGACAGGGGGAGGAGTTTCATGCTCAAGACCACATTTGAAACTTACACTGGACATGCCATCCTTGCCATCCTTACAACTATACATACTCTATATTTATTTTGGTGTACATGATCATTGTTTATTTTGGTAACAACACCAGATGACACACCACTATCTTCTTAAATAAACTTGAACAACTTAGAACCAGTGACTTAAAACTCACCTATTCTGGACCTGCAACCATATGGTAACAGTTGAGACATCAGTCCAATCACTCACCTCCATTACACAAATTTCTGGAGATAATAATATGCAGTGGATCACATATTGACCCTGCAGTGCTGCATCACTCTAAATGCTTCATTGATTTCTCCAGGGACACATCATCCCCTTCAGATGACATTGGTCTACTTATAACTTCAATTTATCCATGCACATCATTTAGGATTACATATATTAATGCAAACATGTTAACATCAACTTTTCCTCACTGTGTAGAAACATTATATTTACTTCTATTTCACATAAAAACAGCATCAAATCCAACATCAAACTTACCATCAACTGATTACTAACATAAATCCCTTACCCAACCATTCTTACATAAGATTTTAACATGAAGCATATAGACTTCATCTCCAAATGGCTTCATCAAACACAATACCACTCATGAGTGCAGAAACTTTACCTACCACCAAATACAGTACAACTCCATAACAACCATTATATATCATTAATTGACATTTGCTTCTATTAGTCAATGCTGCAACACTACCTAAACTCAATCTCAATCTTTCTCCATTCTCAGACCACTATGTACAAACAGCTGAAATACATCCAAGATCATTACCCCTTGAAAACAATGAAAATTCTACTCCTGCAGCAACTCCAGAATTCCTTTTTTTCAAAACATATATTATGCTTCCCAAACTTAATTGATTACAACTAAGCAATATGCAAATATATCAGGTCTACATAAATATACTTTTATTTAACATTGATCACACCACCAAAAACATCCTGACTGCTCAGGCTTTTAGTTCTGTTTGATAAAATAAATAAGTGGATAGTGATGTCTGAACCTACTCCCAACATATACCAGCATATATGTAAGATCATGTAGGCATATAACAACACATGTGTGGCATTTAAAGACTATTTAACCATAAAAAGCAACATCTGCCTGTCAGCAGTCTACATAAACTAGAGGTTACATCAGATTGGCCCTGGGCTTCCTATACACCATTACAGTTGCTCATGGCTTATTTATCAGAACATCCACATATGCAGTACATAATATGTTTAAACCTATATATAAATATTTCAAACAAAAAATTAAAATTCATCACCCTTCATTCTACTTCATGCCTTTTTGGAACACCCAAATCAACCATATTATTTACCACTAATGAATTTCACAATAAAATTTGCTGCTCTCCCTAATGCATATCATGGAGGTAGTCAAAGAATATCAAAATTTTGTTTGAGTACCTCAGGCATTCAAACACTCAAGTGCTATGTACCCTTATGAACTATTTCTCACAAAAAAATCTACAACAATGATAACCTTTTATTTGAGTGTAATAGTGCCTTACAACAAGAAATCAGCTTCAATAACTATCATAGTTAACAGCCTTGGGCCTATCTCCATGGACTCACTAGCCATCAAGGTCATTGAGAAAATTATTAAAGATAAGATTGAGCTACATCTGCTCTCTTTGTTTTTTTCATATTAGCTCAAAAAGAATCAATCATCAACAGGATAAGCAAAACTTAATTTAAAGCAGTAATGAATTCAGTGCAAGGCCAGAAAAATATCCCACAGTTAGATAGATATCAAGGTGGCCATTAATTCCATGTCAGTCAAGGTATTAATTGACATGTTGGCCACTACAATAATATTATGTACTCTTCAGTACATAATGACTAAATTGTTGCTGAATTGTGAAGCCCATATCATACTATTGTTACAAAAAATCCATATCCTTCCTTCCAACACAAACCACATCCCAAAGTTCTCACTTAAGTTCATTACTATTCACTTTCTATACCAATCCACTACTAGCAAAGGTCCAGCAAACATTCACCATCATTTAGTAATAACACACTCAGCAGGTAACATGCATCACTTGTTTGGATGATGTAACAGTCTTTTTCCCATGCAAAAAAAACTTACCAGTCTTACATAAGCTACTACAAGAATTTGCATCTGCATTCAATGTCAATCTAAATAAGGACTTTCTGATCTCTTTATAATATGAAGCAATGGCATAGACATATATGGAGAACTACCATTCATCTTTCTGGGTTTTCCCTTTTATGAGTGAAACTACAGAACAATCTTAAAGAAAAACAGATCTGATCAAGCACTACCTCACTCTTAAAGGTATAACCTTTCATATATTTCAAGATGCATAATCTATTTAACCAGTTAATCACTATCAAAATCACATATAACTCCCCCTTTTTAAATTTTTCTAAAGGTTTTACAAACAAAATCTCTTCTCCCTGCACCAAGGTTTTGTGGTGAAGAAAGATAGTGTCCATATTTTCAAAACAGCTTATCACAATGAACTTGGCCATCATATCATTCATACTTTTCATCTTTAGAAGGACACAAATCTAATTTTAGTCACACTCAAACACTTCCCAATGCTACAATGCCTTCTTCAAATAACAACAACTGATAAGCCACCTCCCCACATATGACAACTATCAGCCATTATAAATTATATAAAAACAACAGTCTCCCAGATATCTCTTCAAACTAGGTACTATGTACAAGTATTCATACTGGACAGTTTATTCATTAATGCATACAAATTTGCACCATGACCCCAATCTGATAATTTAATACTTGGAATCACTTCATAATTTCAAAAAATGGTCTCTAGAGCCAAAATATCTTGATTTTTGCTAAGATTTAAACTCCGTGCTCTGCCAATATCTTTTCTGAAAATGCAAGTGGTATTCAACAATGTTGATCTCTTTTGCTCTTTATGCCACAGGGCAGAAAAACACAGCAACATCTATTCTATCACTGTTCAGCACTGGACACAATTTATTATAACATAACCAGAGCCTATGGACATCCAGATAATTATCACCTCATATCACAAAGGCTCATCATACCATGCAATCACTTTTGTGCTCTATGCATATTGGTGCACTCAATTCACATTATCTTAGGAAACAATGCAAGGCTACATTCATCAATATTTAATATCAAACTGGGAAAATTAAGAGCCAGAGATAATAAAATTGCACATCCTGACATTTTGCAGCAACTACTTATAACACAGTGATCCAACTTCTAACTGGCTACCATGCTCCTACCAATCCATGTCATCAATGATCATTTTCCCAAAGAGATATGCCATTAGACAACAACTAAAAAACAGACTTTTCATCTGATCTCATACTATTGATTTCAAGAATTGCAATGATACACTCATGATTAATAATATCAAAAAATATAATAAAATCATCAACACAACAAAAATGTTGCTGACTACCACCTAACAGAGATGACATAAAATATTTGAGAACTCAGATTACATGAATTATCATTCACAAATATCTATCAAGTAAAATGAATACTAAATAACACTAAAGAACTGAAAAAATAACATGTTAATGCAAGGTAAATTGTATAAAATATATCCAAATGTGAATTAGCACCTAAATATTGTAACTGCCATTCCAGCTTTACCATATGTAATCTCCTGTAAAAATACTGTAAACAACCACAATCAATTTCAATTACCCTTACTTTCTCTTTTTGTTTGCAATGGAAACATAAGTATGTGGAGTGGCTCATAGTAAATGTAACTTTTTTTGAAACAATAATAATAACAACAACAACAATAATAATAATTTTTCTTTGACTAACTTAGATAGAAGTGATACAGAGCAATTATGAACATGCATAATAATATTCTGTATTTAATTTTTTGTAATAATAGTGAAAACAAATATTAAAGTGCAAATAGTCTATTGATAATTAGAGTAGCTTTCTTACAATCACTAGTTTATGAGAATAATTTTAGAAAAACAAAGCAAAATAGAATTGACCATATAATTAGTGAAACAATCAGACAAAAATGGTGGAAATAATACTAAGTAAACTCAAGATAGATTCATATTATACTTAATACAAAGAAAGTGCTTCCAGTGAATTACTATTGTTTATTATTGCACATTTTGTTCTAGAAAAGACCAATAAATAATCATGATGATGATAATAATAAAGGTGTCACTATGATTTTACTCTTTGTCAAATTTACCCTTTATACTGAATTTTGAAATGTTATTTCTCATTAGAAATCCCCTTTTTATGTATTTTGCAAGTTTTTAGGTACATACAAATATCATCATATATCATATGGTATATTTTTGGATAGATAACTAGTTGCTAAGACAGTTATTTTTTAACCTATCAACTCTGAATGTATGTTGATTTGTATACATATTCCTTCAAACAATTATTAATTGTTTATACAATTATTAAATTAATTCTTTCAATCTAAAAATGTTCTTAGACATATTCATTTAAAAAGTTACATTAAAATTGTAGTAGCATATTAATTGTAATACTAATATGAATAATTGTATAAATTAGCATTTCCACAAAAAATAGTATAGTAATAATATGAAAATCATATTACCTGCAGTGCACCACTACTGGCCCCCCTTGGGGAGGATGATAAGATTTAACTCTTTTAACAAATCCCACCAAAGCAGTGGCGTACATCGGTACCCCGTGGTCCGGCCAACTAGTAAAATTAAAATGTTTAACCCGCTTTATACCACTAATCTGTAAATAAAAATTTGGATATGTTAGTTTTAATTTTTTTTTAATTATATATTTATATACATATCTTTATGTGGGTATGATATATTAACAGACACTATGTATTTAAATTTACTATTTTTAATGGGTTAATAAAGATATAAATTATTTAATAAATGGAAAATCTGTTACATAAGTGGAGTTAAATCTAGAGGTAAGGTGCGTTAAAAAGTACAGCAAACAGTCAAAGTGTTTTCAGGCTGAAAACAAACTTGCCCAAGCTACCCATGATCAAAAGACAACTGCTTTTAATCTGTCACTCACATTGTTATATACGAGCTAATAGCTGGATATTATTTTTGCTAGAGTAGAGAAATAATGTATAGCAATATTTCTTAAATCCGAACTGAATTAAGATGCTTCCATGGCAAATTATTATTTAAATTTAATAGTTTTAATATATTAATATAGATATAAATTATTTAATAAAGGAAACTTCATTATGTAAATAAAGTTTAAAAAAAACATTTGACTTTTGATTAGGAGTAGCTTAGACATGTTTTCTATTGTTTTCTTTCATCTTACAGAACCTGTCGGATTGGTTGCTGTACTTTAATACGCCTTTGGCTATGGTTTTACACACACACATATATATATATATATATAATTGCAATTTATTAAAGAATTTAGATCTATATTAGCCCATTAAAATATTAAATTTAAATACATGACTTGCTGATAAGAGTCTTAATTTCATTTGGAATGTAAAAAATGTTGCTATACATTGTATCTCAATTCTTATAGCTAGAATGCCAAGTTACTAACTCATACATAACATGAGTAACTGATCAAAAGTGGTTTATTTTGTTCAATAATAGTTTGGACACATTTGCTATTGTTTTCTTTTAGACTGCATAACTTGTATGATTGATTGCTGTACGTTAATACACATTGACTGTGGATTAAACTTTATTCCTATATTCGGAATTCCCATTAATCAAATAATGTACATTTACATTCATGAACAAAAATAATTAATTAACCAAATAATCTGCATGGGATATTTTAATGAAATAAAGTATTTTAATTATTTTTTAAATGTAAACAACTAACATAGACATTTTTAATCAGATTGATTAACTTAAAATAGTCTACTGCACACATGTTAAGTAAATAATATATTAGACATAACATATTTACATAATACATATCTAAAGAGGAATTATGAATAGAAGAAAGACTCATTTGAATGTTTAATTTCCAAAATATGATAGCTTTAGAGGAATTCTTATTAAGGTTTACCTCGTTGGTTAAGAATGGCTTGACACCCAATCAATAATAGCATGGTAACTAATTGAGCTGTTTCAGATATCTTAAAAAACCTAATCTGAGTGGAAGTGAAAAAATGCCCAAGTTTTATCTAGTTTCATATTTAAAATTCAGACTGTGTGCTGGGCATGAAAAGGTAAATGTGTAACTACTGTGTAATAAGGACTTTATAATTGGATAATTGTTATATGTTCATATATATATTTATAAAATAATATATTTACTGATCAAGAATTTATTTATTTAGGGCTGGAAAGAAGCAAAATAGATGCTATTACATATAAAATATTAGTCATATTGAACAATAATCAATATATATATATATATATATATATATTGATTTTTGGATATATATTTATATATATATATATATATATATATATATATGCCAAAATTACTCCAAATTCAAAACTAAATCAGACTAGCTAATGAAGTAAACTCTAATAAAACACAACCAACGGTTTCATGGCTACAAGGAGAATTCTCAAGTGTAAAGGACTAAACCATATTATGAGACTTGGGGTTAAAACTTAGGTAGCATCTTATGAATCAGAGTGTGAAAAGAATATGATGATTCCTATATTGAAAAAAAGACCTTTCTGCAAGTTATACATGAGAGTGTTAATTGTTTGTGAATTTGAACAAGCAATTTTAATGAAAAGAATATCATAAGAAAGAAAGGAGGAACAATCCTGGAAAAAATGTTCCAAGGTTTCTTCATTTCTACATCAAAAGGCAATATAAGTATCACTTATATGTAAGAGAATGATTAGTATGGAAATAATTTTTATGCCTTATAATTCAAATATAGAGAATTAATTTATAGAAACAAAACTCACATGATATACCTATGATTCAGCAATTGATTTGTATAATCATTTTAAAATTTATCTTTAACTGTTTTTATTTTTAGGTTTTTAGTTTTGTTGTGGACTTAGAGTGCCATAATCATTTGAAATTGAGTATTTATAATACAATGGTAATGAGATATGCATATAAAATATCACACACATTTTATATAAAAGTCTCATAGTCTAATGACAATACAACCCATCTATCATAATCATAACCTAGATTCGAATTCCAGCCAAACAAATTTTCAGATTCCAACAAATTTGATATTTTCTTTCAGAGAATACATTTCTAATAAATCCACCTATTCATACAAAAATATTGATTAATGGGTATAAAATTATCTTTAGATATTTACAATTATCATGTATAATGATTAGTGATTTCTCCTTCACTGTCCTTAGTAAAGAGGATGGATTTGGAGAAGCCTTTGATCTGATATACCTATTAAAATGGCTTCATCTTTTATTATGTAAATTTAAAATCTTTTTCTTTATACTGAATATTAGTGACTGAATCTTATTATATATATATATATTGTAACGGTCGCTGGTTCTCTCTATACCGCATTGAGCATGACATGCGTTTTCTGAGATCGAGCAGCAATTAAGAAATATTCAAAGGCATCCAAAATATACATTACTATAATCATACCTTTGAAAGGTTCATTTACTGCAACCTTTACGTGCCACCTTAAGAAAAAGATTGCTCCCCTGCCTAAGGGATATGATCATGTAATAAGTAAAGAGCTATAATCTCTTATAAAAAATCAATAGAAAATGGATGCCTAACGAATGATTCCCGATCCCGGTAAGTTTAATCCCTGACTAGCTCAATCAACTCATGATCTCGGGATGGTGGTTTGTTGCTTTGTTAACAGAAAAGGTCAAACACTAATATCATTATCAAATACACAGCACAACTCCGTACTTTAAAATTAGATATTAAATTTATTAAACCCTCTATGATTATATAAATATTTACAAAATAATAAACACACACATAAACGATAGCAATTAAAACTCAAGTGTATAATAAATTTTAAAGTTTCATGAATGGGAAAGGAATGGTCTGAAATTCTCCCCTGCTTACACTTTAAACTCAAAACAAAATTTCTTATAAAACAATGTGTATTGGCCATGGTATGTACGTGTTTCATAATAAAACAAAAATGAGTTAGCCACGAGTTAATGGTAGTAGAATCTGAAGTGTTCCAATATCTGAGTCCTGCACGTGGTGGACAATAATAATTGTTTGGAACACTTTCGTACACACTTTTATTCTTATGAAAACAATCCTGCACTTAGCGGATGGAATAAATTTACTCGGGGAACAAACTCGTGCTAAACTACAATTTTAATCTTAAAAGTTCCATAATATGAGTCCTGCCCATAGTGGACAATAATAATTATTTGGAACGCTGTCTTACATACTTTTATTCCTTATAAAAACAATCCTGCACTTAGCGGTTGGAATAAATTTTCTATTATCTCAAAGCGAAACACATACATCCAATGACCAAACCACCCAATTATTTCTATTTAACTATTTTGAAATGTTTCATATTTACTTTATCGATTCTTTTATAATTTATTTAGATACTCCAATGAATTACATGAAGCTTTACATTAAAATTACAAACAAAATATTTATGACTGAATTATGCAATTCATTGGCTCATTTAATAATAGCAATTTAAGTCAAATGACGAATTACTCATAATAAGACATAAAAAACAAAATATAAAAAAAAAACATAAATAATACTTCCTGAAGTCTTCATTCTTCTCCGGGTTATGATTTTGAGGGCGATATATATCTGCTGTGCAGGTGATTACTTCACAGGGCCTATATGGAGGTTGGCAAATTGTCCATAGCAGCTACACTTTCAGAAATGGAAAGTCACATCACTGGATGGCTATGTAGGACTCTGAGCTGTGCGAATGTACCGAACTTGGTTTCTACTCCATATCAATTGCTGAATCACAAATAAATCCTGATTCCATTTCCTTAGCGATATAAAACATTAGCTTAAATTTCAATTGTATTTTTCTTTTTCAGTCAATGAATATCATATTTCTTGGTTTGCGCCTTTTAAAATACATTCAGCATTCCGAATAAATAGTTTTTACACTCATAATTCTTTTTTTCCTTCTCTTTTGTCAGTACACTCCAGAAACTATACTGCTAACAGGTAAGAGTGCCCGTGTGAATATCAATGAATATAATCCAGCGAACGGGTAAGAGTGCCCATGCGAGTATCAACCAATGTAACCCAGCTAACTAATTAAATTTCACCTGACCAGCCTTTATATATCCCCCCATTACAGGGTGTATTCTCTCATCCCCTCCACAAGTTATTGCTTTTACATTTCTGTTTTTAATTAAACAATTCCCAACAATGGATTTAATTTTAGCTATCTTTTAATTAATTTCAGAATTTCACAAACCATTTAAATTCCAATCCCTTGATTTCTTTGAACAATAAAGTAAAATTACATTTATCTAATTAAATAATTTTGAATAGGTGTCAAGCCGAATAACAACTGATACAATTTCTACACTTGTTTTCCAAAAACATTATACGATAAAAGAAAGAGGTCATTGGCTTGCCTGCGGTCATGAACATTAAGTTATAAAAAAAAAAAGATTATAAAACTGTATACTTGTTGTCACATAAAAATTGTTTTTGAGTTTTTCAAAAAGAATATTCAACAAGCAACAGAAAAAAAAATACAACATTTGAGAATCAAAATAAAATAAAATCAAAATAAAATATGTTTACTGTTGGGTTATTTGCAAATACATTTCAGTTTCCCATAAGAATTTCTTTAACCCTCTGCCATATTTATTCATATCATAAATAAAAAACATATCGCATTTATTAACAGCAAAATACATATTTATATGTGATGTCTGCATTTGTTTATTTATAGGCGTATTATCACCATTCATCCTATTTATTTTAAATATAGTGTGTGTGTAAGCAACAGAGAAATATACCTGCACAGACTACTCCTTTTATTATAATACATACATTTGTTTGGACTGCAACTAATGCTTGCAGTCAACTGTGTGGCAGTCATTTAAAACTGACTGTCACAATATATATATATATATATATATATATATATATATATATATATATATATATATATATATTACGAATGTGCATAGTGAAGACCTGATAGCTTCTTGACCTTCTCTAAAGGACAGCTATTTATGTTCAAAATTAATCTATATAATAATTAGGAGGTTATACATTTCTCTTTGGTGTCAGTTTTATGGTTTTTTAATATAGTACCTTTTTGTATGAGAATTAAAAATAATAAACCATTAGTCAATGACAATTAGCTTTTTTAAAATATGAAGAATGATATGTTATAGTGTAAACATTTTTTTTAGAATATTTAAAAATTACTATTAATAAAATAACACTTTAGTATCACACAAAATATTTGTCATTAAATAACTATATACACCTATGTATAGACAACAATTTAAAACAGCATTTGCAAAATTCACCATAGAGAAAAATCTACCTAATCGCTCTCCAAAAAAAAAAAAAAAAAAAAAAAAGAAAAGTGCGAAAAAGGCTGAAAATAATTCTCACCAACTCTGTTTCTCTAGCATTTGGCCTATAAATATTATAATAATGTAGTTTTACTTATCAATGAATACCAGATATAATAAAAGCTATAACTCCACAATAATCATGTGACAAATCCAAAATCTATTATTATCCATATTGCAATTTGTTATTTTACTGGCTGTTAGGTACCAGTTATGACAAATTAATTCCTGGAATGACCATGTGGTGCCATTCATGACCTAATTGTACTGATATCACATGAGTATTTGTGTTTGAACATGTTTAAACTAAGATATGTATAAATTTTAATCCCCTAGAGCTAGTTGTTAAGGTAGATATTGAGAAGATAATAAAAATACATGTGTACACATTGGCTGAAAATGAGTGATTGAAATTTCGAGCAATATATTAAAATCAAATTTTGTACAAAAATCAGCAAAGTTACTGAAATGTTACAACTGTTGCAAGTAACATATGGTGAATATGTTATAAAGAAACGTGTGTTTGAAAGGTGTAATATGTTCAAAAATCGATGAAAAGATGTGACAAATGATTCCAAAAGTTGATAGCCAAAAACAAGAATAACTAATATTAAGGTTAACAAAGTATGAGATGCAATATAGTCTGAGTGACAATGAAGTGTTATCCTGATAGCTGAAGATTAGCTGATTAATTGTGAAATAGTTAGGCTAATTTTAAATAAAGAATAGGGCAAAAAAGATTTCTGAAAAGTCTGATCAATGAACAGAATTAGTATCAGTTTGATGTTGCAACATATCTTTCTTCTAATACACATCTGCTTCCAAGAGTAATGACAGGTGATGAAACATGGTACTTCCAGTATGACCCAGAAACAAAATATCGCAGTATCCAAAGTAAATTCCCAGATTTACCATACCCTACAATGACATATTTGTCATATTCCCAGTTTAAGACAATTCTGGAGCATTTCTTTAATCACAATAAAATAGTTCACCAAAACTTTATTGAACATGGATGGATAAACAATCAATCAACAATGTTATTCAAAAGTACTTCAGAGATTATAAGATTCTGTTTGAAAAAATAGACCAAAATCGTGGAGAATAAGTGGAGCATTTGTCATTTCAATGTGCCAAGTAATAGTGTGCTCATTATGAGAAACTTTTTGGCTAAAAAAATAAATTACAGAACTAAATAATCCTGCCTAATCAACTGATTTATCTCTGTGATCTCTGTGTAACTGTTGATTATTTCAAAAAATTTAGAACTTCACTGAAAGGATGAAGTTTTCTACAACTGATATCCAACAGAATATGAGACAGCTGCAGAACTCTTTTTTCTAAAAATTACCTCCAGGTGTGCTTCCAGAAATGAGAATATCATTGTAATCAGTTTATAGATGAACAAGAAGACTACTTTGAAAGCACCCCTAGCCATAAGAATATACTTTCACAGGTATATTTTATAAAGGTGCATTAGGGAAATTAAATTGTCACACGTCATATATCCAAGTAATAATTAGAAATCACACACACTAAATGTATGGCAAATTATAGTATATATATATATATATATTATAATAAAAATAATAAATTTAATGGTAACAGACTATTATAAACAATCCTTAAATACACAGAAATACTTTTGGTTAATTTCCTAAAACTGCCTCAATTGCCATTTAGGACAAGTTTAAGAAATTAACCGAAAGTACTTCTGCGGATTTAAGGATTGTTTATAATAGTTTGTTACCGTTAAATTTATTAATTTTATTATAATTACAACTTTGTTTTAATTAATGGACATTATATATATATGGTGTGTGTGTTGAATACCAAGAAAACCATTTAAAGACATTAAAAATTGATAAAAATGAGTAATTTAATAAAATAAACAAAAAAAAAAAAAATTTAATTGGAGTTATAGTATCAAATAAATAAATAAGCTTTTTTTTAATAGTAACCGGGGACAAATAATTACATATTTGATTACTAATAAATTTCTTCTATTTATTCATTAGTTGGCTTATATACAAAAAATAACATATTGAAATATTGATACACGTAATATATTTGTCATAACAAAATATTATATGTGTATTATCAATGTATATAAATATCAATAATATAAACAAAAAAATGCTTTAACTATAGGGGATTTAAACAGACTTTCAAGCTCCCTTCAGCTATCCAATCTGTCTCATTCAATTGATACCCATGACCACACACATAAAAAAGATAAATGATATCCCATATATATTTTGTGCTACACTTATTAGTTGGTCCAGATCATCATCTCCCCCACACATATATAAGCAGTGCTCAGTTTATATTAAGAAAGAGAATTTTCGAACTTTAATAGACAGGCTTCAATCTATTCCATCTTCCAACCCTTCAGTCATGCATACCATTGAAAATTTGATGAATTCCAAGTATATGAATTATGCTTTATTGAAATATTAATAGTCCATTAAGTATAATTACTCTTATTACCACTACCATAATAGAAATAAGAAAGATCTCATCTAATTATAAGATTATAAACTCAAATACTAACATGTACACACTATTATACATAGCAATTTTGTGTGCACATATAGGATCTGGTAATATATAAATAAGTTGTAAAGCTGTGACTTCTATGATTAAGTCTTCTTTTCTTTTATAGAGGCGCCTTGAATTATTCTTCTATAAGTTACTTGTATCTTAATGAATTTAAGTGCATCCTCTTATGATGTTTTTAATGTTTATTTTCTCATCATTACAAAATGTGATTTCAAATAAAATACTAAAGAGAAATAGGCATTATTTGCCTTCAGATCTGGTTACTGAATTTGGTAAAAAAACATTTATTTCAAGAGCTGAGCTTCTCCTACTCTAGCAGGTTGTTTTTAAGCAGTCTCATTTCAGGCAGATTTTACTCATGGATTTTAGATGCATTATACAATAGACTCCCATCTTCAAGAAAGACAGGAATGCAAATGGTACTTAAAAAGGGTTTAGTCTTTCATCATTAGAGATACTGAGCCACAGGAAATATTTTACACATTTAATATAATTGCTTCTTTATTGGTAACATTAAAAATATTTTTCTCCATGGTCAGTAGCTCTTCACTAAGAATTTAAAATTAACTTAACATTAAGTTTTAACAATAATCCATGCAGATTTTGTTCAACTACTATTTTTCACTAAACATCACATGATCACCATTTCTTATGCTAGCACATATATGTTATTAAAACAAGCAAAATTCTCCATTATTCTCATTGGCACTGACTGGCACTACTGTATGGAGAGTTTTGACTATTTTTTAGTATTTTTCCCTTATTGTGAATAGGATCTCTGGAACAATCCAGCCAAAAATAAGAAAGATGAAAAACAAAGCTTTTATATCTACCTAATTTTTAAAGGATTCAACCAAAATCAATAATAATAATAATAAATCCATAATATTTATCATCTTATTATTTTTTCCTTTTAATTATTCTAATTGCAATGCAAAACTTAATCTCTTGCACCTGACATTTATAGAATAAAAATCTTTCATTTTAAAAAACAAGCTAATCCCAAGTTAGTTACAATAAATTAACCCCAAGTTAGTTACAATTAATTAATTATGTTTAATTATACACAAAAAATGAAATTTATAAAACTTTACTTGCTTTACATTATGAAGTTGTTTTTTTTTCACTTTATACATTTTAATTTTTGTTTAGTTACCAATCTTTACAACATAAATCTTAAAAACATTTTATTGTATTAATTTCAGATAGTAAAATTCAATCCCATAGTTTGATAAATATATTGAATAATATTTATTAGAAATTATACCTTCTACTAGCCAAATTCCTAATTGTATTGGAGAAGAAAAAATACTAGGTTAAAACATAGGTACTGGTACAAAAATATACTGATACTATATATATATATATATATATATGGTACAAAAATATACTGATTATATATATATATATATATATGTTGATATGAAGATATTCACGGGTTGCATATATAAAAGACATATTTTGCGGGTTCATCCATAATTAAAAAAATTAAATATTGATATACTGACATTTCAATTTGATCCCACAAGTCATCCACTGGGTGATAAAAGGTAGAAAGATGGTTGTAGAGGTGCTACAATCACTGATTTGAAAAAAATGTTAAAGTTCTGCCAATAGAAAAATGTTAAATTAAGAATGTTTTTTTTTAAAAAAAAATTTCAAATAGGAGGAAGTTTGCATGCGGAAGAATTGAAGGTTGGAATAGATTGAAGCCTGTCTATTAAAGTATGAAGATTTTCTATCTTAATATTAACTGAACACTGATTATATATATGTGTGGGAGATGATGATATTAAGCAACTGATGAGTGCTAGTTCAGCATGAAATACATATATTGGTGATTATTTAAATTTTTTATATGTGTGTGGTCACGTGCATCAGTGATATGAAATAATGTAGATATTTGAAGGGTGCTTGAAAGTCTGTGTTCAAAACCCCTATATAAACATATATATATTCTACTATTAACATAGAGCAATGTGTATTGCATTCAGTGAGGGAATTGGAGATTGCTGAAAAAAATATGCATATAATAATCATTTTTTATTAATAAGTAAAAAATCTATTCTTTTGACCATCGAGATGAATATATATATATATATATATATATATATGATAACCAAAACAAGTTATAAATTTTGTAACTTGCTTCTAGCTTGCATTTTATGATGTAGCTAGAATTATATGGAAAGGAGTTGCAGTAGCAGGGTTAACATATGGTAATGATGCATTATATGTTAGTAAAAAGATATTAGATTACTTAGAAAAAGCTCAAAGGGAAGTAGGAAGACCTGCATTGGATGCAGAAGTATGGACAGCAAGGGAGACAATTCAAGGAGAAATGGGATGGTCAAGTTTTCATATGAGAGATGCAAAAAGTAAAATGAAAATGTTTGGTAGATTGCAGTTTATGGATAATAAAAGAATAGCTAAAATAGTATTTAATTGGGTTATGAGTAAAGGGCAGGTAACAAAATGGGTGAGAAAGGTAATGCAGTATGCAAAAGATTTTGATAAAGAATTTATATCAATATATTTGTACAAAAGATGGGATGATTGGGTTAAGAGGATTATTGAGTGTTGTAGTAGTAAGGAATGGGATAAAAGAATAAATTTATTAATAAAGACTAGGGAGTTAGAGAGATGGAGAAATAGTATGGAGAGTAAAAAGAGTTTAAATATATATAGAAATAAACAGAATATTAGGTGTGAGTTAATATATGATAATAGTAAGGAAAGTAGTTTATTGTTTAAGGCTCGAACGGGATCTTTAGCTACAAAAGAATATACATGTAAATGGAAAAATATGGGTGATTTATTTTGTAAATTATATAAGAAATGAATAGAAAATATTAGGCATTTGTTAATTGAATGTAAATGTTTGAAAACAGAAAGGGTACATATACTGAAGTTGTGGAAAAATAAATATGAAAAGAATGATTATACAGAAAGTGAATTATTGTTTTTTATGTTGGGTTTGGGAAAAGATAAGGGGGATTTAGATATAAAGGTTATAGAGTTGACAAAGATTATGTTGTGGAAATGGGATAGAACAAATTATGGGTAATTTTAGAGTGGGGAATGTAAAATAAAGTGGCTAACAGGTTTTTCTGGGCATAATTGCTGAGACATTCTTGACTTTGTTTAAGGATAAGCCATAATACATCACATCACATCACATCACAAGCTTTGTTTACATAAATGCTGAGAAAGAATTAGAATTCAATATCTCTTCCTTTGTCTCCACCTTTAGACCATGGTTTCGAGCTAGTTGGCTCATGTTAGTAAAGGGTTGGAATACTAAAAACTAGATCTAAACACTAACTCTAAAATCAGCATTTATCAAACACATTTCTATCAGTTTGAAAGCATAAAATTTCTTGGACACATAATGTCTTCACATTCAGTTTAACAAGCTAGATAGCTATATGTGTCTGAATTCTGTTCAGTTTCGCATATAGTAAAAGCCTCTGCAATATATATCATTGCAAAAACATTCAAGGGTACATTTATGATTAATAAAACAAGTTATAAATTTCTTAATTTGCTTCTAGCTTGCATTTTATGATCACTAGATGGAGGTTTATCAATAACTCCTAAACAAGATTTGTTTACATAAACATTAAGAGAAAATTAGAATTCAATATCTCTTTCATTGTCTCCACCTTTAGACCATGGTTTCGAGCTAGTTGGCTCATGTCAGTAAAGGGTTGGAAGAAACCTCAATGGTATATAAAGAAATAATTTGTGGGGAGTGCATTAAGTTTGATTTTTATTAGAAAGTCAAAGAATTTGGGTTCGAGGAACCATCGTTTGAATTTATTATAAAAGATAAAGTTAATCTAAATAACTACAATTAGTGAAAGAAGGAATGTGTTAACTTGCAAGAAGATGGCTGATTGGAATTTCGGATTACAATAAGTATAATTAGAAGATTAATTTAACTCTAATCTCGGAAAAAAATATATATATTAAAAACTTTTTTTTTTTAAAATCAAACATATTTTTCTAAAGTACACATTTTGTTCTGCTATGAAGATTGTATTATTGTAAAGCAAGAAATGTGTACCACTTTTAAAACAGACAAAAATTATCTGTTTTCATTGTAAATTATTGAAAAACAAATTTAAAAAAATTAAATATGAAAATAACAATAGTGTGGGATTAAATATAAGAATAAATAAAAAAAGATGTAGCAAGGTGCTGTGGAAAAGACTGCCAAGAGGATATGTAAAGTGAGCCTGGAAATTTTACATAGTTATTGCTTTGGGAATGAAGTATCCTGTAGAAGTTATTACCTATGTCAGGTAATTGAAGCAGATGTACTGATAGACTTCATATATATATATATATATATATATATATATATAAGCATGGCATCATATATATATATATATATATATATATATATACTGATGCCATGCTTTAACTATACTGCTGAAAAAATGCTTTGATTCCAATCACTATGTCTATATCACACTGAGGATCTTAGCAAGTTCATAACTGAACTAATTCATACAAAAAAATCATGGTCAAAATAATGATGAATAAAAAAACCATAAAATCCCTGACTATGGTAATATTACAAACAGCTATGTAGTGAGAAAAAATCTGCAGTAAGATAATTGAAAAGCTTTCAATTTCATTCTTAGTTCATGGCAAAATATGAAAACCTTAAATGAACTTCTTCAAAAGAACTTCATTATTGCTGCTAATACAGGAAAATAATATAACATTCTTATTAAGTATTATTTGTATTATTTAATATAAATTTGTTATTATTATATAAGAGGGATGGGTGCAAGTGAATAGATTATTACTTTATTTTATTAAATGTTTTTTTTAATAAATATATAAATTTTATTATAGAACAATGAATGCTAGTAAATGGATGATACAATCTGAAGGTGAGATTGATAAATTTGGATTACAGTACTTTACAATGAAAACTAGGAATTACATTATCTGAGAATCAATAAAAAAAAAACAAGGTTTGAACATTCTATTATAAAGAAAAGGGAAACTTTTTGATAAGAGAACCTTGGCTATACTTCAGTGGTTTACAAGGAAAGAAATTCTAAAGTCCCTGTCACTGGAAAGATAGAGTTTACTTAGGCAACACCAGTTTCACAATAGATATTTTTTTATTGAGATAGGCCAGATTTTAGATGTAATTTGGGAAAGAATGAAAATCCATTGTGATTTCTGGTAGAAGCAAACCCATTAGAGATTAGTTATTTTGGAATATAAGAGAAACCACAATACATAGAAGTAGTGGAGCTTTAAGGAGATATGGGTGACTTCAAAAATGTAGAGAGGGTCCAGGTTTTGGTCCCTCTGACAAATATTCTTTTTGAGTTTATTGAGCTTTCTGGAGCATATTAAAAATAAGCTGACATTGGGTAAACCATAGTGAGAAAAAAGATGAAGATTGTTGAGCTGATCTCAGGAAGGTACCATGAAGAATGCTATCAATGAAAGTTGAAAGAGTATGATTTTTATTTCTTGAAATAAAGGCTGCAAGATCTCTGAAGGTTGTAGAAAAATGCAGTGATAAAGAAGATGGGTGGAGGTTTTATACTCTCTAAGCACAAAGGGCACCTGAGAAACCTCAATGGTATATAAAGAAATGATTTGTGGGGAGTGCATTAAGTTTGATTTTTAACAGAAAGTCAAATAATTTGGGTTAGAGGAACTATCATTCAATTTTTTTAATAGAATATGGTTGTTAATCTTTAGGGGTTTGTAGGGCTGGGAGAAATATAAGGGTTTATAATACGGTTTCTCAAAATAATTCTTGCAGCATTCCTTTCCTGAATCAGATGTGTACACATTTTATGAATCTTCCTAATGAATGCTTAGTGAAATCAATAGCAGGAGTGAAATACAATATTTTGTGGAAAACAAGGGTATTGATGAGGGAAGACTTGGCAAACATGGACATATACACCTTGGAAAGAGCAGAAAAGTAATTTTGTATGAGGATTGGAGCAGTTTATCTAGGATGATTTTCCTCATGGCAATAGATGACTTAAATATTGGATAGCCTAAGAAATTTTGAGGCTTTGCTGAGAATGGAGATACAATAATATTCCCTGAGGCTAATTTTCAGGCAGATAACTTGGTCATATTAAATTGCAGGCTGGATTGATCAAAATAATTCTTTGAGTATTAGGAGGAACTGATGAATTAGGTTTCTTGAAGGGAGAAACAAATCCAAGTCATCCATGAAGGTGATATTGGATATAGATGTTTTTAATATTGGGATGTAGATGTTTTTGATTTGAAGAAGCAAGGGATTAAGGTAGGTAATAAAACAGAGCACTGAGTGGGGAGCCATGAGGGATGGAAGCCAGTAGTAAGTGGAGGGAATAGTTCTCCATTGAGGAAATGAAGATTTCTCAATTATAGAGGAAGTTTTTGATGATGTTGATGATTCCAAGGGAAATGTGATGCTCATGAAGTAAGGGCATGAGATGATTAAGCTGGATGGAATTGATGGCTGCAGTTATGTCGAGTTGGATTACCACTGATCTCAACTGCCTGGCTTTCCTGATATCATCAATGACAATTTTTAAAACATTAATAGCATCTGCTGTGGATTTGCCCTTTTTTGCACATTTATATTGGGTATATTGGGCAGAATTTTGGCTTGAATCATCTTCAATGACCAATTTGATAAATTTGACCATAAGTGGGATCATAAAGATGGGCCTAAAGTTCTCCAGTGGTGAAAGAATGATGTTGTGCTTGAGGAAAGGTACCATTTCTGGGTAGAGCCCACCAATTTCTTGGATACTAGATGAAATGTGGTTGATTAGATTATATATGATTGGTATGGGAAAGTTGGATAAATATAATAGAAGGAAGCAGGGAATCACATGGAAACCCAGATGAGTTTTATTGGGCATGGAGCTCAATGTTGCAAAAATATCCCTTTCTGTTATACCATGCTCTGTGGTTGATAAATCAATTAGAACATCTTGTCTGAGTTTTGGTGGAAAGGTGGAGAGTATATCCCTGAAATAGGTAAAAATCTCTTGATTAATGTTTGATCTGGTATAGAGCCTAATCCTTTCAGTGAATAGCCCAGGGCCCACCTAATGTAGCTTCTGAACCAATTAGGTGACTCAAGTAGGTCTTAAATTTTTTGGTGGATAGATATTCCACAAGAATAAGCTGTTTGCTTTTGTACTTAGATTTTAGATTTAAGATGAAATAAATGGAAAATGAATTTAAGGGTATATTTTTGAGGGTGTTGTTAATCATTTCAAAATTCATTAGGAGCATTGAAGATCCTTTAATGTCAGTCATGAGATGATTGACATTAAATTTGGATGAAGGTGAACCAGGCATCTGTCGGTGGTAGAGTAAAATTTTTTATCTTGTCAGAATAAATATATTCCCAGAGAGGATTGCTGCAGGGGATGAATATTTAAAAAGACTTCTAGTGGTAGTGTTTAGATTTGGAATGAGTGTGAATTGATATCCAGAGAAATATTGAGAAATAAAGCAAGGTAATCTGTGAATGGAATGGGTTGAAGAGAGGGATCAATAATGAAATGAAGGCTTGTGGTTTAGTAGAGATCTATGAGAGATATCTTCTGATATAAAAGGAAAAGGCATCTGGTGGGAGGAAGCCTACACCACACATGATATTCATGTTTAGATTATAGAAATATTTGGTGGTAAATTCCAGGTGAGAAGTGTTGAAATCTCTCAGGAATATAGTCCAGTAGGGGTTTTGAGGCAAGTGTGATATTAATCTTCTGGATTAATTGAGGAGTGAGTGTTTTGTGAAAGTATATATAGATTATATTAAGGATAAAGGGTCTATGGAATAAGATAGTGATAATCATGTGTTGGTTTACATAATTAATTTGAAAGATTCAAATGGGATATTATTGAATATCAGAATTGTTACACCAGCAGTTGGAATAGGACAATTGAATGGTGAAAATCATGTGTTGGTTTACATAATTAATTTGAAAGATTCAAATGGGATATTATTGAATATCAGAATTGTTACACCAGCAGTTGGAATAGGACAATTGAATGGTGAAAGTAACCAAGTTTTCTAATATGGTTCAGGATTATGGAGTTTGAAAGACTATTGTAGTTTGGTTTCAGAGAGACTCATAATATAGGTGGGAAGAATTGTCTAAACCAGTTAATCAATGTGTAAACTCTGTGAAGGAAATTCAGGCTTTGGATGTTGATCCCAATTACTCTCAACCTCATTAATTGATAGTCAAGCAGAGTCCTAAAGAGAATATTAATTTAGAAGATAGGAAAAGGGTATTCAAGGGATGGTATATGTTTCAGTAGGATTTGCAATCACTAAACTCCAAGTTCTCCAAGTTAGGAGAAAGGTTGGATTGTGTTTTTTCATTGATGTTTTATGTTGTGAGCCATTGATTGGAGTCATTCTGGCAACAGCATATTCAACATCTGTTGTTGGCTGTAAAGTATCATTATCATCTGAATTATGGGACTGTGCATATTTGCCAATGTCCTTTTTTGATAAGATGGCAACTCATTGTTGAAGAGCTAATATCATGATTGCTTATTTCATTGGAACAAATTTTATCAGGTGTTGGTTTGCTATTCTTGTTGGATTTTTTTGTCTTTAACTTCATAGGATAGGTATTTGAGGTCCTTCTTCTAAAGAGGTAATTATTGAGTTAAAGGATTCATTCAGTGGTTTCATGGAGTGAGATGGAGTGTGTACAATGTTAGTTAGAACTTAGTTGGTGGGAGCTGGGTTGAGGTATTGAGGTCCCTTTTCTAAGGTAGTAATTATTGATTCAAAAGAATCATCCAGTGGTTTTGTTGAGTGAGATGGAGTGGATATAATGTTAGTTAAGAACTTCATTGTGGCAGCAATTTGAGAGGAGGACCTATTCCTCACACCTTCAAAAGTGGTAAGAATTATTTTTAAGTTATGGGTTTCAATGGCTGGCAGTGTAGGATTTAAATTACATTGATGTGTTCTCATTTTTAATTCATTTACAATGCTGTGAGAGCCTGGCTGGGCAATCCCTCACAATGTGGCTTCTCTGTCAGCAATAAAATCATTGCAGAGGAATGCCACAAAAAGTAAACAAGTGGAGATGTCTCTGCATAGTAGAGAATGGGAATGTCCATGGGATTGGAATTCTTATTTCAGAGTGTTGTCAAAGGAGGTGGTGTTTGTATACACTGGTGAATCTGACCCTTTTATCAATTGGTAATTAAAATTTGAAACTTTCCATATGGCTGAGAAATAATTGTAATTTATGCTCCTTAAATTTCAGATAACAGTTCTTGATTAGACCTGATAATATTGTGGGATAATTCATGTTCATATGGCACACAATTTTCCCATATAAATTTTTGAAGCTTTTTTGAAAAAAAATTTTCTGCTCAAGACTAAATTCAATGATTATATATTGAATATCAGAGTGCAGAAGGATATTGTGATTTACCCTCCACAATTTTTGTTTGGTTATTACATTATAAAGTTCATTAATAGGGAATTTGAATAAATCAAAGCTAGAGTTAGCGACTGCTAAGATTGAGGTATTTTCATTATAAAAATTCAGAAAAGATTTATGTAACTGAAGAGGGATTGTGTTATTGAACTTATTTATTATTAAATCAAGTTCATTTGTTCAAAATTTAGAATGGGTTTATTAGGGTTAATGATTTTGACAGAAAAGTTCTCTTCTAAAGTGTATTCAATCAAGTTAAACATGTCATAATGATTTTTTGAGGTTTTCCAGGTCATAACATTTGGCTATCCTAGCTCACCTGGGAAATATTGGCATAGGAAGGTTTCTTAGTAATTGGTAAATTAGAAAGGTTTTGGGAAGAAGGAGGATTTACATGTATAGACTTTATGTTAGTATTATCATTTCTCACAAAATTAATGTTAGATGAAGTTTTTTTTAGGAAAATAATGAGGAAGTTTATAAGGTAAGTTCACCATTATTTTGTTTCAAGCTTGGGAATTCCTGAAATTTAGTAATCTCCCCAGGTATTTCATTTTTATTTCTATTTTCTTGAAAGTTAAAGTGAGGTTCTTTGGGATGAGATTTTGAGAATAACTAATCTTTTCTTAGATTAAAGTGAAGCTGGATGATGGTTTTAATGGTAGAGGCTTGAATGCAGGATTTCTTTGAGTATATAAGATGGCTTCTTATATATCTTGTTCTTTTGATAATTCTTAGGATTTGTTTTAAGCTTCTGCCAAACTGAGAAAGCTATCCATCCTTGATTGGGTGCAAAGTAAGGAGATAAGCTCTAAGAATAAATATTTTCCAAATGGAAAGTCCCAAAGAATTTAAATATTTATCAGAAGCTGAACTGCTACAAACCTATCTAAATGCATTCTCTAGTGGGAAGGTTAATATGCTTAATTAGTTTATCATATTAGAATAGAGATGGTTCCCCCAAAAAGAAATAATAAGTTAACTAACTTTGAGATGGTATGTTCAGTGGACCATTTCACTGACATAAGTAACTGAAATATAAAAGCTGTTTCAAGTTTACACATGTGATAGTAATCCAAGTAATAGTAAATTTGTATTTTTAGAGCATATGATATTACTACTTGATGTTTGGATAGCCAGAAAATTGTGGCTTCTGAGTAATTCATTAACTAGTTTTTTTATTTTGAGATCACAATTTGTTCATTCTAGAAGTATTAACCATATATATATATATATATATATATATATATATATGTGTGTGTGTGTGGGTGTGTGTGTGTGTGTGAATATATGCATGCAGTTTGATATATATAGGTTAAAACCTCATATTTTCCAGATAGAGGGGGTTAAAATTTATATAACCAGTTCAATGGCACAACATGGCGCTATGGAAATATGGAGTTGTCTATAACCTGAGATATATAGGTGTTAATGGGAATACAGAAAACACTCATAACTTGTGACAATTAAAAAAAAGTTATATATTAATGAAAAGAGAGATTGTTTTGTAGATTTTTTTCCTTTAATTGATTTTTTTTCTCACTCTCTAGATATTCATAAATGAATAAACAGGGGTAAGTAAAAATAAAAAATAAATAGTGGTATAGATATAGGCAGATAAATTGCACAAAGAAACTATACAAAAGAAAATGAGACCATAAGAGGAAGGGGTGATTGATAAATGGATTAGTAATTATTGACTATTATTAATTTTTAGAAATAAAGCAACATATTAAATATTAGAAATAAAATAAAATATAATTGTTAGAAATCAAATCAAATGCAATATTAATTATAAATTATTAAAAATAAAGCAAAATATATTAATGCTAAGTATTGGAAATAAGTAAAAAAAATAGAAAGTATCTTATAAATTTATGAAATTAAAAAATGGTAAGATAATTAAGAGCAACAAATCAGAGATCAGCAAAATGGAAGTGAATAAGAATACGACTCAATTAGATACTGATGCAATTAAAGATATTATGAAAGAATTTCAGGCAAAAAGGCTTGTTTATATAGAAATATTCAGTGAAAATAACTGAAAGACTAAAGTGATAAAACAGCCAGATGATTTAGGGGGGGGGGAGAAAAGATGGTTAGGTAAGTAGATCAAATATTAAATGAGGTGCTAGTTAGCCTTAATTGCAAAATTTGAGCAAATGAAAACAGAAATTAACAGTAATAAACAAGAAAATGAGAAAAATCTCAAGAGTATGGAGAAGCAAATATAGAAGGACATGGAGATAGTGTATCATGAACATAAAAAGATGATCATTAAAGTACAACAAGAAGTTAATAGTTTAGTACAATACATCAAAAAATTGCAAGTAAAAGGTCAGGTTGAGAGCAGAAATATGAGAATAAATATGGACAAAAAATGCAAACCCAGTGTAATGTATCAGTTTTTGAAAATAATAATTTTTTATGGTCACACTGAAGGATTACCCTAGATCCATCTGGGTAGTTTAGAGATATTTAGAATCAACCCCATGGAAAAAAAGATTAAGTTAGTGATAACTATTATTCCCTTGCATGGAGCATCACAAGCATGGTGGAAGCAATTATTTGAGAAAGCCAGTAGCTTCCCACAGTATAAGCAACATTAATAAAATAATATTAGAATGAGGACCACCAAGAGGGTATTCAACATCAGGTTTCTTAAGAAAAATGTCAACCAAGTGATCTATACATGCCATTGTTCAGTAGGCAAATAGCTAAACTTCAGGCCTTAACAGCATATCTATTTTTGGAGAATCAGATCATGAAAATCATGAAATGTAAATTTTCTAAGTCCCATGAAACATCTGTTGGTAAGAACAGGGTATAAAAACATTGAGCAGATGGCAGATTTATTCAGTGCCTTTGGCAGCAAAAAGCTGATAATGAAGATGCTGGATACAAACCCATCAATAAATTCCCTTCTAGGAACCATAATCAACAGATAAATGCCTTAAAAATTGGATCGGAGGGGGGAGGCATCTCTATCATAATATAAGAAAAAGTGAATATAATCCATAGACAGCATAAAGAGAACATGGGCGATCTGCAGAACATGAAGTAGTTCGAATATAATATATTAAAGAAATTGGCAATGATCACTATCACCAGGTGAAAGGTTCAGAGACAGAGACAGATTACCAGAAAAAGAGTCTTGATGGTAAAGGATAGCTTGATGTAAGCAGCTACAATATTGGTTAAGATCCAACCATCACCTATCTATTAAAAAAGATAGCATTTATAGCTACTTTTGGACAGCCTTAACTGGTACAATTTTTGAATTTGCCCCATGTACTTTTGGTCTTACATAGCACAAAAAAATTGATAATCATTGATTAAGAAATAAACCAATAATGTGCTAAAAAATGCTGTTATGACAAAAATAAACTAATAAAAATGAATAAAAATGACAACTTCAGTTTAAATAGAAGCTAAGTATTTTAAGTGCAAAAATAGCCTAGAATAGCCTAATTATATCCCATCTTGTAAGATCATTAAACATGGAGAGCATGATCAGAATAATGATATATAAAATAATTTGTTATAAAAAGTTCAACATAAATTGTTTAAAAAACAAAATTGGCCAATTTATCTTCAATTTTGATTCTTCATCCAATTGGGAGATATTGCACCATTAACATAGTACAATGTATATTAGCATTCAGTGAAGGAATTGGAGATTGAAAAAAAAAAATATGTGTATAATAATCATATTTTGTTAATAAAAATGTATTCATTTGACCCAAAATAAATATAATTAAAAGATGTAGACAATCTAATTACTTACACTTAGTGAAAAAAAGAAATGTGTTATCTCTCAAGATAAATTTTATTTTTAAATAAAGATGGTCAACTTTAATGTCAGATCACAATAAGTATAATTTAGAAGATTAATTTAACTCTGATCTGGTATATATATATATATATATATATATATATATAAAAATATATCAGATATATATAATTATATATATATATATATATATATATATATATATATATATATATATAATTTTTTTTAATCAAACATATATTTTTTTAAAGTACACATTTTGTTCTGCTGTGAAAATAATATTTTTGCACAGCCAGAAATGTGTATCACATTTAAAACAAAGAAAATTTACCTGTTTATGTTACAAACAATTTAAAAATCAATTAAAGATAATTTCATATGAAAATAACAATTGCATTAGATTAAATACCCATAAGAATGAAAAAAGAAAAGGTGTTGTGACAAGGTGCATGCAGAGGAGACAGGCAAGAAGATATATAAAGTGACCCTAGGACTTTTAAAAAGAGTTGTTGCTTTAGAAATGATTTACCCCATAGAAACTACTATTTACATTGAGGGAATGTAGCAGATGTGTTGTTAGACCCCATATATATCTGTCAATGCTGTCTTTTGACCATAATTCTGTAAAATGCTTTGATTCCAGATGCCATGCCTATATCACACTGACAAGTTCATAACTGAACCAATTCATGCAAGAAATCATAGACAAGATAATGGTAAATAAGAACCCTTAAAATCCATGGCCATAATAATATTACAAACAGATATCTAGTGAGAAAGCATTTGATTTCACTCTTAGTTCTTGACAAAATATATAAACTTTAAATGTTATTTTTCAAAAGAACTTTATTATTGCTGTTAATACAAATAAATGATGTAACATTCTAAATATGCATTATTTATATTACTTTATACTAATAATTTTAGGTTATATATATATTTATCTGTTATTATTATATAAAAAGATGGGTGCAAATGAATAGATTGTAAGTTTATTATTTTGTTCATTTATTTTACTAAAAGTAATTTTAAATTTAGATTTCAGCAATGTTTGCAATTTTTAATTATCTCTAGGTATAAATGTTAATACACTTAATTAGTTTACAATATTAAAATAGATAAATACATATATAAGGCTTTAACCTTAATACTATGCACCTGTGTGCTTAATTTTACCATGAGAGAGACCTCTACAAATCTTAACACAAGGTTATGACTTTATAAAGATAAGACTCAGCCATCTTATCTTCAACCTACTTTGTAATTATACAGGCAAGTCTAAAGCATTTTGATTTGAGAGTGTGAAGCTGGTAAGTTCTTCACTAATTAAGTCCATCACTTCATTTAAAAATCAAGATTCACAAAATCTTTTGATTCATAGTGATTTAATATTTAGATCTCATAAAAGAAATATTCCCCCCCCCCAAAAAAAAAAAATAATAATAATGAGTTAATGAGATGATGTATTCAGTGGACCATTTCACTGTTGCTGGTGTCTGAAAAATTAAAACTGTTTCAAGTTTACACAGGTGATAGTAGACCAAATAAAAGTAAATTTGCATTTTTAGAATATACGATATCATGATGTGAAATTTGGATGACCAGGAAAGGTAATCATGGCTTCAATTTATTAACTAGTCATTTTTTTGAGGTCACAATTTGGTCTTTCTAGAAATATTAACTGTAAACATATGTGTATAAAGGCAAAAAAATATATATGTGAGAATATATGCATGTTGTTTGATATATGTAGGTTAAAATCTTATATTATATGGACATAGATTTAAAATATGCATACCAGTTCAGTATATATATATATATTACATAGAGCTTGAATATCCTAGCATCTCACTGATGACACCAGAAGTATAAACCATTCTGGGGTTGGAAATATTATCAAAGCTTGTTAAGAACTAATTTTGCGAGCTCTATATGTAACATTTGTAAATGCATCCTTATTAAATTAGGTCATGTGACAACTGATTTGATTATATATATATGCATATTTTTTATGTTTAGGTAAGATATTAATCATATAAACTACATTCAAAATAAGTATAGAATACTAAATTTTTTTTATTTAGATTTTTCTTAGATGTGTAATAAATTGTTTGCACTTACTAGCCAGTATATGTATGAGGCATATCTATCTTGTATGCTCAAGATGGTACAAGTCATGTGCAGAAAGCCTTGAATGAGTTTTATACCATTATGAGTTGGAATTTTTCTTTTGGAAAGCCAACCGATGGCTGGGACAACTAACCAACTAGTGTTATGTAAATATTTGACTATTATTAGAGAGAGAGAAAGAGAGAGTAAAAATTCCAGTTTAACTTATCTTGATTATATAAGTATTAATACACTAATTGTAAAATATTAAAAGATATTGATGAAAATATGAAGTGTACATTAAATTTTCTATTTCATTTTATGAAATCATTTAATTCATTACATAAGGGTGAATGAAGTCTTCATCTTATTAATAAATGCGCCTTTGAACAGTGTTAAAAATCACCCTTACATTAGGTCTTTCTGGACAAATATTAGTCATATGATAATCGAGTTGGTACAAATTAATAATAAAATAAAAATCTAAGCATGCACACATACATAAACATATGCAGCATATATTGGTTACTCATAATTAATTTATACATATCACTCACATTCAAGCTAGACTTTTAAAAAATGCATTCGTATATAAATAAAAAAAGAAATCTATAATTTTTTGAAAGGACCTTTACTTTTAAATTACCGACTACTAGTTTCTTTTGTATAATGATCAATTGTCTTAAACTTAATGCTAACAGCTGTAATCTAATACAGGAACTCATTAAATATTCTTTTTAAAATAGTTATTACATTCCCTGAAGTAGATTAAAAAATATTATAAATTTTTTCCAATACTTTTGAATCAAATTTTAATTATAACTTTTAACATTATTTAGCTGATTTCCATTGGTGATATTCAAAAACATCTTGAAGCTTAAGTCTAAACATTAAAAATCAACAGAACAAATTGAGTTGAAGTAAAAATTCATAACCTAGAATTATCTGTAGTTTATAAATCCTCTTATTTTCATTTAAAATCTCTGATGTATAGGATTCTAATATATTGAGAGCAAAATTATATTTTAAAAACAGACATGGTAAAATATTTATGTTTCCTAGATTAAAAATAATAATAAGATTATTTTAAATGAAGTAATATGATTTCTTCTTTCTTTATTCTATTTCAAACTTCTAGAATTGCTGTAAAGCTAAATTGTGAATTCAAAATTTTAAATTTACATATATGTATTAATACTTTTTCTTATCTATGGTAGGCTTATAAATTATATGTATATATTATATGAATTGCTTAACGGTTTCTTTAAAAACAGAATCCCCTCCCCCCCAAAAAAAAAATAGCAACTTCTTAAAAAAAAGTTGTGGTGAACTTGAGCCTAAATTTTTATAGGGAATCTCAATAATAGAGTCAATATTGTTTTCTTACTTTTGAATGATATGGTTGAGAAGTTTTTGAGAAAAAGATTCATTGTATAAGAAATTAAAACAGTTTGAAAAATGTCAAATAAACAGACTAAAAAATCAGTACATGAGATATGGATTGCAGTATTTTAAAACTGATCTTAACTTTTTATTCTTTATTTGTCTATATTTCTTTTTTTGAGTTAGAATTACCCCCATTCATTTATAATAGACTGCTAATAATAAAGATAATTTATAGTCAAACTATAAAATATTTGATTATGATTAATGATACTTTACTGTTGTTTTCCATAAATCTTAAAAATTATTATATCTCACATCCAATATTTGGTATAAAACATTATTATATGGATACCTACACATTTAAATTTACTGAAACTTAAGCTTTAATATATAAAAATATTTTTTTTTTCACTCCTAAAAACAAACATACATATATAATTACGAAATAGGTATACATCATCCAGTCCTGATACAGAGGTTATGTGTAACATTAAATGTTTCAGAGCAAATAGATACAGAACGAGCTATAAGACAAATGTGTACGTTTATATATATTTAGACGAGTGTTTAGTTTTAATATCTTGACAAAAACGGCATTAGTATTGAAAGTGAGATTATTATTATCTGTGATGACAAGAATATTTGCAGTTAATATTTAAACTTTGTAAAATAGAAAAATAAATTACTAAAGTGAATACTAATGATATCAATGACTCTTTTTATATTTGATTATAACCTTTGCCTATTCATAAAAAATATTGAATAAAATATTTATTATTTAAATTTCACTTTTGAAATGGAAATAAATTTTATATCATATATCATAAAAAAATAAAAAAATAATATTATAAAATTTTAAATTATTTTTGATATAATTACAATTATACGAAAAGTGATATTTATGAAAGTATTTAATTTTTAGCAAGTAAAACCAATGTTAATTTTATTGTAACTAGAGGTTTTTATAAATTGTCTTTTTAAAAATAAATCTTTTCAAATAAAATCTAAATGTAATCATGTACACACTCACACACACATATATTTATATACACTGTAATGGTCAGGTTTGTACATTTGCTCAACAGACTGAGAGTCCAAGCCAGAGAACCAAAAGCTGACCAAGTAGGGATAGTAATATCATACGTCTGATCATACCTCAACTCTCTTACCCATGTTTCCAAGTCAACCCATTGTGAATGACATGCCTGAGGTTACACTCGTTATCTCTTTATTCACATTCCAGCATTAGTAAAGTAGTAACACATGAGACACCCCCCCCCCAACACATGATATTATATAACTTAACTAGTGATTCATAAAGTAACGAGCAAGAATGGAGACTGAGATAAATTTATATTTCATAAATTTAATGTAGCACTTAATAAGTTATAAAGCAAATATATTATGTACAGATTGCTTACATGCAGGTGAGTGAATATTCAGGATTACAAAGAATATAATAAAGCAAATTATATAGTTCACACACAGGTGAGTGAATACTTAAGTTTACAAGAATATTAATGAATAGTCAGTAAAGGATGATGCAAATTATATATATATATATAGTGCCCACACACAGGTGAGTGAATACTCAGGGTTACAAATGCTTAATGTGCTTAACAGCAAATGATAAACAAAGCCAATTATATTTGCTCACATGCAGGTGAATGAATTTTGAGGTTGCAAAATGTTTAATAAGTTTATGACTGCAGAACTGACAATATGCTTATTTGATCTTTTATGTCCTAACCCATGCTATGATCTATAGTAGAAATCAGTAATATTTAGAATGATCAATTTATTAGTAAACTGCTGGAGATTATATTATTATTTTTACTAAGTTTAAACATAATTTATAACAATATTTGCATGATACTATATATAATTGCTACACAGATAAATGCATGAATTCAGATTCCAAATCGGATCAAAGTTGATGTTAATTCTATGGGAGGTTAAACTGATGTTGGGCAGTCAAACATCAGATTCTAGGGCATTACAAACTATAGTATCAGAATATATGCATCTCGAATGTGTTCTTAATTGAGGTTCATTACCTAGTAATTGGTTCCCCAGACTGAGCTACTTGCTATAATACAAAGAGGCCCTTTTATTCAAGTAAACAGAACAGCAGTTTAACAAGTCCTTGAAACACTTCAGTTCCTTCAAATACAAATAAATGTCACAGTTGCCTAAACTTTCAAGACATGACTTGACATCCATGGAAACGATTCTGATGTAAGCCATTATAGGTATAACAAGAAATTATTCATATTTATGCTAACTAGCAACACATTGACCATGCTAATTTAATATTTCATAAATTAATTACACCAAATCTTAACTTCTATCAGTGCATCTACTATGGGTCAGTTCATAAATAGTATTACTTAGTCACACTACAAGGCAATAATATAAATCTGATTTAAGAATATCTGTATAGCTTAATCTCTAATTAAGGAGAGTTACACCAAAATTAAGTATTTACTAAGATTTAACATATTACTTATATGCTGATAACTCATGACTAATATTAAGTAAATATTGATTTTCAAATAACTTAAGCAAAAGCTTGCTTTTTAAAATAACTTATGCAAATACTCATTTTAAATAGCTTATGCAAATATACATTTTAAATAATTTACATGAATACTCATTTTAAATAGCTTACGCAAAATATACATTTTAAATAACTTACGCAAAATATGCATTTTAAATAACTTATTTTGTGCATTATAAATAACTGATTCACTCTAGCATAAATAATAGTTTGATTTCAGAAAGGAATTTTGCCTATATTTCTTTATAATATAATATTCTAACATAATGGAAAGGAGCTTAATCACCCTTTCGATAATTAATTAAACCCCACAAAACTCCATTCTGATGAGCATAGCGTAAATGAATAAACATGAAATTAAAACTGAATATAGATGGCATAAGAACAAATTTCAGAAAATGATCAATAAAGTCATAACTTAGGAATGAAGAATTTGTTGAAATGGTTTTATAGAACCTAAATATTTATGATTACTTAAAATATTTATGATCAAGCAAGAATTTTGAGAGTGCTCTAAGCTTTAAAATAAATTTAATATAAACAGTTTAGTTTAACATTTAAATAATATAATTAAATATGAAATTTGATTAGTTAGCTAGCTTTTAATTTAGAATGGGTTTAGTAATGAAATTAACATATTCTGCAGAATGATTTACCAGTAATACTTGGTAGTAAGTCTTTCAAGGCATTCTTTACTGTGCATCTTCTCTCTATTAGATTGGCTGTGGCTTTTCTGGGTTTAATTCTGGATGCAGCTTTGCAAATTTACTTGGGTAGTGGCTTTCCTCCATCACTTTGGTCTGGAACTCTAATATTTCAGGTGTTGCTTCTCCATCACTGGGTTTGGGCTGAGGTTGATGCTTTCTTCCATTCTGTAGCAGTTTTCCAGGGAAGATAGATGGCAGCCTATCACCCCTTAGCCAACAGTCCTCATTTTAACAGCTTTGTTAATGGCTTAGTAGAATTAAGCTTTGTCAAAGTAATGCAGAAACAGACTTTTAATTATTTTTCAGCACTTGTTTTTCAGAAATGTGTATCATCAGCCTTTTGATGGCTACTCAGGCTTTTTTATAGCCTATTTTTGACAGTATGTTCCTCCCCCTTTTACTTTCGCAATGACACTTGTTTGCTGATTCAAACATTGCCTTTAACTAAAGTTCCAATTAGATTTTAATATTCACCACAGCTAAATATGGAGTTAAAAGCTCTATTTCCTTGGGTTTCCAATTGCACTTAGTATGAATTTATGCCTGACTGGATTTTCTAATTTGTTTTTGACTATAATTTTAAATGAGATCAATTTTCAGTCAAACGATTATTTTTATATGAAATGTTAAAACTCATAAACATATTACTGCCTGTGTAATTTTAAGCAAACAATAGAACTTGAAAATTATTTAAAATGAATATTAAATCTTAAATGAATAATTTTATAAATTTAAACTCATTATTTTAGTATATACATAAATTCTAACCACACACTGCTGTGTTTACTTCAGTTTTAACAAATATAAAAAAATATGTGCGTATATAAATATCTATGATTGCATTTTCATATTATTGTTAACATGGTGATTATACAAGCATATACTTGGCAATATTACAAGCACACTCAAAGTTTTAAATTAAAGAAATACACACAATCTGAGTGAAACGAAATACACTATTATAGAATATAATAGGTGAAACAGACAGGTCGCTAGATCTAACTGTTTCACTATATATATATATATATATATATATATATATATATATATATTGTAACCTAGTGTTATTGACACTTGGTTTACTTGGCATTATTTCTGCAGGAAAACAATGCTATTCTTTAAAGAAATAAAAAGATAAAATAACAATAGTAATAATTGATTAATAAAGTATGCTATTCACTCACTTTGGCATGTTTTGGGTGAATAACTAATAGATTTAATAACTCAATGTCATTTTTAAAGAGAGAACATGAATAATTTAATTGAGATATTAATAATTAGAGCAAATTAATATAATATAAAAACAAATATCATAAACAGTAATTGATTTTGGATGGCTAGAGGGGAGAGTGGATGAATGTCTTATCATAAAGCACAATAACTTCTGGTAATTTCTTTTTGTAAAAAAAAAAACAAATAATGTTTAAAGAATTATACATCACTGATTGTTAATTTAATGTATTATTATTTTTTTTATATTGTCAAATCACTTTGTAATCTATTTAGATAATACTGAAAACTATATGATTGTAATAAGTTTTTCCTTTCTTTTGTTTATGTTATAATCAAATGATTATTTTTCTGTAAGAGGTCGCTAAAGTCAAGATCATTTTTTTTTTAAAAAAAAAAATATATATATAGTCTGCTTTTAGTTTTCAAGGAAGGAACAGTGCTGAAATTTGGTAACTCAATTTTTTTCATTTTATTTTGCAGAAATAAATGTAATCAAAGTAAAATTTTAATAATATAATGTGTGGCTAAAATTTTTTGATAAGACGTCCTGATTTCCTGTGCCATCTACCTATTTAAAAACCTTTTATACTTAAAAGTTTATTGTCTCGTGCTAAAGTTAAAAAATGACAGAGGTAACTAAAAGAATCACGAAAAATTATATTATATTTAAATTAAGGAAAAGAAGCGATTTCCAAGAGAAGATTAATTATTTATTAACTTTATGTCATTTATTAATATTTTCTTGGTATATAAAAAAAAAAAAAATAATTGAAAGAAATATTTTGAAACCAAGGAAAATCAACTAGAAACATTTTCGCGCTCTTTCTCAATATTGTCTGCCTTTACAAGTAATATAGTTACATACGTTAAAATATGTTTTATTCACCAAGAATTGTCTGGAAATAATAATAATGATGAATAAAATTAAATTATGCACCTGTATATTTTTTTTTGGAAAAAAAAATATAAACTTTCTCAGAGTAAATATAGGAAGAGTTATATAGGGGCATTCTTACGGAGAAGTTACCGTTAAAAAAAAATTATAATTCCTAAACTATGAACAAAACCAAATATCTTAGTGACTTAATGATAAAAATAAATGATATATTATATTATACATCAGTTGGAATTATTAAAAACTTCCTGTACACGTAAATTGACTGCAGTTATTATCAGAATAATCTCGGAAAAATTGCGCATTTTCGTCCATAAGTAAGCTAGCTGATGTGAATTGTACGTATCGTCAATAATAAAGTAAAAAAAAAGAATTGTGTGTGTTTATCGTCTATCGTCAACTGTTCGTTATGTTAGAATATGTATATTTTTTTTCTTGGATCCCAAAATTGTAGTAGTTTAATTCAAGTAAGAATTAATCTTCATTTCCGCTATATTTTTCTTTACCTAATTTAATAAACGCACAAAATAAGAGAAAACTTTTATTTAAAGGAAATAATACCATGCGTTTATTGTTTTTAAACTTCCTTCGTGAAATACGACTGGATCAAGCTCTTCACCTGGACCGATTGCTCAACAGGAAAACATTTTCTAATGAGAGAGTATGCACTTGTTAATTAATGATTGTTTAAAACTAAGTTATAAATGATATGTATTTTTTTGTTATATCACATAGGTTAAAGTCTGTATGGTCAAGTGATATTTAATAGCCTTGTAATGACAAAGGTATGTTTTAATATAATTATTATAGGTTAAGTTGATATTTAACACGAAAGAAAAAAAAATCTATAAAATATGTTTTAATTATTACATACAATTATAGGTAGAAATTTTGTATGTTAGATACGTAAAAAAAAAAAAAATATTTAGATATTTAAGGGGTAAAATAAATATTGAAAATTATCAGAAGTAACTAAAAAAAAAAAAAGAAAAAATGCTATAACAAAAGATTTCTTGTTAAAGTTTTGAAACGAATTTATACTGTATTAATTGAGGAATTTATTCCTAATTATTCTTAATAACACATCCACTTTATTTAGTTTAAGATAGTATGCTACCAACTATTTTTGAATGTTCCTTTATTAAAATTAAAATTATTATACTTTTATTCTATAATGTCCATTGATTTCAGATGTTGATCAAAGTATACACGGTAACTTAAGTTTATTATAATCAGTGTATTTACTTATCCTGCCCAGATATAGCATTGGTATATGCTTAATATTCGCATAGGTAATAATTATAATGTATTTATTTTGTGGGATGAAAAATGATCTCCCCAAAAGCTTTGTTTTCCATGAGAGGAAGATTTTAAATATAATGTTCGGGTATGTTTATAGCCCAAGTGATCGATTCTCATAGATAGGACGATCAAGAATTTATCTAGCATTTAGTATGCTTCATTCATTTAAATCCCAGGAGAGGATTGTATTTGGTGTGTGTTCATTGTATGCCCAAGTAAGAGGCAAGAAACCACCAAAATATTTTAATGTAGTAGATTACTTTACAGACCTTCGTGGTTATTCCATATTCCTCATGTGAAAATAAAGATAACTCCACCATGGAAGGTGTTGATTATTGTGCTTAATTTTGAAAGTTCGGGCAAGATAAAGGTTATATTGGAGGTGTTAGTTCCTCAAGATCCACTTTAGTATAAATAGTGCGTTAGTAACTAAGATCAATATCTGTATTGTGCTGCTAAATATTGCTAGTATTTGACAAGTAAATCAATGGAGAAAGTAATTAAAATTGCGTAATTTAAAACGCTTATTTACTGAAGGAATTTTCAAATGCAATATTTAATTCTGGTTAGTAATTAAATAATACTCATATTTAAAATTATACGTATGAATAAAATTTGTGTCATAACTTAAGTTAGCATTAAGTTAAATGTAAGATGGTAAGTGTAACTTCTGATAACTGGCCTATAATTAGAATAGGTTATCCCATTAAAGACCATAAATAAAGTAAATGTATTAGAAATAAATTTAATATTTTGCGTATTGCATATGATGGGATTAATCATTTAAAAAAATAAAATAGTTAGTCAATAATTTTGAATAAAAGCTTCTACAAGGTTACCAAAATTTAATAAACAATGTATTGGTAATGAAATGTACTTTTAGTTAATCAATCCATATGATTGCATACAGGAGAAGTAGTAACCTCTAGTCCATAACCAAAAGAGTATACAGATTAATGTCAGTTATATTTTATATTTTGTATTACTATGGGATTATTGAATAAATGTTCATATATTTTTTTTTTTGTGATAATAATAAATTATAGTCTTGTTAAAATTTGTTGTAGATTCATTTTTTTGTTTTTATATGCTAAATATAAGTGTTTGCACAATATTTGCAAAACCTTTTCTTGAGTCCGAAATCATTCCAAATTCTTAAAAACTTAATATACCAGATAAATAAAGTTAAGCAGATCGGAATATGTCATTATATTTTAGTTTAATGATAATTATTTATGGAGTTGAAAACTTAAGACTAAATTTATTCCCAAACCATTAACTTTGGTTGCACATTATTCCATTCCCATTTAGTTAAATTGTCTAAGTAATAAATCTTAGTTATATTATTGTGTTGTCATGGATGATGGAAGGACACAAAAAGCACCCTTGTCTTTTTATTATTCTGACTGAGATTCTGAAAAAAAAAAAAAAGGCTGTGTTATTCAAAATTATACGTCATTATTGAATAGAATTATCATCTCTTTAAATAATATAGCAGTTGATATGAGAGATGAAGACACATTGAATTTAAGTCAAATAAATGTTTCCTATAGCCGACCAGAATGCCAGTCATATGCGACAACACAATACCGCCGAGCATTTCCTTACATGAAACAAAGAACCCTGAGATTAATATTATTATAATTATTCTTTAAATTAATAAGTGATCAATTATTGTTGTTATTACAATCGTGGCATGGCTTAAGAGAATTGAATGTACAATTATATTATATGAAAAGTATTTTAGATCATATTGGCAAAATAATGGATATGTTGCTTTATTTTGGGTTGCCTTAATTTACAACCTGAAAAAATTGGTATCATTGGTGAAAAGTGAAAACAAAATAACCTAATACAGCTCAGAGTATGATTAGAAAAATTAGTGTAAACTAAACTAATAAATAATTACAGAAAAAACAGAGGATAATTTTTATTAGGTTAGAATATATATATATAAATAATTTTTTCCAGATGTTATTGTTGAAATATTTTTAAGGATGTGTGAAATATCTCCTCTATTTTATTATTTAAGAAATCACAGTCATGTGATATAGACAAGGACCAATAATTGTAAGCACTTTTTGGAACTGAAAGGAGAATCTCCTTTAAATGCATTGTTTTGTTATTTATAAAGTGCTATAATAAACACATAAATGTTTAAATCTTTCAAAAAAATTGGGAAAGTTATAAAACTTTGTTTCCTTAAACATTTATATAATTAGATAAAATTTGAATCTAGACTTTCAAGCTCCCTTTAGTCTCCTACTCCATCTTACACAACCGATACACATGGCAACATATGTATGAAAATGATAAATGATCTCCAAGATATGTATTTTATGTTGAACCAGCACTCATCACTTTGTCCAGATCATCATTTCCTACTTATAATCAGTTCTCAATTTATATTAAGATAACAAATCTTCACACTTTAATGAACAGGTTTCAATTTTCTCAACTCTCCAACTTTTCAACCATACATATCATTAAAAATCTGATGATGGCATGTTCAAAGTACTGGTTTTCCAATTTTATTGTCATACCCATGTTGCCCACAAATCATTCTGTTCCCATCATATATAGGATCTCGAGAAAAAAATGCAGGCTGAATATGTAATATTTAAATACAAATATAGTACATATACTCTAAAGCTAGATGTAATTAGAGGAGATTTAAATCTAGAGATTCAAACTCTCTTTAGTCATCCACTTCATCTTATACAACTGATACACATGATCACATACATGCAAAAATGATATCTAATCTCCAATATACATACTTTGTGCTGAACCAGCACTCATAAGTTGGTCCACATCATCACACACTCATATATATATATATATATATAATTGCTCAATTTATATTAAGTTAGCAATTGTAGCTTAAAAGTAGATATATTATACATGTATTTAAATATTACATACTCAGCCTGTATTCTGCCAGTCTTTTTGTGTATTTAAAGGGGCTTAAGGTCCTACATATGAGTAGTCAGAATGACTTATGGTCAACATGAGTATGACAATAAAACTGATGAACAAGGGCTTTAAACATGCTATTATCAGATTTTCAATGATATGGATGATTGAAAAGTTGGAGAGTGGAGAACATCGATGCTTGTCCATTAAATTTTGAAAATTTGCTATCTTAATATAAACTGAGCACTGATTGTATATATGTGTGGGAGATGCTGGTTCAGCACAAAATACTATATTATAAATCATTTATCTTTTTTGCATGTATGTTGTCATGTGAATTGGTTGTATAAGATGACTAAATTGAGCTTGAAAGACTGGGTTCCAATATCCTCTAATTATATCTAGCTTAAATATGTACATGTTATATTTGTATTTAAATAAATATTTATATGTTTATTGTAATACATTAACTCTATGAATATCAAGCGAATACACCTGAAAGAGGTTCTCTTTTTAGCTGCAGTGTTTACAGTTTAATGTTTTCATTCATTGGTCACTGTCTACATCATCTGATTGTGATTTTTCTAAAATAAAATAGAACAGATATTTTCTTATTCTTAATATATATATATATAAGAACAGATATTTTCACATTCTTAATATATATATATATATATATATATATATATATATATATATATATACCAGAAACTCAATCCATCCTTGATTACAGAGGGCGCCACCAGATCAAAATAGTATTTAATTGGGTTATGAGTAAAGGGCAGGCAACAAGATGGGTGAAAAAGGTAATGCGGTATGCAAAAGATTTGGATAAAGAATTTATTTCAGTATATTTGTACAAAAGTTGGAATTATTGTGTTAGAAGGATTGTTGAGTGTTATAGTAGTAAGGAATGGGATAAAAGAATAGATTTATTAATAAAGAATAGGGAGGTAGAGAGATGCAGAACTAATATGGAGAGTAAAAAGAGTTTAAATATATATAAAAATAAACAGAATATTAGGTGCAAATTAATATATGATAATAGTAAGAAAAGTAGTTTATTGTTTAAGGCTTGAACAGGATCTTTAGCAACAAGAGAATATACATGTAAATGGAAAAATATGGTCATTTAGTCTGTAAATTACGTAAGGAAGGAATAGAAAATATTAGGCATCTGTTAATTGAGTGTAAATGTTTTAAAACAGAAAGGGCACATATAATGAAGTTATGGAAGAATAAATATGAAAAAAGTGATTATACAGAAAGTGGATTATTGGTAAGGGGGATTTAGATATAAAGGCCATAGAATTGACAAAAATTATGTTGTGAAAATGGGATGGAGCAGAATATGGGAAAACTTAGCTGGGGAATATAAAATAAAGTAGCTAACAGCTTTCTCTGGATATAATTGCTGAGAGATTCTTGACTTTATTTAAGGAGAAGCTACAGAACATTACATAACATGGAAAATTTATTTACCGTGATCAAAAATGGGTGAGGATGATAGTTTGCACTGACTAGACTCAGGGAGGAACAAGAAATTTTAAATATCATCCAGTTAATTGAGAAATAAAAGCACTAAGACAAACATCAGCAAATTATGTTTAAACAATTTTTAAATTTTATTTGAGAGAAATATAAATTATAAAGTAAAAGTTTACAATATAACAAACAAGGTTATATCAGGCATGTACCAGAAATAATAAAACTCAATGTTCTGGCAGACAGATTAATTTTCTAATAGTGAATAAAAAAGGGAGAGAACAAATTTCTTTCAGCTGACCATTCACCTACAACACTGGTTTCCTTATTCAAAGATATGAAAACAATATGCTCTTGAAATAAATCAATGAAACCAGTGCTGTCAAGCATTTCTTGGCCTGTAAAATGCATTGGTCTAAGAATGTCATATTGCCAGTAGAACTACTGCATGTTATACTACATTTAAAGCAAACATAATTGATTTACTCCCCAAAACCAAAAGAAAAATATGATTAAAATGTCTCAGTATAAATTATAAAAGTGGGAAGAAATTTACATCTCCAATTTAATGAAATAAACAAATTCAAAAATATTCCGACATAAATGATTTCAAATTAATAAAATATTAAATCTACGATATAAAAACAGACATTTAATACTGGTGAATCCCCAACCAAACAATGGGCTAAAACTAATCTGAGAATAATTAAAGGTCTCATCAGGAGACAAGTAAATAATTAGAAAACCAATTACATCTGCCCAAGCATTTCAAGAAAGTGAAATAATTATAATTACAAATAAACTTACAAACCAAGCTCTGAGTACATGCTCTGATAAAATTTAAAGCCATACTTAAAGAAAAAATAAGTCTAGAAAGCTAAATATAAATGCTAACCTATATTTTTATAAGATAGTTTATTGGAGAGTGTATATGAGTAGAAAATATTACGGCATTAAATATTTTAGCAGAAAGAAACTGTCTTTCACCTGTAATTTACAAAGGGGATTAATGTTATCTTTCTGCTAGCTATTTATAAAATTACCAAGAACAACAATTCCATTCCTTTTATAGAGATTTAAAATAAAAAAAATGTGGTGGGTGAAAACTAACAACACAGTGCAGATGAGCTTTTCTTAGTCTGGAAAAGAAACATCAGAACTAAGAATGACCTAATTCTGTGAAATGCTCATGGACAAGCACATTTAAACCAGCCAAGGTTAGTCTCACATAATAAAAAAGAGATTATGTACTATGTAATCTAAACTATTGAAAATAAAATCTCTACAGAGGAAAAACAGAACAATAAACATAAACTGCCAGCCAAAAGATTTTGTGGTTTGCACAAGTGCAAACACACTATTTTAAATAATCAATTATTGGACAATAGAATAAATACTAGTGAGCAAATTAAAAAATGACACAAGTCTGCTAAAGCATTTAGAAGAAGTTAGACATAAAAACAGGAATATATTAAGCAATTAAAATATAAACTCACTAGACACTCTTCAATAAATAAAATTGAAAACAAACTTGGAATCTTATAACTAAGATTCCAAGACACATTACTAATACAATGAAGAGAAAATACAGTGAATAAATAGAAAATTAAATAATTATTAAAACTACATATTAATTTTAGATTGAGTGGAAATTTAACTAAAAGAATTTACCCTGGAAAGAATAAAAGAAAATATTGATCTTACAGTAAAGCCAAGTTCATGTAGTTTTAAAGAGTGCACATTTTTATTTAAGTTCATATTTCAGGTGTTCCATCTTTTTACAGTGGCAAGTGTAGAGGCATTGGGGATCCAGTTTATTTTAGACTTTTACAGCATGACTGAAGAGCAGTTGGCAGGCATGGGTCTGTCATTTGCTTAAGCTAGCAAGACATGTTGGAGTTTAGAATACATAAGATAGTGGGTTTTGACATCATGAAGAAACAAATCTTGTGACAACTTCAATTTTTTTTCTTTTAAAAGAAATTAATGTATGAGCTGCTAACAATACAGTAAGATTCTCAGCAGACTATAATCAAAGTGTAAAATGAATATTGAATCTATCACTTTGAAACAGCTTGTTCAAGCCAAGAATAATACAAAAAACTTTTGTCCCAAAATTTGTGGAATTATTTATACCCACACTACATTTCCCACATAAATTTTTATTGTTGTTGAATTCTATGCCTTAGGGCAGGGCAAATCTCAATCTACCACTCAAACTAATTAGGAATTCTAATCAGGGATTATTTTAAACAAAAACAACAACACAAAATTAAATCTTTGCTTTTAGAATGAATTTATAAATGATTAAAATAAAAGACACATGAATGTAATTAAAAAATTGGCTTGTTTTTAATGAAATTGATTAAAAACAAGCGATGAATAAAAACTATTTTAAAATCAATTATAGAAAAAAAAAATTAAATGTCCTATTTTAAATATAAATGAGTATGTGTTAAATACATGTACTCTTATAAACAATTTTTTTTAAATAGTTATATGCCTTAAATTTAATAAAACCAAAAATTAGTTCTACTTTTGTGAAGTGACCTTTGAAATGGATACTGTCCAATTCAATATATATATATATTATTCGATGTCTGTATTTTTAAAGCAATATACATAATTATATAACTGTATATTTGTAAATACAGTAACTAAATAATTAAAAATTTTATCCACTTAAGAGTGCTTTCGATTATCCCAGTTATCTTTGTCAACTAAAGCTTTGAAATGCTAACTTTCCCACAATTTCATTATCCTAATGTTTGCTGTTTGCCTGTTAATTATGTATGTATATATATATATATATATATATATATATATATATATATTATACATATATATATATATATATATATATACAATTAAGTTCCAACCAGTCACCACCTAAACATTCACAGTAAATATAGTAATCAATATTTCTAACTGTTGTCAAGGTAACCTTCTCACCTTTTTAATATATATATATATGTCCACAGATGGCATTCTACCAAAAACACCGATCAAGCGTATGTTTTGTTTACATAAACGTCAGAGTAGTATTCACTATCTCTAACTATAATTCCACTTTCAGATCATGATTTCAAGCTATTTGCTATCATCAGTGAAAGACAGGAATAAAGAAACTAGATCTAAACACAAACTCTGAGTGTTTATGAAACAATTTCTATTCAGCTTGCAAGCGTGAATTTTTTAGACATGTAATGTCTTTAAACTCAGCATAGCAAAACAGATAGCTATATGGGTCTGATATCAGTTCAGCATCTCCACATAGTAGAAGCCTCTGCAATCTATATCATTGCAAGAAAGACCTCAAAGGTACATTTATGAAAAATAAAAATGCAAGTTAAAATCTTGCTAATGCCTGTATTTATGTCCACAGATGGCGTTCTACCAAAAACACCGATCAAGCGTATGTTTTGTTTACATAAACGTCAGAGTAGTATTCACTATCTCTAACTATAATTCCACTTTCAGATCATGATTTCAAGCTATTTGCTATCATCAGTGAAAGACAGGAATAAAGAAACTAGATCTAAACACAAACTCTGAACGTTTAACTTGCATTTTTGTTTTTCATAAATGCACCTTTGAGGTCTTTCTTGCAATGATATAGATTGCAGAGGCTTCTACTATGTGGAGATGCTGAACTGATATCAGATCCATATAGCTATCTGGTTTGCTATGCTGAGTTTGAAGACATTATGTGTCTAAAAAATTCACGCTTGCAAGCTGAATAGAAATTGTTTCATAAACGCTCAGAGTTTGTGTTTAGATCTAGTTTCTTTATTCCTGTCTTTCACTGATGATAGCAAATAGCTTGAAATCATGATCTGAAAGTGGAATTATAGTTAGAGATAGTGAATACTACTCTGACGTTTATGTAAACAAAACATACGCTTGATCGGTGTTTTTGGTAGAACGCCATCTGTGGACATAAATACAAGCGTTAGCAGGTTTTTTAACTTGCATTTTTGTTTTTCATATATATATAGGGTAAATACTTTTTGACAAAATGATAACACATTTCTCTGCAATGCCATGAGATATCAATTTAAACTTTTGCCAAATAAACTTTGACTTTCTTTTATACATATTTGAATTAGGATTGGAATTTTTATTTCATGTAGCTTCCTTACACTTAATATTTGTATTAATGTAGACAAAAATAGATTTTAAATCTAATAAATAATTTTTTTCTGTATATATATATATATATATATATATATATATATATATATGTATAATTCAAACAAATATATTTAACATAGTGTTCAAAATTAAATAATATATTCTTTAACAGAAGTACTTTCAATTGTTTCACTGACAATTTTTATCAACTGTTAATACAAACATACAAAAAATAAAAACTTGCATATTTTTATTTTTTGTACGTTTGAATACGTTTGAATTAACAGTTAATAAAGATTGTCAGTGAAACAATTGAAAGTACTTCTGATAAAGAATATATTATTTAATTTTGAATACTGTGTTAAATATATTTGTTTGAATTATTATTATATGCTTTAAAAATACAGACATTTAATGGTTGTAATTATATATATATATATATATATATATATATATTGTAACCATATATTTTAGTATAAAATATATTAATTGATGTAACTAGTATAAAAATTTCTCTTTCTTCTTTTGGTGATTTGATTGGCTTGAGTTGCACTTTGAACAGATTACTCTCTTATATTATTTTAATAAATTTAAATTTGCTTCTTCCCATATGCTAACTCATATCAAAATGTTTAACTTTTTAAAAATTTGACAACACATTAAAATTTGGTAAAATAGTATTAAAAATAATATTTTATTTTTATTTGTTTAAAATGATCTTAAAAATTATTTCTATTGAATTAAAAAACCATTTGTTCAATTAAAATTAATTATTAAAAATAAATACAGTAATTACGTATGCGTCTCAATGTAAAAAGAAAAGAGCGCGAATTTAAGGGAAGATCGTCTGTTAGTTTGCTTTTGGAGGGAGAAAGAAAAGAAAATGGTAAAAGGCAAATGGTGTAAATTTGATAAGCTTATTTTAAAATAGTTAATAAGTAAACGGATTACCACAAAATTTGCTATAAACGTAAATATAACATAGTGGTAATTAATTATAAGATGAATTGCTAAATTTAAAAGTCTGTTCAAGTCGGCTGGCCAAGTGGATCGAATCACCGGTAATAATTTCCCAATATTACATTTTTAAAATGTCGGAGCTTCCCAGTTTAAATTTAAAAGAATTAATTGCAAGAATTTGGTATGTTTTAAAATGTTTATTATTCTACAATTTGGAAAAATTAAATAAGTATTTTAATTACAGAATTTTTTATGAATATAAAAATTTGCTTTTTAAAAAAAAGAAGAAGTTTAAATTCAAGTAAAATGTTAAGTTATCAACATAGTTTAATATTTCCGTATCTAATTCTAATAAAAATATAGTATTGATTGATATTTAACTTTACAATGACAGTAATCTATTTGCTAGTTAATTTGTTTAACATTTGGATAATAAATAGTCTTCAAAGAATTAATCAAAGCTATTTTCTAATTTTATCGTCAGTTGGAATGATTGAATTAATTGCTATAATTAGTATTCCTAGATTTAAGCGTGGATGAATAAATATTCGCATGGATGTGATAAACTTGGAACATTTTTAATAGAGAAATGTAGAGATTAATAACTTTTGAAAAACATTTTCATTTAAATTCTGCGTGTCATGTTTTTGAAATTGTTTCATGTTTATGTAGCCACGTAAAATCGGTAATCTAATAGTGATTATAATAACAAATACAAACGGATAAAATTGCATGTATGGAATTCAACTAAAGATATAGCTATTGCTTCGTATATTTATTGTTTGACACATCGTACATGGATTCCACGGATCCTATTTGGAGTTATAAAATGCTATACAATCCAATTTGTGATACACACACCTGCTATAATTCATGTATTGAACTATAAAATGCTATACATTTAATTTATATCATACACACACCTGTTAAATTTTATGTATTTGATGAATAATGCATTACTTTAATTTTATCGTTATATGAACTTGCATGTGAAGTTCATAAGTTATATTTTATTAAGTTTAAATTAATAGGGGTTGAATAAAATATTTATTCAAGAGAATAGCGCTTGCGAAAAAGCTTGAAAAGTACTAAATGAATTCATGAGATGTATCAATCTTTGTGAGGTATTTTGTGAGTCTTTCCAGATTTATATTCCTATACTAATATTACTTATACTATATTACATATGTTTTATTTTAAGCAAGATAAGTTAGTACATTAGTTGTCCTGATTAGTGTAACATTTTATTATGCAAGAACCCACATTTGCTAAAGTGTCAGCGTTTTCTGAATGGTCAGAATAACTGAGGAGGATGATTTTGCACTTTAATGTGAAGTAAATAGTAATGTTGTTTTATAATGTTAAAGGGCATTAATCTGTGCTGGTGGTTAATCCGCAGATTACTTAATTGCCATTTTTTGTATTTTACACTCATTCCTGCGCTGGTGGTTAATCCGCGGAATGGTGTACTTGTACTTATTGCTTTATGAAGGTGTATAAATCCACCAAAGTGTTTAGTGTTATTTAATTCCTACGTGTAGATGAATACATCCACAGGAATATGTTTGCTTCACAGATATAAGTTGGGCAAAGTATTTTAGTTGATCTGCTAAATCATCTTCTTTCAAGTGTAAGTAGAATTTATAAGTTAGATTATTAAATTGTAGCAGGACACTCTATTCAAGTTACTTCATGATAATTAACTGTTGGTTGATTATTATTTACCGGAATGTAAGTTTACATTTTCACTTTATTTAATGATTACATTATAGCTAAATCCTACAGACATAATATTATTTATTATATGATTATAAGTTTACGGTAGGGATTTATTGAATCTGGAAATGACGTTAAATATTTCATGAGTTTGATGCTGAATTTCGTATAATCTCCTCAATATTCATTATATTAGATTGAAATAAGGTATGATTAGATTTTAAAACTGTACCTATGAGATGTTATTGAAGAAAGTCAATGGAATTATCATTTATTTATTTTATTTGTTTATTTATGTCTTTAATTATAACATTGGAATTAATTACTTATTATTCATAAATTTGTAAATAAAAGTTGATTTATAATTAAACTTACTGTGCCGTTGCTATGTGTCATTCATAAAATCAGAAATCATAAACTTTGGATAGAGCATACATTATAGAGCATACCTTGAATTACATATTATCGTCAACATGATATAAGAGTTTATAAATATTTTTTTTGAGAAAACATTTAGATGCTTTTCGTCTTTGGTAGTTTATGATGTGTAAGGTACAATAAAATCCCATTTACCTTTTCCATCATTGTGGCTTTGCGTAGTTGATTCTAGTATAAAATATAAATTAATTATTAAACTTGTAAACAGATTTACCAGATAATGACATGATTGAATATATTTACTTAACGTTTTTAAATTGTCATTTGTCAGTATAATAAGAGTCTCAATAATATAGTAAACTATAAAAAAAAGAACCCAAGTATTTATATTTATTTATTGCAAAGCTTTACCTGGACTAGCATTCGTATTAAAAATCATATAGATGGTTTAAAATTTCATAATCTTATGTAGTTCCACAAATTATGCCATCTTGTACATGGTCGGCCATAGGGTCGCATACCATAAAAATCGCAAATTAAGGTTTAAAAGTAATAACATTGCACTTATAATTTGTTTAATGTATTTTATCATACTACTATGATAGGTCTTCGCGGTACACCCTGGCTGCGATCAAATTAAATCATAAAAGTTTATGTTAGATCATTAGTTTGGTCTATGGTAAGTTGCTCCAGATGTTGATTGTGGTCTTTGGTGCATAAAATAGATAGCATGATATGCTTTTGGTTACAGCTCTTAATAGCTGACAATGTGCAGCGGGAGTTGATCAGTGATCAAGGTTACAATTCTTAGTGCACTTATGTTTTGGTGATATTACGTAGTTGGGACACAATCAAATGGTTACAATTTTTGGTGCCGCAACGAGTTCGGCACGATAGGTAGTTGAGAGGGCAATGGCCTTCGATGGCTATAGTTGGCCACGAGAAGATTTACAGTTACAATATATATATATATAAGGCTGCAGAAAGGAGTTTGCTATTAACTGAAAGGAGAGACTTTTTGATTCCTCTTGAAGGCCTTAAAGGAAACGAGCAAGGCAATTTTCCTAATACCCACCTGTGATTATTCATATAGTATTATGAACATGGATAGGCTGCTCACCAACACGCATTAGCCAGTGTGGTGAGTTTATTGGCTTTTTACCTCCGAGTTTAAGAATATTTTTTCTAATATATACAATCATAACAGACAAAAATAAATGATGGTCCTTATTCCCAGAAGGCTGTAAAGTCACCAACCATGGCAGCGGTTGGTGGTTGAAGGCAGAGGTTGCTAAGAATCCCCTGATTGCGGACTTAGGCTGCCATTTGATGAAGATGTTTTATTTAGTTACTTACAACTGCAGATCACCTTTAAGTGTAGGAAGATTGCAAGAGTTAAATGAAGAACTGAGAGTATTTCTGTTTTTTATATTATATGCTATTAGTATTTGCTTTCTAAACATAATTTATTTGATTGTGTTAATTTATATATATATATATTGAAGTGGTAAATCTGTAGTACATATTTAACTTCACTGCCTGATGACATTACATATCTTCAAAGTAGGGTTTGAACCAGTTTATATGTTTATTTGGTCATCTAGGAATGTTACGCACACACATATACACGTATAACTTCCACCCTGTTTATTTAAGAAATGGTTATGTGTAACCAGTTAAATTATTATTTTAGCTTAAGTATATTTTATTTTCAAGCTTGTAAATTCCCTTCACTTAGATAACTGTGTATGTGCGTATATGTATTACAGATATAAAAATAAATACAATTAATGTAGAGCTAAAGCAAATGTCAGAAAATTCTAAAAAGTATTATTACAATTCAAAAAAGGTCATTCTCATTTTAACTATTTCAAGTCAAACCAAAAATCATATTTTAAAGTTATTTGCAATTTAAAAAATACGTTTAAATAATGCTTTCTGGAATGTATTGTTTACATCTTCCAATATTGCTAAATTTCAAGTATAGGAGGAGCAGAAGTTCTAGGAACGCACGGAAGGAGTTCAAATCACTTTTCTCTCTGGTATTTGTGTAGAGAGTGGAAACAAAATGGACTGTGAGTAAAAGGAATTTGCCTCCCTGATCTTAAATCGCCTTTGTTCTTCCTCCCTGCTATGCCGTCGCTACTTGAGAACTGTTATGTTTAATTGTAAAGAATATTATAGAAGATGCCTACCATTATTTTATTAATATTGTGCCTTGCTAAACTTCGTATACGTTATTATAAATGGCCACCATAATTTCTAAAGGTAATCCGTTTTGCCGAAGAATGAACTCTTAATTCTCCTCACTTCATTTCTTTCCTAAATCTTAATTGTAATCAGAATGTAATCTTTATTTATTTTATAACTGATTATAAACTTAATTATCGTTAAATTTGTGATTTTCTCTCTTAAGTTTTTAAACTTGTTCTTTGAAATGCTAAGCACAGAATTATGTACTGTAAATTTATTATTAGCCTTTTTTAAGTTTCACACTCTAATTATTTTATTTAATGCGGCAAAACTTATTTTAAATATATATCTTATTAAATTAGTTTTAGTGTGCTAATGTTTTAATCTAGCGAACTTATATTATTTCAATCATCATTCCAATATTTTGAAATATTTAAATAGTTAAACATAAAATTTCTTATTGAACGCTGTTCGCTCGGTTAAATATTTTGAAATTATGCTTAATGGCGGATTGTTTAAAAATCATATCACTATCGATATTTAAATGCAATTTATGTTCTTTTAATAAATTTGATTATTAATATATTTTAATAACTATTTATTACTTATACGCCATTAAGAGTTAAATTGCTTATAATATATTGTCATTTAAAATACTTGGACTTGTTAAATAGGAAATAATATTTTCCCTCTTCTATATTCAACATCCTAAATTTATTGAAGTTATAAGTACGATGCTGAGTGGGTTATTATTTTATCATGGCATTGCGCATGATATTATTGCTTTATTTAAGTTTAAATTATTTCATTAGTCATTTAAGACTTAAGTCATATTTGCATTGCTTACTTATGATCGCATTTTAAAGTACTTATATTTTGCTTTATCATACTTATCATCTGAACTCCGGATTTTCTTCACGTAACTCATCTAGGAATGAGGTTTGGTAGAACCAATCTCAGGATAAGGCTATACATGTGACACGTCAGAGGGTGTACCATGGAATCCTTACCACTCACTGCCTTGTGATAAATACAAGAGGAATCATATATGTGATAAAGTTTTTCAGTCCAAAGATGGACATCTTCTCCATTTTAAATGCTATCATTATAGTTAGCACTGCGAGTTCTTTTATGGGTAGTTCTCATATTATTTATAAGACGTGGAGCAGTGATGTTTGTAAACCACTCATTTTATAATTAGTCGAATATTTTAGGATTGTCACAGTAAAGCTAATTTAGGCTAATCCATTCCTCATTTGTACAGGCCCAAATATGCTCATAAACAATAAATTATTGAAACAGTAAGATTCGTATTCGAATCTTAAGTTTCACCTTTTTCTGTCGTCTCTCACTGACCGGTCTATCCCGCCCAAATTTAAACTTTTTGGTATCGAATTGTGTGTGTAGCAATATTAAAAATGTATAAATATATGTAGAATTCAGCATAAATACGCACACATTTCGATCTCAAATTAAAGGCAATAAATGGGGATAAAATAATATCATTTAGATTTCTTTTAGTTATATAATTTTGTATAATTTTAATCATTTATTTTGGATTATAAAGTTCGTATTTATTGCTTTGTTTAAATTTCGTTTAATAATAATTCTAAAAAAATCTGATGTAATATTTAATTAAAAGTTAAAATAATCTTATGTTCCCTTTTTGTTTTTGAAATTTAAAAGCATCAGTCAGTGATAGATAATAGATTAATTAAAGAAAAATTCCCCAAAATGTAATTAGTAAATGTAAACTGTAAACAATAGAATGGCAGCTTTCTTTAATTAAAAACCAACAAAATGCATTGATTATCCTCAGGGCAGATTAAGTAAAACCTAAAAATATCTTAACAAAAATGTGAGAGATCAAGATAAGAAAAGAGGCCATCTTAGACTTGCTGGAGACATTCACTTAAACTTTAGCTTTGCTCTCGATCACTGAGAGTCTCCAAAAATATAAAATAATTTGTTCCTGCCAAGGTATGACCCAGTAAAGCACCTAGATTATTCTCCATCAGGAGATGGCCTATCGGATGCCGAACTTTCCATTGCCCATCATAAATTCACCATGAAGATCTGCTGCCTGAAATAAATGAAAAAACTGCTGCTGCTAAAATTAAATGAAATATCTAAATACAAGAAAGAATTGCCACTCGTGAACTTTTTGCTGCTAAACTAATGGAATCAGAAAACTTCTTATAAAACAGGTACCTGTCTGTGTTCAAACTCTAGAGTACTCTAATAATATGCTATATCTCTTCTTCATATTACTTATCTAAATTGTAAAATGTAAAAACTATCATTTGTATAACTAAAATTGAATAATTAATTTAATGTGTAAATTTCTCTACTAATCTAGCTTACCTCATTCTATCTTGGGTGTGTATTTTTAAAATCTACATTTTATCTATATTTATTATCTAATTATTGCATGCTCATAATTGTCTCTATTTTCAAAGTTTAAATCTATGATTGTTTGAAACAGTGAATGCGTGTCACATTTTCATTAATATGTACTTTGTCGGGCCGAGGCAGAGACCAGCCCACCATTCTTATAAACCATAACTAACTTCACATTCAGTGCACCACTTATTGTAATGCAGGGTCTACTACTTCGCAAATGGCTGATGTATTAGTTATAATAATTCCCAATTTATATAGGTTTTGTATTTATTAAATCATCATGAATAATTGCAGAAAATTACATTTCTTTGAGAGTCACCAACGTTCTTTAGTAAATGTTGATAATGTAGGGCCGAGTCAGAAATCTATTTAAATCTCATCATAATCGTTTATACAATATACATGTGTTACATTTTAGAGATGCGATGACCCATTCTGCCGTGAAATTTCCGGATTCTTCAGGGTTGAAATTAACCCCAGTCATCCTACACAAGCGGGCATAATGGGTGCTCCCGTAGGATTTGACAATGTCATGCAGCCAGCCAGCAAACTGCGACATGGACCGCTTGTCCCTGGTTATGCTTATGTGACACCTTACTTCGTCGGGCCGATGGCAGAGACCAGCTCGACATTCTTATAAACTCATTCACGGCATTGCAGTTTCGATATACTGCCATTCCATATCGCCTTTCTAAAGCGTACCACATGTTCCTTTACTTAGTTTTATTATTCTAACCATATCACTCCGCCTCTGCATTATCTGCATAATTCACTCTCAAATAAATGTTTGCCCTTAGTTATAAATAAATATTTTAATTAAATAAATATGTCTGCCATTACTCTTATAACCCATACTTTAGACTCTTGCATTGCAAAGGTATAAATCCCTTCAGGCATGCATTAGAAATACTCACTCGAGAATTTTAGGTAGCTAGATTATGCCTTCAAATAAATGTATTCTTTTTGTAAACATTACAGTATCGGAAATACCGCAACTGAAATCCTCAATATAAAATAATGTCTAAATAAATAAATGTATTCTTTAAAATATAATCATGTCACAAATCCCGCTACTGAAGCTGTTAGTCCATAAAATATTATTAGATTGTTTTATTAAAATGTATTAATAAATAATTTTAAACTATACGTCTGCAGTTACGTTTCATTTATTCAATACCCATTCTATATAATATTTTCTCGATTATGTAAATATGAATGTTTAATTAATATTAGTTTGGTTATTGGCTAACTCAAGAATAAAATCATGAGTCTCTTGCATATCCCTGACCACCGTGCCTAAGGAAATATTTACTAATGTCGCATCAGATGCATTGTTTCATGGATTGTATTGTGGAACCGATAAACTATATTCAAACTCAGTACCACAGGTGGCTTCGCTACTCGATGGTGCTGCTGTTCTGTATGGTGGTCGAATTCTGCACTATGTTTATGAGTCACACGTTTTCTGACCGTTACATTATTAACTATCATATCAAGAGTAAACCTCTCTTTAGAGATGAATTTGTAAACGTCCTTATCATTACTTAAAGTAATGATCACAACATTGATAACATTAATTTATTATTATACTATAACTCATTAGCATACTAAATCAGTTGCTTATATGCAAAGTAATAATCGCATTAAATCTGTGCTATGTTTTCTAATGTAAATTAAATTGTTTATATTTATTAAATTATTATGTTTTAATAATTACTCATGCGTTGTGTCTTACTGACTCTCACTCATTGAATTCCATTAAATATTTATAATAGTGTTAATAATATTTAGAAGTTATAACTGATTAATTACTTCAAATAGATATTTATCTCTGGGTTATTCTGTTCTTGCTCATTCTGGATGGATACTATTTTATAATTCATGTTTCTCTTGCAATGCTAGCTGTGTGCAATTCATTTAAAATTTATAAATTGTCTCTTCACATAAGATTTTGATTGAGCCAAGATTTGATATTATTTATTTACATTAATTACGTGTCTCTGGGACCAGAATGAATAAAATTTCATGTTATCATCAGAAGTGTTGTTTATAATGTTATAGTTTTAAAGAAGAGCAAATAGGGCAGAATTCATGATTGCTCCTGATCTGTGTATCTCGGGCATGAGTGGATTTAGGGTACTTTTGCTTAGATTCTACACTTTGTTAAATGAACATACAATTCTGACCGGCACAAAATATATATATATAATTTTTTATATAATAATTAACTCAAAATTATATGTAACTGAACAGAAAATTACAGAAACTTTCAAGGAGATAACTGATTGGAAACATCAATTCTTTTCTGTTCAGTTACATAGAACTAATAAAAATGTTTCAAACTATATATACACAATGGATCGATACTTTTTTCAAAAGCTGTTAATATTAATGCACTAAGTTCTTTATTAGATTGCCAAAATATATATAAAATAACCATTTATATCTGCTTCCTGAATAAAATTACTTACCATCTCTATATAAATTAAAAAAGCAAATATAAATTATCACTTAACATTTGATAGATAATCTGATAAACAGAATAGTGCATTTATATTAATAACATTAAGAAGGTATATCTATCTATTATATACACATATATAAATGAAAGAATATATTGTAGTTTAACAAAAATTATTTTTTACAGAAATCGGAACAGGCTTTGCCTTACTATTTTAATCAAAATATGAATATTATAAATATTGACATTATCAACGCTCCTGAAATAAATTATAAAACAATGGGTTAATAGATATCGATTTCAATTAAATAGTGGACATTAAATTTACTACGAATATATAAGTTAAAAGTAAAATAGTCTTTAAATAGCTAAATTTGTGGTAAATACTGCCCTTTTTAATTATCAGATCAATGTGAGTACAGAAAAATAACTCTGCTTCTAACTTATTATTGAAAATGTTTTCTAAATTGTTATATATTCTCTCTCTTTTGTCTAAAAAAAAAAAAGTTAAAAAATCAAAAAAAATACAATTCATTTTCTCTACTTTTTTGATACTAAAATGTGTTTTTCTTTTTTTTATATCTAAGAGAGAAAAAGCAATTTCCCATTCAATTTGCCATCGAATTTTGTAAAGATAAAGCTACAAACAATTTTCTTTGTTCAAAATCATGGAGGTGTCATTAGAACTTACTAATTAGCCATAAAAATGGAAGATGAATCGCTTTGACATTAGAAAAAACATAACATTTTCATTTTAATATATTTAAAAAAACGATCCACTCCCATAAGATTTTTTTAAATCGGTATGTACTGTGTTAGTATTATTTTATATTTAAAATATGCGAATAACAATAATTGTATACAATATTTTTATGTAAACCCTTTTTAACTCTGAATATTTCATTCACATAATATCAAAATTTTCACCAGATTCCTTAAAAGAAAAAAGAAAAGAAAAAAAAAAAAAATATATAAAAATTGCTGATAAAAAGAGTATCATAAAAAGTAATATCAGACTGATAAGGTTTTAGGCTATAAGATATCACTTATCATTTCTTTAGGCTAAAATGGAAGTGTGCTAAATTATTCTTTTCATGCTGTAACCTAAACTAAGACAGAAATAGATTTGAAAAAGCTATCTTTTAATTGCTCAATCCCTTTAATTGATTTTTTTTAATGAAAATATTTTTTCTGGTTTCTTTAATATGGAAGTAACAATTTTGAAATCATATATGTCTTCAAAACAGATAGGAAAATTATGACATTAGTCTTTTAGAATGTCAAAAAATAGAAATAAACATTTATAGGCAACAAATATCTTCATCATAGCTTTTTTTTTTTAGAAAATCAATATAGTATATTGTTGGTCAGAATTTGTGCACTACTTTTTTGCTATTATACCATTGTTATCATATCTCAAAATCTTAGAAAACCTCGTCTGAAAGAAACTATTATAGACAGATTTTATTCAATATATCAAGTTGAAAAAATATTATAAAATATCAGAAACTAAAGTAATTACAATCCAGAATTTACACACACACACACACACACATATATATATTGTAACCTTATGATTGGGCTCTATGTTTTTCAAATTCTATTTAAATAGTCAATTATCTAAAGTTTTAAATTTTAATTAATAATAATTATTAAATGTTAAATCTATGTATAATATCAGTGATGTGGTCTCATGACTGTTAGATTATATAATAAAATAGATTAATTTCATAAATAAATTTTATGAGAATGATAAAGAATTGAGCTATTTAAGATTATGTTAGCCCTCTGCCAGATTGTGTGTGAGATTTTTACATACAGTCTGTCAGATGAATTAATTTCAATGGTGTTAATATAATTTATTATTATTATTATTAAATTAAATTATAGAAATATTTAATATTTTATTGGTAAAAATGATCATCAGCAGACTTTAAATTATTATTATTTTAAATTAAACATTACAATTAATTATTAAGCATATTTCATTGCAATCTAAACAATGTTGAACAACTTAATTAATTGTCATTTGTATTTACAGATAGAGTTAATAAAGTTTATGTAAATGTATTCACACACAACAATTTAATTGGTTTATTATGTCTACAATCAGCCACTTGGCAAAAGTTAATAAATAGGCCTGTACCGATTTAATAAGGGAATGGAGGAGAATTAAATTTGAATTAAATTGAAATGGAATTGAATTGGGGAAAATTGAATTGAATTAACTAAAGCTCAGTAGAGTTATATTTTTCTCTAACTATTTTCTAGCATATAAATACAAATTATTTGTTACTCATAACTTGTAACTAATGAAGTAGAAATTCTATTTGATGTGCACACATGAGGATAGACCATGACTAAATGGTTGACTGTAAAACTACTAGACATACCAAAAAAAATCCTCTGAAAAAATAATTCAAGTTTAAGTTAGCTCAGAAGTTCATAAGCTTCAAATTTCAACATTTATAATATAAATATTTTAATTATAGTGCTTACGAAATGCATTATTAATACAGTTACAGTAAATTTGGAATAAGAGAAAAAGAAAGCAGAAAACTATTTTGCACTTGCAATTTAGAAATAAATTTAAAAGAAGCAAACTATGATAAAAGGTAGGCATTTTTTTATTGCTAAAAAAAATTATAAAACATTTCTGACATTTTACTAAGGTGAAATGTTATTTAAAGTTAAATATGAATACCAATAATTTCCATTACATTATAAAAACTGCAAAATACATGGAGAAAGTAGTTAATTTTTTTTTTGTTGCATTCAGTTTATTAGAAACAACAATTTATACCTGCTTGATTTAACAAATACAAATAAAATACTAAAAATACTAGTCATTAAAGTATTTTTATTAAAACTCTTAACATTAAAATTTCTTTTCATTACCTTAAACTTATGTTGAGATAAAACCAGATTCATTATTATAGAACTTTTCTTGACAAGTGGAATTAACACATTCATTAAATTAAACTATAGTATTTAATCAACTGTAAATTAAATCTTAACTTGATCTCCAGCGTGTCAGTTACCATGTTAACCACATTGTAATTATCAAATTTATAATATACTATTTATTAAATATTTCCACCATGCCATAAAATATAAGAAATTTATATAATAGGAAGCAATGTTCATCTTCAACTTTTTAATTTCCTATATTTCAAAGTGTTAAAAGTTAATAGAAGAGACTGCAATCATTTAAGAATCCAACAATGTATCAGGATTACTTATTAAATTAATGAATAAGCATAAAGTATATTCATGACATAGAAGACCAGTAAATAAATGTCGGAAGGAGTTCTTACAATTTCTGTAAACAAAAAGCCATAATTATATCTATATAGAATAAATTTTCTGATTATTCCCTTTTAAAAATTCGAAAATAACTGCTAATATCTTCAGGTAATCTACTTATTGTATATAAAGAACGAAGATAAATATTTGCAATATTGACAAAGGAAGAAATGAGATGATAAGAAATAAATAGGGTAATTTTAAAATGGTAAAGAATGTTACATAAGTTAAATAATGTGGCAGATTTCAAATTTTGTATTAAAATTTTGTTATCTCTCTGTTTCACAAAAAGAAATGGGAAGAAACTTTATGTAATGATATTTTATTATTATTTTAACATGTATTGTATTATAATATTATATATGTTAGACTTATAGATGTAGAAACTGGTCTACTTAGAAAATGAAACCAATAATATAAATATAAGCTTGGTCATTAAGAAAAAAAACGATAAAGGTAATTTCATTTAGTATAAATTTTGTTCATATTTTTAATTTGAAACACAAACATTCTTCATATATCTGAAGCTTAATTGTAAATGTAGGGAGTTTGAACACAGACTTTCAAGCACCCTTCAACTATCCACACTATCTTATACCATTTATAAACAAGACAACATAGATGTACAAAAGATAAATAATCACCAGTATACATATTTTGTGCCTAACTGGCACTCATTAGTACTACCACATTATCATCTCCCATACACATATATAATCAGTGCTCATATTATATTATGTTAGCAAATCTTTATACTTTACGGTACAGGTATCAATCCTGCCCATTCCTCCTGTATATATTTAAATAAATGAGGTCCTATACATGAGTGGTCACACTGATTTGAGGTCAACATGGGCATGACAATTATATTGGTATCAGCCTGGATCTATCATGAGATTTTCAATGGTATGGATGGCTGAAGAGTTGGAGGTTGGAGTAGTTTAAAACTTGTTCAGTAGAGTATGAAGATTTGCTATCTTAATATAAACTGAGCACAAATTATATATGTACGTGGGAAATGATAATCTCCACCATCTGATGAGTGCTGCCTCAGCACAAAATATGTATATTGGTGATTATTTATATTTCCTACATGGGTGTGGTCATGTGTATCAGTGGTGTGAGATAGTATGGATAGTTGAAGGGTGTTCGAAAGTCTTATGTTAAAATCCCCTATATTTACAATTAAGCTCCAGGTATATAAAGAAAGTCTTGCTTTCAAATGTTATACATTAAGCCTGCATCCTATCCATCTCTCCTCTATGTATTTCAATGGATAGGGTTTTATACATGAGGGGTCAGAATGACTTGATATAATCATGGTCATGTCAATAATATTGACATTAGCATGAGATTTGGGCTTTCCATCATAAGACTTTCAATGGTATGGATGGCTGAAGAGTTGGAGATTGGCATAGATTTAAACCAATCTATTAAAATTTGCTGTCGTTTATAAACTGAATACTGATTATAGATCACTTTCAAGTGAAAGAAAATTGCAAGAGTTAGAAGAAGAAATGTCTTATATTAAATGGGATATTATTGGACTTTGTGAAGTTAGAAGAAAAGGTGAAGAAATAATTGATTTAAAAAGTGGATATATACTCTATTATAAAAGCACAAATCTTGGAAATACAAGTGAAGTAGGATTCATTGTAAATAAAAAATGGAAGAATAACATTGTGGAGTTTGATGGTGTATCAAACAGAGTGGCAAGATTTGTTTTACAACTTAATAGCAGATACCAAATGCAGATAATTCAGGTTTATGCCCCAACAAGTTCTCATAGTGATAAAAGTTATAGATGATGTTTATATGGATGTACAAAAGGCTTTTAATCAGAGTAAACAAAATTTTAAAATTATTATGGGAGACTTTAATGCTAGAATTGGTAAACAAATGAAAGATGAAAATGCTGTAGGTAATTTTCGTTATGGCAATAGAAATGAGAGAGGACATAGACTTGTGGAGTTTGCAGAAAAAGAAAAACATTATATTATGAATTCTTTTTTTGAAAATAATGTTAAAAGGAAATGGACATGGAAGCATCCAAATGAAGGTACAGCAGAATTGGATTTTATTTTGACTATCATAAAATACATATTTCAAGATTGTAATGTTCTTAATACATTTAACACAGGAAGATGTAAGATACATGTTAATGCAAAACTAGAGTCAAAAATTGTTAAGAAAAACAATATTTACAATGGATATTCCTAATTTTCAGAAACATTCTAATGAATTTAAATTAGAACTTACAAATTGGTTTCAAGTATTAGTAGATTTTGAACATGATTCAGATTTAAATAACATTAATAGAAAAATAAGTGATACACTTTTAAAAACTGCAACAAAGATAGCTGGCAGGAAAAAGCAGCAATTCAACAATAAAATTTCTACTGAGACTAGACAATTTATGAAGAAAAGAAGGAATATAAAGATATACAATAATGATGCATTAAAAAAGATTGAATATCTCGAATTTTGTAAAATGGTGTGGAAAAGAGTTGAAAATGATATAAGAAAGTTTAATTGTGAATTAGCAAGGAAAGCTGTAGAAGTGAATAAAAGTCTAAAGAGTGTAAAACAGCATTTTGGTATTGGTAGGAAATTTATATCTGCAATAAAAAAAAAGATGGCATTATTACTAAAAAGAGAGATGACATCATGAAATGTGTAGAAGACTTCTATCAAGAATTATATAGCAATAAAGTACAAGTGCCTCCTATACTTATTATATCTTCCAAATTGCCCAAAATTTTGAATGAGGAAGTAAGACGTAATTAAATTTATGAAGAAAGGAAAGGCTCCAGATAATGATGGAGTTATAATTGATATATTAAAAGAAGAAGGTGAAGAAATAGAATTTTTTTTAGCAATGTTATATACCAAATGTCTAAATGATAAAGATGTACCAGATGATTGGAAGAATGCAGTATTAATATTAATATTTAAAAAAGGTGATACAGAAGATATTAGAAATTATAGACCTATCAGTATTTTATCAGTTCTATACAAAATTTTTACTAAAATAATTACAACTTGTCTACAGAAAACACTGGATTTCCACCAACCAAGAGAACAAGCTGGATTTAAAGGTGGTTTTAGTACAGTAGATCATATCCAGGTATTGAGAGAAATTATAGAAAGGATAAATGAATATGGGTTGCCATTATGCTTAGGATTTGTAGACTATGAAAAGGCATTTGTTTCTATAAACATTTTTTCAGTGATAAAAACATTAAATCATCAAGGTGTAGATCCAGGATATTGTCATATTTTGAAGAACATTTATAAAAATGCAACAGCAGCAATTAGATTACATAATGATAGTAGGAAAATCAGCATTGAAAAGGGTGTAAGACAGGGTGACTCCATATCTCCAAAATGTTTTATGCAGTGCTGCAAGAAGTATTTTGTGGATTAAAATGGGAAGATAAAGAAGTGAAAGTAAATGGAGATTATTTGAATCATTTAAATTTTGCAGATGATGTAGATGTTTTTGAAAATAATGCTTTAGAGCTACAGGAAATGTTGCAGGAGTTATCAGATGAAAGTAGGACTAAAGATAAATGTTAAAAAGACTAAAGTAATGTTTAATAGATTTTTTCAAAATATGAAAATAAAGATTGATTATGATGAGTTAGAAGAAGTTAACACTTAAAATACCTTGGTTAGATTATTAATACAGATGGAAATATAATGGATGAAATTAATCATAGAATTAAACTTAGTTGGAGTGCTTTTGGTAGAAATAACTTAATACTAAAAAGGAACTATGCCTATGTGTTTAAAAAGGAAGGTTTTTAATAAATGTGTTTTGCCGGTTCTTACTTATGGATCTGAAACTTGGACACTTAATAGAAGAGCAATACAGAGATTTCAGACACTCAAAAAAGTATGGAAAGATGCATGTTGGGACTAACAAGAAAAGATCCAAAATGCAATGTATGGGTAAGAGAAGAAACATGTATAACTGAGCTCATTGAAAAAAATTAAAAGACTGAAGTGGAGTTGGGCTGAACATATTGTTAAAAGAGATGATAATAGATGGACAATTGAAATTTTTATACTGGATTACAAGAGGTTGTAAAAGACCCAGAAAGAGAGCACATGTGAGATGGATGGATGAAATAAGAAAGTGTTCAGGGATGATATGGAGAAGAGAAGCTAAAAATAGGAAAAGATGGATTGAACTTGGAGAGACCTTCATCCTGCAGTGGATTGATAATGGTTAATGATATAATCTGGACCAATTGATGAGTGCTGGTTCAGATTGAATTACATATATTGGTATTATTTATGATTTCTACATGTGTGTGTCATGTGTGTCGGTGGTATGAGATAGCGTGGTAGTTGAAAGGTGCTTAAAAGTCTGTGTTCAAATCGCATATATTCATATTTTAAATATGATCACAAGTAAAAGGGTAAATTATTTTACAATAAATCATTAAATTTTATTCTATTATGTTTATTTTTTATTTTACCATTGTCAAATTCACTCCATTCACAACTTTGACACCATCCACTTCAGATAAGTACAATAGTGATTATTAGTAATCGTCTTCTAACTTAGAAATTATCTCTAGCGCAGATATAAACTTTAAACCTCAGTTAAAGATTAATATATCTGAATGTTTTATTTTTTTCCCATTTATAAAAGCTGCAATTTCTGAATGGTAATAAAAAGGTAACATCCAACTCTAATCAATTTAAGTGCATTGGATGTTGTTTTTATATGTAATACATAACGAATTTACAGCTAATGACAATTATAGTTTTGGATCACTGTAGAATTAATATTGATAATGTAATTTTCATATATTAAATAATAATATATCCTGTATTGCTTAATGTTTACATTTATATGGTAAGGGATATTAGTATGAGAATTTGTTTGTTGTCATATCTAATGATTATAATGATACATGTATAATATTTGAAATATGCAGTATATACATGTTACATCACATCAAGTGTACTTGTTTCTTTATCCTGAGTGTGAATAGAAATCATCATTATGGGTGAATCATGTATGATACCCATAGAGCTTTGAACAGATTAAATCCATATTCTCATAATGTATTTTTTATAGTTATTTAAATAAGAGATTGACCACCCTTTCTTTTCATGTCCCTAAAGGTGCTCCAAAAGTGACATCAGGATTACAGACCATTTGTAGTCATGAAAAGTCTTTGGTCTAGGTTGTTTGTTTGCTTATTTTGCCTTAGCTCAATCCCATTATATCTCTGGATATATTGTGTGTTTCACTATATTTCATACTGTTAAGTTTCAACAATTTAGTATTGGTAGCAATGGAGTCATTCTTGAAAGGTAGCATTTAGAAATATAAACTGTAATACTTAACATTAAGCAAATGTTGGTAAGAAATAATATTTGTCAAAAGTTATTTTATATCGGTAGATTGTTATCTAGTGCTTATCTATTTGAGGTGATTTTATCTATGCAATTGATCTTTGTTGTTTATTATTTATATCTCTGTTTAGAATGCTGATGTTTTCATTAGTGTTGGGAGAGTCCTATAACATGAAATTAATGATTGAAATGTAGAGCAATACTAGTATTGATTCTCAAAGTAGTGTTGACTGTCTAGTACCCTGAATAGATAAATAAAATAGGAAGTCAATAACATATTGTGGTATAAATCATTATATTTTAAAAATACCTATTATGTTATCTTGCCTAATATTAAATATTGATAGCTTGTTAGCCATCAGATATAGATTTTGGGATTATACTAGATTCATAAAACCATGTTTAATAACTAAATACAAATATAAAACATGTAGTAAGTTAAAATAAATTCAATTTAAGGAATAGATGTAAATAATAATTCATTGAAAGATGGTAATGTATTAAAATTGTAAACAGATCCAAAGAGATTTTTCCTTAATAATATTTAATTATGTAACTAAATCTTGTTCTAAACCAATAAACATCACATGATCACCATTTCTTATGCTTGCTTATTACTGTTATTAAAACAGGCAAAAATCACTATACATACTGCCACACACTGCAAGCTAGAGTAATAAATGGATGCCAGAAGGCTTGTGCATAAAATCCCCAACTAGTGCCTACTCATCCAATATCCCCAGACTAGTTTCTGGCTTGTCACTATAGTTATTAAAGAACCAAAGACACCAAAATGTATAGGTACTGAACTGAGTTCATACCTATATGACCATATAAGCTAATGAGATTGGATTGAAAATATTAAGGTGTTTTCAATTTAAGACTCATAGCTTTGTAGTTAAATGGAGATAAAAGGTGGCTGCTGGAGGGTTGCATTAGATCATAAGATCTAAATGCAGTGCTCTTAAATCCAAGGCTTCTCACTGACAAAGGCCACAAACCAGAAACTAGTCTGGAGATATTGGATGAGGAGGCACTAGATGGGGATTTTATGCATAAGACTTCTGGCATCCATTGATTACTCTAGCTTGCATTGTCTGGCAATATGTATAGTGAGTTTTGTCTATTTTAAATCTTGTTCTGTGTAGTTTCTGTCTATAATTGACCAAGAGTACATATGTTTTCTTTTTTGTTATTATTAATTTATAAAATATGTAAAAAAAAATTGGTATGAAAATGTATCTAGTTGCCTGTAGTCTTATTGCTAAACACTATGCTATTAACACATTATTATTCTTAGAAATATCATGATCAGTTAATATGATTGATTTTATTATGTGTTAGCATATCAAAAATAAGTTTTGTCAAGCTCTTATATTTAGAGTATATACAATTTTACTACTTATTAATCGAACACTGTTAATCAAAAGTATATATACTATTTTAAAATAATGGTTTAAGGATTAAATATTTATTTTTAGCAATAACCTTTTTTATAAATAATTGGACACCTTCAATCATATTATTTATGATTGTTAAATCAAAATTGGTTTATAAATGATTGTTATATTTACTTATATAATGCTCAAGGATGATATTCAAAGTTATTATTCTTACATATCTGTCCTACAGGGTGCCACCAACCTATTTGAACCTGGAAAATTTATATAGTAAGCAGATATGCATTGTTAAGATCTAACTTTTACATATATATTTTATTCCGACCATCAGCCCATACCACTAGCTCATGGAGATGCAGAGATTTAATATAAATTCTTATAAGTTTTAATAAAGATTTATATTCTCAAAATATATTAATATTTAAAAAAATAAAATAAGCCACTGCCCTTAATTAACACACAAAACATTTATTAATGCACATATAAATAAAATTGAGGAATGACATTTATTATTTTTGGATTTTAATATTAATTTTTAAATTTTTATTATTATTTTAAATTTTAAACAATCTGCACAGATGGACATAATGAATTTTACTTTAGAATGTTGAGTACAGATAGGCTACATAGATTACACAGTTAAAATCTTTTCAAAACAATTGTTCAATCTCAGACTAAAGGTTCGCAGCCAAACCAACACCTGCTTCCAGATATATAGTCGCAACCAATGCAATATGAAGATGCTAGCATAAAACCACTCTGACAGGAATGTGCATCTGATAGCGTGATATTATTTGAGGGACATGATCCTTGTCCAGTACAGGAATGTGCATCTGTTTTGGCGAAAGAATCATGTATATAAAATAATTAAAAAGAAATGCTACATATGGGAGGAGAGCGGTCTTTCTGCCGACTTATAGTTCCCATCCATAGAGCTAAAAAGAGGTCAATGATGCAGGAAATATGTCTGAGTCCATTGCAACACAATGGCTATGTCTTTGGTCATGCATTCAATTGGGCTTTGCCCTGTATGCTAAACACACTTCACATTATATTGATATAAACACCATTTCCCTCCACCAGCATCGATCTAACTATGAGACAAATAGCCTGAAATTAAAACCCATTCAAAATAAGCATAAATTATCAAAATATAAAGCTATTGATAAAATTGCAGAGGGAAATTTACAAGAAACCCAATGGTATTTATCATAAGATGCCACATTGACACCAACAACATAAAAGATATTTGAATAAATACATTTTTAGATACTCAACATGGGGTATCGTATTTACCAAATATCTATTCATTTTAATCAATATGAAAATAAAAAAATAATTAAACATTAACAAATCTATGCAGTCATCTGTACCCAACTTAAATTTAATGCATTTAAATAATTTAGTTAATAAATATTAAAAAAAAATGGAAATGATTAAATCAGAAAACTCAAAATATTTAAAATTAAACATCAATAATTGATTTTGAAATCTTAAGTCAGATTAAAGTTCATTTTAAAAATTAGGTTTGCCTTGTCAAATATTAATGAAAGTTCTTAATTACTTTTTTTTTAAATTTTTCAGTTCATATCTTACAGTAGAAGAGCTCACAGTTCCTGCTCCCAATTCCCGTGAAGATATTATTAGTTATAATTTCATGGAGGATTGGTCTGTTGTTCATACCGTAGTTTTCAATCTGGAGGCTGCCTTAGCTGGTTCAATCCTGATACTATTTAGTTGCAATACCTATATTATTTGGGGTCTGCAAAAGTACCATTCATAATTCAACAGTCATTTCATTTGAAATAAGTGAGAGTGTGACACATACGTCTTATCACCCCTCTCAAAAAAAATCAATCTGGAACTGTTCTTAATTTGGATATTTTTCTTTTTATAGTAATCCTCCAGATTCATTGAACATATTTCCTGTTCCAATCATTTTCATTAAGGTCCAAGCATTGGTTTGCTGCTTCTATTGGACATCTACTTTTTTTTGTTCTATTATCTATATCTTTCATCTGACTTTTTTTATATAAGAGCCCCAAGGGCTAGTTTGCTTTTCATTTAATTTATAAAACAACCATTTCCATTTACTGAGATTACATAGGAATCTTTATCTTTAGATCTTGTACTTTTTTTTTTTATAAAAAAGTACATTCAAATACTTTTTTTTTTTAAGTGTCATAGCATCGGCCGGGACGCGAACCCGCAACCCGGGTAACTGCCTGCTAGTGCAAGGCAGTCGCGCTGACCTCTCGACCACCAATGCAAGACATACTTTTTATTTTAAAAAAAATACTTTTAAAGTTTTCATTCCATCTATGCTATATATTTTTTTTCATTCCATCTATGCGATATATTATATATGTTAAACAACTTTTAATTTTCAGTTTTTAAGTTAAGTTTTTTTTCTTTTTAATAAATCAATTTTTATTTACAATCTTTTTATTTTAATTTAAAATAATGTAACAGCATATTATATACTGTTACACTTAATTATTAAGAATTTATTAATACATCATAAAATTTAAAGTTTATCCTCATTATTGTCATTGGAATAGTTAAATATTCTTTACTAATTCCATTTTTGCATTATGAGTTATCTTTGTTTGCTTTATTTGGATAGTGGTAAATCCCTCTTACTGACCCAAATATATCATTAAAATAATAACATTGCAAATTATTTGTACCCTGATAAAATGAAGTTATTGATTAATAGTTTCAACATTGCCTTTATTATTGTTTTTTATTTCTTGTTCTTTGTTATGTCTCATCTTCAACTCTTATGTTCATTTTTAATCATTCAGTTGTTTCAATAAAATTTTGAATTGTAAGTCTCTCTCTCTAGTTTTTAAACCTTATGACCCATTTTAACTTGGTAGATAAATATTTTTTTTATTAGTCAAGTTTAGAATCCATTGCTTTTATTTCATAATTATCTTGTTTTTGTTTGAAATAATATCAGTTTAATAGTTCAGAATCCCATTCTTCATCACCAATATCATTAGCATTGCTCATCCATATTTTATTTTATATATATAGAATGGTTAAATATCCAATATAAAAATAATTATTTTTCTACAATGTTGTTATTAATATATACTTAATATAATAATCACTCTAAATAAAATTACTACAAACAACTAATTATATTTACAATTATTGAATTATCAATTTGGCTTTTATCTCTTATTGAGACCTTTTCAAGATATAAAGTTTTGTACATCACATGACTTATTAACTACATTTACTCCACCTATTAGACATTATTTTACCTTCAACAATATAATTAACATTACACATATAAATACATAAACAAATGACACAAAATAAAAATACATAAAAAACTAACAATAATAATAATAACAACTTACAACTATATATTTTAATATACCTATATAAATAAATAAATATACAACTCCTCCTCCCATTTTATAAACCCTTATTCACCAATTCAACCCTGACATTTTTACCATGATTTTTAAATCTTCCAATTATATAATAACACTAATTTTCCACCTAATATTGCTGGACCTTTAACTATATTTACACATCTATCCAAATTTTTCTAAATGTATAAAGTTTCATAATATATCTTTTTTCAATAATATTTCACATATTTTATAACTCTAATATTCTTCTCCCATTCAATTTTATGACCAGTATCTAATTAACATATATATGGACCTGAGCAAATATCTTTTTTATTAGTCGCTCTATCATGTTCATTCTCTCTATCATTTATTATTCATCCTGTCTGTCCTATATATACCTTATTACAACCCCCATATTCAATTTTATAAAACATTCTTCTCTTACTATCATACCATCTATCTTATTTGTATTATATAACCATCTACTCAAAGACTTACTATTTCCCCAAGCTATTCTTATATCATCTGGTAGCTTCCCTCTTACTAACTTTTTATTAACATCCCTTTTATATAGAATAGAAATCCACTTACAATGTTTATATTTATTCTTATCATACTTATTTCTAATATTTAAATTTTGATTTCTAAAAATTGTTTTAATTACCTTTCTTTTAATTCGTATTTTAACATAATCATTCTCTACTTTTAATTGTCACTCATATGCCTCTTTTTTTTTTTTTTTATCTAATGTAAGTTTATCATTCTTTAATTTAAATTCCTTTAAAACCTCTTTTGACATCATGGCTGATATGATTTTGAAAACCTGTAATTTTTCTATCTTTAATATAATGTTTTACTACTATTTCATTCTTCATTTCCCTCTTTACAAAAATATCTAAGTATTTTAATCCATTTATCTCTTTCTCCACTGTAAACCTAATTTTATATGTATTATTATTTAATTCATTAAAAATCTTGTCAATACTTCTACCATTTCCAATAACAATAATATCATCCAAATATCTATAATATTCTATAATTTCTTTATTCTTTATAAACACATCTACCACACCCTACTCTATACTACTTACAATTACTGATGATAATATCCCCCTTATTGAACTTCCCATAACTCATCCCTTTTCTATACTCCAAAATTCTTTCTTATATTGAAAATACAAATCCTCATCTACCATTAGTAATGTTTTATAAATAATATACATCCAATCCTCTGACAAAACATTACATATTTTCAATTTAGTCATAATTATTTCTATACTATTTTTTCTAGTTACACTTTGGTATATTTTCTCAATATCAAATTATGCAATCATTCCATTCTATTTAACTTAATATTTCTTAACTTATTAATAATTTTTTCAGAATTTTTTATACAATATTTGTCAAATCCAATTATTTCTACAATTTTTTTATATACCAAATAACCTGACCTTTAAATATATAATTATTAAAATTCAAAATTACTCTTATTGGCAAATTCTCTTTGTGTATCTTAATCTTTTCTACTATACACAGATGCTCAAAACTTGTAGGAAATAAACATTTATATTCCTTTTCATAAATTAAATTCTTCATTTTTATATAATCCAACAATAATTTATATTTTGTTTTAATCTTATTTTCAGGATCTTTACTTAACTTTTTATATTATTGTTTAACCATAACTTCATTTTTCTCTCATAGTCTAACTCATTTAAAATTACAAATCATGAACTTTTATCTTCCCTTGTTACTATTAAACTTTCTTTATTTTTTCAATAATTTTATATATTATATCATTTTCTTTCCATTCCTTCTTATTATATTTGACTCTTTTATTTACAATGTTATTAGTTTTTCACTGTAATTCAACTTTTAAAACACTCTTTGTATTTGCTGCTTCCACACATACAATAGTTGCCTTTTGAACATCACTATTTACAAGCAGTACATACTTAACTCCTTGATGTAAAACATTTGATATGGTTCATTATCAAATTCCACATTAGATAGATTTATAAATTGTCACTTGAATTTTATTATGTTGACCTTTATTTCTATAAAATTTCACATTATTAATTCTGAACATGCATGACATAAGCATTATTCCATTCTGTTTACATTTATTTAAAAATGATTATTGGTATTTTAATCCTTCAATTCTCTTCCCAATTCTCCATAACTGTTTAAAAAAAATTAAAATTAATTCCATTCAAATTAAAATATAAAAATGTCCACATATGTTTTAATAACAGTAATGTGCTAGCATAAGAAATAGTGATCATATGATATTCTTTACATTCTCCATATGCAAAATTCTATATACATTAACATTCAAAAAACTTACAATGCCAAAACACATAAAATTGAAATATATGCAATGATCAAATATTCCATATAAAAGTAATTATTTGTCCACTATGTTGTTATTGATATATACTTAATATAATAAGCAATCTAAATAAAATTGAAATAAACAACTAATTAAATTTACAATTATTTAATTATCAATATGGCTGTCATCTCTTATTGAGACCTTTTCAAGATATAAAGTTTTATACATCACTTACTCTACAATATTGGTCATTATTTTACCTTCAACAATATAATTAACATTACATGTATAAAAGCATAAACATATGACAAAATAAAAAATAGAACATAAAAAATAACAATAATAATAATAATAACTTAAAACTATATAAATACATATACATATATTTTAATATACCTATATAAATAAATAAATATACAACTCCCCCTTCCCTTTTATAAACCTTCATACACCAATACAACCCTGACATTTTTACATAATTTTTAAATCTTCCAATTATCTAATAATACCCATTTCCCACCAAATCTTACTGGACCTTTAACTATATTTACACATCTATCAAAATTTTTCTGAATATATAAAGTTTCATAACATTATTTTTTGATAATGTTTCATGTTTTATATCTTTAATATTCTTCTCACACTCCATTTTATGACCAGTATCTAAATAATAATAATAATAATAATAATAATAATATATATATATATATATATATATATATATATATATATATATATATATATATATATATATATATGGACCTAACCTAATATCTTTTTATCCATCACTTTATTATGCTCTTTCCCTCTTTCACTTATCATTCATTCTGTTTGTCCTATATATATACCTTATTACAACTCCCATATTCAATTTCATAAAACATTCTTCCCTTACTATTCATACCATCTATCTTATTTGTACTATATAACCATCTATTCAAAGACTTACTATTTTTCCAAGCTATTCTTATATCATCTGGCAACTTCTCTCTTACAAATTTTTTATACACATCCCTTGAATATGAAATAGACACCTACTTAATGTTTATATTTATTCTTATCATATTTATTTCTACTATTTCTTTTTGATTTCTAAAAATTATTTTAATTACCTTTCTTTTATATCCTATTTTAATACAATCATTCTCTACTTCTAATTTTTGCTCATATGCCTCTTTTTTATCTAATGTAAGTTTATCATTCTTTAACTTAAATCCTTTTAAACCCCCTACTTTTTGACACTATGACTGATATGATTTTGGATCAATTAAATCTCTAATTTTTCTATTTTTTATTATAATGCTTTACCACTATTTCATTCATCATTTCTCTCTTCACAAAAATGTTTATGTATTTTATTTCATTTACCTCTTTCTCCACTGTAAACCTAATTTTATATGCAATATTATTCAATTCATTAAACATCCTGTCAATACTTTTATTATTTCCAATAATAGTAACATCATCCACATACCTATAATATTCTATAATTCCTTTATTTTTTATAAACTCATCTACTATACCTTCCTCTATATTACTTACAACTACTGATGATAATATCACACTTATTGAACATCCCATAAACCATCCTTTTTCTATACTCCAAAATTCTTTTTTATATTTAAAATACAAAGCCTCATCTACTATTAAGTAATGTTTCATATATAATATATATCCGATCCTCTGACAAAACATTACATATTTTCAATTTCATCATATCTATTTCTATACTATCCTTTCTAGGTATGAATCATTATACATTCAGAAAAATTTGAATAGATGTAAATAAAGTTAAAGGTCCAGCAAGATTAGGTAGAAAATGGGAATTATTAGATAATTGGAAGATTTAAAAATTACAGTAAAAATATCAGAGTTGAATTGGTGAATGAGGGTTTATAAAAAGGGATGGGAGTTGTATATTTATGTATGTATATCGGTATATTAAAATATATGTACATGTATTTATATAGTTTTAAGTTGTTATTATTATTATTGCTATTTTTTATGTACTTTTATTTTTATTTTATGTCATTGTTTGCGCATTTATATGTGTAATGTAAATTATATTGTTGAAGGTAAAATAATGTCTAATAGGTGGAGTAAATGTAATTAATAAGTCATGTGATGTATAAAACTTTATATCTTGAAAAGATCTCAATAAAAGATGAAATAATTAAATAATTGTAAATATAATTAGTTGTTTGTTTCAATTTTATTTATATTGATTATTATATATTTTATTTTCATCAGCATCTCCATTATTCATCATTCATTGACCCCTATTCTATCACAATCTTAAATATTCATTAAGCTAATACATTTCTTTTCTCTTCTCCTCATTCTTAAATTTATTCATTATCCATTTGCATTAGAATTATTAGTTGCTTTTCACCACCCAATTTTATTCATTTATCATTCATTCCATACTTTTAATTTCATATTAACCTCATAGATAGATGCCTTCCTGATTATTAACCATCTTTTAAAGTGTAAATTAAATGTTTGTCTTTTAATAACTTGTTTTAGATATTGGAAGTTAGTTTAATAAATGTTATTTGTTTAAAATTAGATGTAAGAGATTTAAAGTTAATATTTTATTATGGGAGGTTGTTACTATATATATATATTGGTAATAAATGAAAGTTTGCTAATCTTTCACATGCATAAACAGATATTTCCCAGACAGCCAATCAGATTTTTAAACAGCAGTCTCTTAAGAACGATCAGGCTTTGACACACGACAGAGATTTTGACAAGAAAAGGTTGATACCAACCTTTTCCCAACTTAACTTTTTTATATATATAAGCTAGTCATAAGCATTTTGGCCTGAAAGCTTGAATATATGAACATATACATTTATCATTCATTGTATTATTAATTTAAGATATTACGGCGCAAAATCTCAGATTTACTACACCGCAATTTTCAGATGTTAATATAATTTATCAGCAACGTATGTAAATAATATTTGTCTAAATCGCATGTTGTTAATAAATTGGTAATAAATGAAAGTTTTCTAATCTTTCACACACACACACATATATATGTGGAGAGAGAGAGATTAGGGTCTTTGTGATTTGTTAATTTTATAGATCTACTTTCATTTTTAATCATAAATTGTTGCTGAAAGTTTTAAAATAATAAATTATGTTTTGCAGACTTAAGCACCAGGAGTGACAGACTTAAGATTCCAGGATCTCCAGCTTTTGAGTCTATCTCTCTACCACTGCTTTAAAAATTCAGGTTTTGTATGATGCTTAATTTGATGAAATGGCTATAAATATTTAGACTCAAAATAGACTGTGCTAAATTTTAAACAAAAGATTTATAAAAGTTTATTATTCAGTTATCATTAATATTTTTATACTGTACAATGTATACATTGCCAATATATTCTTATATTATTATTATAACTATAGCAGCTACTACCATTCCTTTAATTCTACAGCAGTACATAACTTGCTTTTTGCTGTATATATATATATATATATATACAGCAAATATATATATATATATATATATATATATATATATATATATATATATATATAGAGAGAGAGAGAGAGAGAGAGAGAGATTTAAACTCAGGATTTTTCAGAATATACATTATCCACTCCATCTCAAATAACTGATACACATTATAACAAACATGTAAAAAAGCTACATAATCTACAATATACATATTTCATGCAGATTCAGCATTCATCAGTTGGGCTAATCATAATCTCATAAAGTCTTTGAGCATTCCATCATCAGTCTTTCAATGAAATGGATCACTGAATAGTTGGAAGGGTGAGAAAATTGAAGTCTGTCCATTAAATTTTGAGGAATTGCTATCTTAATGCATATAGAGTACTGATTGTGTATACATGTGGAAGATTATGATCTGGCCCAACTGATAAGTACTGGTTCTGCATGAAATATATTGTATATTGGGGGTCATGTATTTTTTCACATATGAGTGGTCATGGTCATGTGTATCATTTACTTAAAATGGAGTGGATGATAAATAGACTAAAAAATCATGAATTCAAATCCATTTATTTAATATTCGTTTAATAAATGTGACAGAATAAAATTAGAAAAGAAATGCTTAGCACAATGGTAGAATAATGAACTTGAAAATCAAAAATGCATGGGTTAAAATTTCTGACATTTTAAATGCATAAACCACAGAGGAGCCTTCAAAGTAATTAATCATTGATGATTATGTATTAGTATGAGGTATTCAAATTAAATGAGATATAGAAATGCTTATAAATTAAAGATTAATCTTTTAATTTTATTGCTGAATAATAAACCCTAATTTAAAGCTCTTGTAATGGTGTGTGTGTATATATATATATATATATATATATTACAGAAATGTTCTTTAAATTATTAATGGTTTACTGACTGATACCCATTGCTATCTAATTAACATGCAAATAAAAAAAATGAATATTTAATTAATGAATTACTGTTTCTCACCACTTCTCAAATATTATTAATAAATGAAAATAAAAGTAGATAGATTGGAGAAAAATCTGGTCGTGAACGTGGTTGTATTTCAGCTAAATATCATTAATTTTATGTAATGAAGCTATTTGTATAAATATTTGTAAATAACATATATATATTAAATGTATTATTTTAAGTAAACAAATATGTTATGTCGAATTAATAATGTTTGTCTGACTTACACAAATATTTGATCAATGTCTGACAAGTAACACTAACTTTTATTTTATTATTTTAATATTGTATATTTTACGTTTAATGTATACATTTTTAATAAACTTAATTTTTCAAATTTAAGATTTTAAATATATCTTTTTGTTGTTAATCTTGTCATAGTCTCTTACATAAATATAACTTTATGAACTAAAAATATGTAGATAGTTTGTATATATGCACGTACACACACCCATAGAATATAAAATGTCTAAATCTTATTTAATGAATATAATAAAAACAAATACCTTAACTAGCAATTAAATTTTTACTCAATATAGTTTTTTTTTTCATGTGTCAAAGTATCCACCGGGAAGCTTCCCGAAACAACTGCTGGTAAGACAACTGTGCTGACCTCTCGACCACCAGTGCGTGACTAGTCAATATGGTTAAATTACAATTTGCCTGACAATGCAGATTTCTTAACTACAAAACAATATAACCCAAATATATATTTTCTTACATTTTCACAATTCTAACTCATATTTCAATTCCACTTAATATCAAAAGATCATTTGTACCTATGAGAAAATGGGATATGTTTATCTTGTGTTATATTACCCTTTACTTAAAAAATTTGCTTCAGAAAAAGCATTTATAGTGGATTTATAATTTAATTATGGCTACTGATTTAATTGTAAATTGGTGAACGTATTTTAATTGTATATAAAAATATAATTGTGTAGCAATATTATAAAGGCTTTGGATGCATCTGCCTGATGTATACATTACTTGTGTTAGAACATCCACCAGGTAAAATTTATAACTTTTGTCATATACCAACTAGTCATAGAAAAATAATTTTTCAGGTAACCAACCCATATCTAATTCAGCTAATTATCCAATATTGCTTGTTAAATGTGTATCTAGTTATTCTTTGCTGCTCAAAATCTTAATCTAGGATACATAAACTCTCTTCAGTCAGTATTTAATAAGTCTGGTAAGTATTACTTTTTCTTTTAACTTTTTTCATTAGAAAGACTATGTGTTTTTAAAAGCTCTATATTAAGTTAATAATAGCCACTGATAATTATTTATTTATTGAGATCTCAAGTGCCTTCAAGCAGAAATATCATTTCTTAAGTGGTAGAAGTCTGCTGTGTTTCAGTTATTTGAAAATAACAGTTCTTTTCAGATAGATAGTACATAGACAATCCAGACAGTGATCAATATTGTATTGAAGTTGTTTAGTTACATTTAACTGAAGAATTAAAAAGTCTCAGACAATTAGATATACTGGCTATCAAAAAGAAAAGTGTATAAAATTGGTGCAATTTCCATTACTGATGAAGGTGTACATGTTCATTTAAATATTAACATCATGGAATATTATATTATATATATATATATATATAATATTCCATGATGTTAATATTTAAATGAACACCCCAAAACCAAAATTCAACTAGACTGACATAAAAATAATATTAAAACACAACCAAAGGTTTCACTGCTACAAGCAGACTTCTCAAGTGTAAAGAACTGCAAAAACTATACAATATATATAATATTAACTATTACCCACAAATCCATTCACTTCCCATCCACCCTTAATATTAAAATAACTTTTAAATAAGTTAATTGCTTCAGAATAATAAATTTTCAATAATAAAGATTCTTTAATTCTTCTTTTGATTTCATTTCTTTCAAAGAAGACAACCTTAGCTTCATCAAAATTAATAGTGTGGCCTGTATCTTTTTCATGGACATACAAAGCAGAACTAAGATATCTATTTTTAACTCTACTTTTATGAACCTTTATCCTTTCATTTGAACTCAAACTACTCTGACATATGTAGACCTTGTTACAAAATAAACAAGGAATAAAATATATTACACCAGGAATAGTCTTTCTATCAAAAATTTCTTTTGTATTATTTAATAAATTATTCAATGTAACACCCCTTTTCCAAGCAATTTTCTTATTTCCAAACAATTTACTATTTCTACATACAATTTTATAAGAAGACAATTTAAATGGCAAAGAAATAAATTCATAGTTTTCTTTATCTTTTACATCCTTACAAATATTACTATTAAATAAAATACTTTTAATAAATTTATCAGAGTAACCAACCCTCAGGTAATCTTTATAAAATTGACATTTCTGAAACAAAGCTACCCTACTAGAACTATTTAATTTATTATTCCTATGACAATAATTTCTTAAAGCAGCTACTTTATGAGATACAGACTGATAGCCATCAGGTTTAATTATAGATCTTAATTCTCTACTTTTAGCTAAATGACTGCATAGCAAACAATTAGTTTCTACATTTCTAATCACCAAAAGATCTAAAAATTTTTACTTACCAAAATCTAACCCCCCTCCTTCTAACACAAATTTTATAGAAGGATCAAAAAAATTAAGCTCATTTACAAATTCCTTCAATTTATCATTCTAAACTACAAATAAACAATCATCAACATATCTGACAAATAACTTTACATATAAACAATTCTTTTTAATAATAATTTCCTTTTCCATATAATTAATATAAACTGAATATACTAAAGAAGAAATAATATAACCTATTATCCACCCTTCCTTAATCTTATAAAAATTACCTTTATAAGTAAAATACATAGAATCTTCCAATAACAAAAGCAAATCTTTAATTACCTTAATTTTATTTTTTGATAAAGAACTTTTCTTAATCAAAACAGACACAAGAACATTAATAACATTAATACTGCTTAACCTATTAACAGACTGATACATATTTTCAATATCTAAACTGCCAAATACCCAATTACTTTCCATTTTAAAATTCTTAATCTTACCAAAAGCTCAAAAGAAAAAGAAACTGTGTAATGACCAAAATCAACAAATTGTTTTAAAAAATTATTCAAGAATCTAGAAATACCCTCTACAACACTACCTGTAAAATCAAAAATAAATCTTAAAGGAAAACCATCTTTATGAGTTTTAGCCTTTTGACCACTAATTATATTATTGGGCGAGTGAGTTAAAAATCAAAACTTTTAATTGGCCAACTCACAAACTGAAGAAAAGTCAATTGTCAAAATATATTCACCCTTAATATCATATTCACTTTAGATTTGTTTGTAAAAAAGTATATTAATAATTTGTCAGGTTATGAAAGTGAACAAAAGTTCTTTCAAAAATAAATTTCTATTTATTTATTATAAAATATTCAATTTCAGCAAATTTAAAAGCAAACATAGTAACGAATTAAAAAGAGTTGCTGACGTAAATTTTTTTTTTCAGTTTTACATTATGGAAAAGTAAATATATTTTTTGCTAAAATCTTAAATATATTTACTAAAATCTTCAATATTTTTCTAAAATAATTTTGTTTTTTAGCATATTTTATGAAAATAATTTGTAATTTCTCAAAAAATACTTTTATAATAGTTTAATATCATATTTGAAATGAAAATCTTAGTGTTTTTCTTTATTTTATTTGATTAGGTGGTTTCTTTGTCCTTGATAGCCAATCAGAATGTCTTTGATGGCTGAGGACCAATCACCGTAAAGCTTTCTTCTTTGTTTAGCTTTACCAACAGGTTTATTGACTTTTTACTTGTAAAATAATTCAAGAAAGGGCAGCATCTTACAGAACTTTTAAAAACCTAGCTAATGAGTCTATAATGTCTATCTTAGCATTGAAAATAATGGAATTAGAGTGGTGTCAATCGTCCATGCAAGGTCTCATAAGCATCAACAGAAAGATTAATATTCACAAACATTTTAGCTGATATGAAATCATTTGGATAGCATTTTAAATAATCTACTCTATTAAAAATTTTTAAATTAACCATTTTCTTCATAATATCTATCAATTTTCTTTTAATCAAATTATCTGGATCTTTATCTAAAAACATATATTTACCATTACTTAATTCCCTATCCATTTTCTCTTTGAATTCTTCTCCTTTCATAATGACAAACCTACCAGATTTGCCTTCCGAAAAATGATTACATCATTAGCAATTAATCTATTCTTAAGATGTCTAACCTCAGCAGGATTAACCATAAATTTTTCTTTCCTTTTTAAACTTTTATTCAAAATCAATTGAATACCAACTTTCTGTTCATCACTCAAATTACTAGACTCAATAGATGAAATTGTATCAAAAACTATATTTTTTGCATGAAATGAAACAAAATTAGGGCTATTACCAAGAATATCTAATTCTCTATCATTTAGCTTAATATCAGAAAGATTAACAACTCTATCATCAGAAGCATTACTTTCATACCCTTTATCACTACAGAAAATTTTATTAACTTTCCCAAACAACCACTTTAATTTTCTTTCATATTTTTTACAATAGAAATTTGACCTATTCTGTCTAAATTGCCTCATAAAAAAATTCAAAATTGAATAATTAAAATCTTGCCTCCTGTCTAAATAATATCTATTTCTTTTATATACACAAATAAATTTTTAAAACTTTACAAAGTTTTTTTTTAAAAAAAACTATTCAAAATATATGTTTGTAACTTAAAAACAAAATTCCTATTTTGAAGCAACTTTTTATTTCTACTAAAATTAATAACACAACACCTAGAAAAAATACTAAATTCCCTACAGTTTTAAGAAAATAAATCTGCCATCTTAAAAACTCTATCCTATCAATCAATCTAGACAAATTTTTAATCCCTCTAATATCATTCAATGGAAAATTATTAAAAACTAAACTCCACAAACACATATTAAAAAACCAATTAAAAATACACTTATTAATTAAAACAAAATAAAACATACACACACTTCTATATATAACTAAATAAACACAAACATATACTCTTTCAACCAAACACAAACAACAAACTTAATATACATAAATGTTTATATATATATATGTTAAAACGAAGATTTGCACGGGTTAAATATATAAAATACATTTTCATCCATGTTAAAAACTTTTAATATCAATATACTGACGTTTTGACTTGGTCACACAAGCCATCCACAGAGTTATACAAAGGTAGAAAAACGGTTGTAGAGGCGCTACAATCACTGGTTTGAATAAAACATTAAAAATCCCACCAATAGCAAAAATGTTAAATTTAAGAATGTTTTTTAAAGAAATCTTTCCAAATAGGAGGAAGTTTGCACGTATCATCTCGCTTATTGATACAATCTGGCCTTTTAAGTATCTCAATGGCTTCTCTGATTTTGCTTTGGTAGAGATTATCACATCTGGATATGATCCTGGTACTAGAAAAATCTATTTTATGACCTGAATCTATAGTATGGAGTGAGAGTGCTGATGATGATGAGTGTTGTTTAACTGCATTAGCATGCTCATCTCTCCTAACACTGATGCAATGATTACTCATACCTACGTAAGAAGCTTTACAATTTTTACATGAGATTTGATAGACACCATGAGATTCAAGAGGGATTGAATCCTTAGGCTTGGTTATTATATTGCTGATCTTTTGATGAGCAGAAAATGCTGTATCTATATTATAGCGTTTTAATATATGTCCGATACTGTCTGTAGTTCCTTTTACATATGGAACACAAATCCTAATAGCTGACTTATCATCTTTTTGTTTCCTATTTTGTCTATTTTGGGCTTGAAATAAGGCTTTTTTTTTATAAATTTGTAATTATAACTATTTGCTAATAAAACACTATTAATATGATTTATTTCTTCTTTCAGATGTGTGTCATCTGAAAGGTTAATTGCTCTATTTAAAAGAGTTTTGGCTACAGAAACTATCTGAGTTGGGTGATGATGAGAATGGAAATGTAAATATCTGTCTGTGTGTGTATCCTTTCTGTAAATAGAAAAAGATAAACTATTTGGTGTTCTGGTGACTAGAACATCAAGAAAAGGGAGTTTTCCATCAGACTCTGTCTCCATTGTAAATTTAATATGAGGATGCATATTATTTAAATGTAAGAAAAAATCATCTAATGTATTTTTTCCATGTTGCCATATGACAAAAGTGTCATCTATGTATCTGAGCCAAATGAGAGGTTTTAAAGATGATGATTCTAAAGCACGAGTTTCTATATATTCCATGAATAAATCAGCTATTACTCCTGAGATAGGTGAGCCCATAGGAGTACCAAAAACTTGTCTGTAATGCTGTCCATTGTATACAAAATATGTATTTAAGAGACAATGTTTAATCAAAGCAATAATATGGTCTGGTAAATTGCAACGTTGTGAGATTATATTTAAAGCTTCATCAATTGGAATGTTTGTAAACAAAGACACGACATCAAAACTGACCAGAATGTCACTAGCATTAATTTTTAAACTTTTTAAAACAGAAATAAAATGAAGAGAGTTTTTAATATATGATTTAATAGATGGGATTGTAGGTTTAATGAAATCCGATAAGTATCTAGCTAAAATATGAGTTGGAGAACCTATTGCACTTACTATTAGACGAAGAGGGGTATCTGGTTTGTGAATTTTTGGAAGTCCATAAAATTTTGGACAGACACAAGATTTTTCACGAGGGATTATTTTATTTTTTATCTCTGTTTCAATAGGTGATTTATTAATAATAGCTTTTGTTGTTTTTTCCAAATATGTAGTATGATCTCTTTTTGATAGTTTATAAGTTTTATCACTAAGCAGATCTAAAATTTTATTATGGTAAATGTCAGGATCCATTACAACTGTGGCATTACCTTTATCAGCTGGAAGTACAACAATTGATTTGTCCGATTTTATATTATTTAATGCTTGTCTTTCTTTCTTTGAAAAATTATTTTTAGGAAGCTTAGCTTTTTTTAAAATATTACAAATCTCAGCTCTAGCTAAATCAGCCGATGTAGAATCAATTTTATCAAGAGCTGATTCAACATTACAGACAATTTTCTCAAAAGGTATCCGGGAAGGTGTTAAAGCAAAATTGAAACCTTTTTCTAAAACTGAAATTTCATCTGTAGAGAGGGCTTTCTTAGATAAATTGTAAATGATTTTTTGATTTGGATACATAATGTTTGGGGATTGTGTTCTAATTAGCATTTGCAATTTTTTCTTTTGCTTTGCTGTTACCAATTCCGAATTTTTAAACGATCGAAAACTTGCAATACGATCAAAACTAGTCCACAGTAAAGGATGTATTTTATTACTAAGGAATAAACGTAAATGTAGCAATACTTTATCAATTTTGTCTAAATTTTTCCGAGTTTCTTTAATAAAAGAGTTTAAAATAATATTGCTGGTTTTCCTTAGAATTTTACTAACATTATAATTGTTCTTGTGAAACACAATTTTACAGCAAGTGGGTATAACGTTGTGATTTTTGCACGCTAACAAAAAAGATAAATTACAAAGTAACTTACATTTCTTACTCCACGTTCTTTCAAATATTCAGGTCATAAAATAGATTTTTCTAGTACCAGGATCATATCCAGATGTGATAATCTCTACCAATGCAAAATCAGAGAAGCCATTGAGATACTTAAAAGGCCAGATTGTATCAATAAGCGAGATGATACGTGCAAACTTCCTCCTATTTGGAAAGATTTCTTTAAAAAACATTCTTAAATTTAACATTTTTGCTATTGGTGGGATTTTTAATGTTTTATTCAAACCAGTGATTGTAGCGCCTCTACAACCATCTTTCTACCTTTTTATAACTCTGTGGATGGCTTGTGTGACCAAGTCGAAATGTCAGTATATTGATATTAAAAGTTTTTAACACGGATGAACCCGCAAAATATGTATTTTATATATATATATACATATATTAAAATTGTCTTATATTTTTGTATAATATGTTGAAAAATATTATATATTACAAATTTGTAATTAATATATTAATGAGTTTTAGAAATACTGTTTTTCTAATAAACTGATTGCTAATTTTACTACAAAACTCCCACTGCTTCAAGATGTAAGATATAACTATTAAATACTGCATAATGCCATACTAATAATTATTAATAAAATAGAAACTCATATAACATTACAATACTAGCCAAAAACAGAATTTTACTAAAATTCTTCCACAATCGTAGTTTCATCTATTGACAAACAGACCTTTTCAAGTGAAATTCAACATACCATATATATATATATATATATATATATATATATATATATATATAGGAATATATATATATATATATATATATTATTCCTATCATTCACTTCAAAATCCAAATTCTTTTAACATCAAAGGATGTCTTCATGAGATTGACAGACTCAGATTCAAAAAATTTTATCATCAAAGTTTTTTTTACTTTTGTCTTATATTCACTTTTTTCATAAAAGTTAACCCGTGAATTGTCAAATAATATTTTATTACTTGCATTCAGTGTTAACAAAGCTGAGTTGCGATATCTATTTTTAACTGTATTCACATAAATTGTAACTCTTTTATTAAGACTTAATTTACTCTGATCTAGAATTAAGTCTTTAATAAAAGAGTTAAAGTTTATAACAGTAGAATTAAAAATAGATATCATAACTCAACTTTGTATTTTCATGAAGTAAATACAGATCATAACATATTATTTGATAATATAGGGGTTATCTTTTATTAAAAAAAGTGAATTGAAGAGTAAAAAAAAAATGATGATAAAATGTTTTGAATTTGAGGTTATCAATGTAATGAAGACATACTTTGATTTAAAAAAAATAGTTTTGTGAAGTAAATGATGGGAATTCTATTTTGTTTTATATATACATAGTATGTTTAGTTGAATTTTACATGACATGGTCTATTTGTTAATAGACAAAACCATGGTTGTGGAAGAATTTTAGTAAAATTTTGTTACTGGCTAGTATAATAATCCATGCTTTTGTAATCTTTTTTCAATACTGCACCTATGTATATATATATATAATATTATTCAATGTCTGTATTTTTAAAGCAATATACATAATTATATAACTGAATATTTATAAATATAGTAAATAAATAATTAAACATTTTATCCACTTAGGAGCACTTTCGATTATCTTAGCAATCTGTGTCAACTAAAGCTTTGAAAACTTTAGTTGACACAGATTACTGAAATAATCAAAAGCACTCCTTAGTGGATAAAATTTTTAATTATTTATTTACTGTATTTACAAATATTCAGTTATATATATATATATATATAACTGAATATTTGTATATATATATATATATATATATATATATATATATATATATGAATAGGTGCCATATTGAAAAAATATTAAAGGGACATGAATTGTTATACAAGCATATGAAAAGTAAAAATAATAATGATTTAATCATTGCTTTACTTTTTTTTTCATGAAAGTACATGTAAATATAAATTTAAGTTTGATATTGAAAGTGTTAAGATTCTTCATGAAGAGAGAAACTATAATAAAATAATAATTATGGAAGCAATTTTAATAAATAGAAATAAAATGAATATAATTAGTAGACAAGCTGCTAACATTAAAATTTGAAATTCATGAAATTCGTAATTCATGGAATTCAGAATTCATGAAATTTGAGTTGATGACGTTTGCTTCCATTTTGTTTTTTGAATTTAACAGCAGTTGAGGCAGGTTAAGAAATTAATCAAAACTTCTTTTGTGGATTGAAAGATTGTATATAATCATTAATTACCATTATATCTATTAGTTTTATTGGTATTATATATATATATATATATATATATATATATATATATATATATATATATATATATATATATATATATATATATATTATTTCAAGTTAATGTGATTTCAATATGAGTAGTGAGTTTCTAATTGTTTGGTACTTGATTATGTTTTAAATAATATATTTCTACATGAAAACAAAGAAATTTGAATTATATGAATACACACATATATACGTGTGCGTGGGTATATCTGTATACATACATAATAGTACGTGCATCTTAATAATAAAAATGTTCTATTAGTTATTGTGTTAATGAGGTGGTGCACAAGATAAAATTATTACTGATTATAATAAAATAATAACACTTGAGTACAATACTACTACCTCATTATCTCATCTTATTGAAAAAAAATAGTAAACACACATAATCTTATATAATAACAAAATTTATATATTTTATAGCCATATATTTACTCTCTGTTAATATAAACATATTTATAGGCAGACATATATATATATATAAGTGTGTGTGTTCATATACACAGTATCTAAATTTAGAAACACACTTATAATTAAATAAAAGATGAGGTCAATAAAACAATGTATATTGTTAGTAGAATAAAAAATTTATATAGATAATTATATAATTATAAATATTAAAAAGTTATTAAAATGTTTGATTAGTTGTTCTTTCAATTTAACATAATTTAATTATTTTCAGATGACAGCTTCTATTAGTCCTAAATGTACTAATTTAAATCTTTTTAAAGCTTAAAAAAATAAATACATTTTTATTCGTATTATTTTGTAACATATGGATATTATAATAAAAAAGAATTTATAATTTTATTAAAATTGGAAATCTGAGCTACTTAAACATAAAAGTAAAATCAATATCGCAAAATAATATACATATAAATTATTACGAATAATACTAAAACCTTTCAAAAACCTTATGGATTTTATTTTATATAAATATATTTAATTAACCCATTCATCACAGGACATAAATTTATAACAGTAATATATGTTCTAAATAAAATACCATATGCATCCTACATAAACACTTTTCAATGCAATTTAATATAAAATAATTTATTTCTCCTTCCAGAATCATTACCAGAATTACATCGTATGCTTGACCTTCAACTGTCTTGCTATTTAATTTATAAATGTATATAAAATGGGTGTAATTCAATATTTTTTACAATCTTAATTAAAAAATATTATGTAGACAATTCACACAAATCTCATGCACACATTTCCAAATTTTCTAATATTAGACTCCAAAAATCTTAAGAGGTTTCTTGTTATAATTCACATTATGTACTGTGTCATAGTTGATAGTAAGAAACATGTTAAGCACAAGGAATTGTATGCAATGTAAAATTACAGATTTAATTTTATATAAAGTATGTTGCATGAAACAATCATCATTTATTTTATATATACTTATATTACAATGGTAAATAAAAAAATAACAATTTACTCTAGATAAATACTTTGCGTATAATAAAGATATATATGAGAGATAGTGACCTGGGCCAACTGATGAGTGCTGGTTCAGCACGAAATGCATCTTGGGGATCATTTGTCTTTTATTGTATTTTTATTTATATGAATTTAAAAAGAATGGGGAAGTATGGAGATGTTTATTATTTCTATACTTATATTATATGTTAATCATTTGTTAAATTTAAAAGTGTTAATTGCATTTATTTATTTATTTGATTTTATTTACATATTTTGATATATAAATTATTTCAAAATTATGTATTACTTAAAAAAAAGCTAAAAAAAAGATTTCCTTTAATGTATATTTATTTGATATTTACATCATAATTTAATTCCAATCATTACTCTAGACAATTAAATTGGAGAGAATATTAAGAATATGAAAAAGTAAAAAAAAAATTATCAAAAATGAATCCTTGACAAAAAAAAGAAATATGATAAACTATAAAATATTACATATTTGGTTAAAAATATAATCTAAATATGCATTATTAATCTGAATAAACCAGTTTTGACTTATATATCTAGAATTTGGACACTTAACAAAAGAAGCATCGTAGATTTAAACCATTCAGCAAAATATAGAAATAAATATATGTGTGGAAAGTAGCAAGAAGAAATCAAGAGCAAAACACTTTAGTAAAAGAGCAAATGGTATTATTCACAATATTGAAAAAATTAGGAAACTGAAATGGAGAAATGGCAATATTGATATATGAGATGATAGGAAATGGATCATTAAAATTTTAAATTGAATCTGATCCAAATAATAGTTTGTTGGTGTGATGTAAAAAAAAAAACAGGCTATAAATAAAAAAAAAAATATAAACATAAAAAGATTTTCATCCTAATTATAAATCATTAAAAATGAGTTTGATGAGACTGACAACAAAATTTTATTTATATTAATTGAAAAATAAAACTGCTATTGATGAATAAAGTGGTGTAATAATTATGAAAAATGTTATAAAAGCTTTAACAAAAATTAAAAATTAAAAACTAGCTTAAGAAAAGTATCTGAGTAGCCATTATATTTATCTAGACTAAGGGCAATTAAACATGAATATTTAACTTAAACTCATATTAGGGATTGAGAGTCATGTATAGCCAAATTTTCAATATATTACACAACATGTTTCTGTATGAAGATCATCTTTTTATTCAGCAATGATAAATGAACAAGAAATGCAAATGTGATGATCAGAAGTTTGGTTGACAAATATTTAAAGTAAGAATGGGATGATAATGTTTATGATAACAGTCTTAGATAAAGAATAAATTAAAAAGAAAGCATTTAATAGAATGAATTGGGTTACTTTGTTAAATATTTTAAAAGATAAATATATTGATAAAAAGAAGAGACATAATTAGAAAACATGAATTTGTAGTATTCAATTGCTGTCAAACAGAAGTACTGACATGGTAAATATGTCATAATATGTTGGACTATTTCTATCATCTATCATTAAATGTTGAATGTATAAAAAATTTTAAACTTTACAAATTAAGAGTTGTTTGCATTTAGAAAGCTTAAATAAAGTTAAAAATTTTCTATACATTCAACATTTAATGATAGATGAGGAAAATAGTCTAACATATTATCACATTCAATACACCATCATCAATAACCTTTAGATTAGTAACTTGTAAATAGATTATATATACCCTGACTTACATTATATATATATATATATATGGGTGTGTGTGTATATATTGTGATATACCCTGACTTACATTATATATATATATATATATGGGTGTGTGTGTATATATTGTGAGGGCAGCTTACAAGCTTGACCAAACCAACCCATAGTTACTCATATCACCAATTGTGCCCTTTCCAAAGAAATAATGAACTCTACTATGTTTTTTTTAAAAGATTAAAAATATTATCAGTTAATAAATGTTGGAATAATATAATTCTTTTTTTCTGGAAAAGAAAAATATTTAGTGAAAAATCTAAGTTTAAAAGGATAAAAAATCATAAATATTTAAAAAAATAAATATTTAGTTTAATTTATGTACTATATGTCTGCTCATAAATGTGTTAAATAAATAATTTATATTGTATAATGTCTGCTACTAATAATTTTGAATGATTGAAATGAAAATATTACAATATCACATTCACTGCATTATATATCTGCTATACACAATGACCAAAATGTACATAAGAAATATTTTCATAAATGAATCTTGAATTATTTTAAGAAGATATTATATGCCTGAATAAATGTCCATGCCCAGACAAAAAAAAATGGAATGAACAATTATTTCTTCAGGAGGATTAATATTCTCCTTGGATTTTTAATGGATGTTATTAGTATTTATACATTTTTTCAAATGGTGCCAGAAACAGGAGTGTGAGTGTGCATAAAGCTTGTCCATCCGTAACTAGGCAACAGAAAAATTCCTGAAAAATGTTCAACTTACAGCAGAAGAAAGGAAATCTTTTCATAACTTTAAAACTTTATTATTATTATCATTATTATTATTTTTAATATTAAGTTTAACATTAGTAATTAAAATATTACAATAATTTTATTTTAAAACTAACTTATTGTTATTGTTTACTTTAAAAATAGATTAACTTTATTATGTTATTTTTTAAAAAAGACTATTCATAAAATGATTTTCTGAACAAGGCAAATTTTAATCATAATTTTTTAATGTATCATTCAATATGCAGATCACCTTGAATGATATTATCAGTATAATGAGATCATTGGTACATTTTATTGTTATTTAGATTACATTTTGCTTAATAATTTGTTTTTTTCTTTTATTTAAGAAAATATATATCCTATGAAGTATTTTAATATTAATATTTCACATTGCTTGCATTTAATATTATATAGTGGAACAAACCATTGATAAAATTATCATCATGTGTATTTTATAAAAGAATTGATAAATGCAGAGGAATGTTTGAAAAACATCCAAGGATATTTTTAATGTTTATATGAAGGTGAATGCTTGAATATGCATGTTATATAACATCATTAAATTATTAATATGTTATTTTATGAATGTTATCTATTGAAATACAGAAAAAGACATAATACTAATCTCAAAATTATATCATAAGAAATAAATAAAATATATAGTACTGATGTAAGTTTATCAAGATCATTTGTGCATGAAAATGTTTAAAAACATCTTAAAATGAATTTAGATTTTTGTTGTTTTTTTAATATTGTGTTTTGGAAGTTATTTTAGAATGTTGTTTGTATATTTGTATGATGTTGAATGAGTTATTCAGTGTGGTGGATGTAGGATGGTGATCAGCAGAGTAATAATATTTATATGAAATCCTAGGTGTTAGGTATGTTGAAAACTGTTGCATGTGAATTATATTTCAATATTTTAAAGTTATTAAAATATATAGGTAACATAACACTGTATATCTCTTTCCATGGACAGTTGCATTTCCTTATTGTCAATAAATGCTACAATAGAGCCATGACTTGAATCTTAGGTGCCCGATAAATACAGACCTACTTTTATTATTTGCACTGTATCCATGATGATATTATCTTCGAGTTATTTTTGTTATTATTCCACACCCTACTCTTTAATTGCTATCTATCACAACAGGTATCATCAGAAAAAATAGTTTTTTAAGTTGGTAAAGTAATGAATAAACCATTTGAAGTAGATAATTTTGTGAGTTTGCACAATGTAATATATAGAAATTTATTTTGCAGATGACGTTGAGACATTTGATGATTGTTGTAGTATTTGACTTAAGAAAAGAATAAATGCTACTCATACAAATAGAGATCACTTAGTTCAAACAGATGCATATTCAAATTATAATGAAAGTAATACTAGTGAAAATGATTTTGAATGATATACTGAATGTAAGAATATAAAACAAAAGTAATATAAATGTCAAGCAAATACAATTTATGGATTGTTCTTTAAAATTTTATTATAAATAATTTTAAACCTATTTCAGTTACAAAAGTTTGTGAAATTATTTCTTAAATATTTTGCATAATAGATAATTTTATATAGAGAAATATTGATATTTTTTATTTAAAATTTTCTGATATTCAAATATCAGGATGACATTTTGCTAAACTGCAAAGAGAGACTTTAATGATTTTTTTTTAATATTTTATTTGTTCAACTTTAATTAAAAGATTATTTTAAAATATAAACTTATATTGATGCATTATATTGATAGTAGAATAAGTATAATATTAAGGGTTTTTTTTATTTTTTATAGAAATTGGGAAATTTATTGTAACTGTTTTCCAATACTAACGATAAAACTGAATGAAGATTACATATTATCTTTACTGTTGTAAATTTCATTTAATTTATTTTGAAATGGCCAAAGTGAAAGCTATTCTTAATTTATTTCTTGTATTTATTGCTAAGATTTATTGTAAATATATTTTTATATTATGTTGTAAATTTATTGTTAATTTGTAAATAAATTTGTTAATTGTTTTGAATCTTATCTTAGTCAAGTTGTGATTTATCAGCATGTTGCTTATTTGATTTTTTCATTCTACATGTATGATCTACAGAAATTAATAATTTGAAATATTATTTATTTGGCACATGATCCTTAAAGATTACTTAGATACTATTTGTATTATATTTGATTGATTTGGTAATTATTTTTTAAAAGATACAACACCAACGAAAGATACTTGATATTGCCACAATATTAGAATACATAATATTTATTAAGAATGCCACATCCAACTAAGAGAAATTATACAATACTTACTTAAAATCTTATTTTATTATATATTTTTTTATTATTAAATTTTAATTATTAAGTAGATTTAATGTTGAGAGTCATTAAGTTATTTTAGTTGCTTATTGTTGTATTTATTTTGTAAGAGTAGTTAGATATTATATAAAAGCCCTCATTATATTTAACTACAGAGTATTGATTAATTAATTCATTTGCTTATTAATTTTTTAGAAATAAACCTGAGATTATTATTATTGCTATTATTTTGAAGAATTGTAAATTTCTTATTAAAAAATGATGAGTAAAGTTATTGGTTAATATTTTATTAAATGAATATTAAGTAATTAATTTATTTTTTTAGTGGCACTACTGTATGGAGAGTTTTGCTAGTTTTAATTAATTTTTGTTATTTCTGTAATAAATGTATAAATCATATTTTAGGAATATTATATTGTATGTTTTAAAGGCATGAGAGTATTACATGGTAGTTTTGTTATGTGAATTTGGTGGGGTAATATTCTCATGCTATTGGGAGAGTATCTTTTGGAATGTATTCTCAATGTTTAAGCCAGTGTACCTTACTGAAAGTTTCATGTAGAAAGTTTCATAATTATATTTTTTATTTTGATAGAACATTATTTAATTTATAAACTTGAGCTAGTTATAAGTTAAATTTATTATTGTAATGAATAGATTGATTATTGTAGTTGGAACTCTAATTATTTATTCTGAACCTAAGTATTATGATATTTTAATTCAATAAGTTTCCTTATATTTAATTATTGAAATATATTGTTTTATTAGATTTTGTATCTTAGTAATGTATCTTAAGTTAGTCAGAACAATATTATTTTAATAGTCATTGTTTATGTAACCCAATTAGAGTGCAATATTATTATATCCTAGTTATCCAAATTCTTTTGTTCAGTAGTTTTCCTTTAAGAAGGATACAATATATATATATATGGAATTTGAGTTGATGACATTTCCTTCCATGTTGTTTTTTAAATTTAGTGCGAGTTGAGGAGAGTTAAAGAATTAACCAAAAATACTTCTGCAGATTGAAAGACTTATATAATAGTTAATTACTGTTATATTTATTATTTTTATTGTTATTACAATATATATATATATATATAATATACAAATCAATATATATATATATATATCAAAATACAGTACAATTTATTATATATATATATATATATATATATATATGTGTGTGTGTGTGTGTGTGTGTGTGTTAAATTTTGAATGACGCATTATTGCTTTATTTTTTGATAAAAAAACAGTCTTCTGGTTGAAACATCACATTAAAGCAGCTGTTTAGACAAGGTTATATTTGCTTTTATTTTTATTTCATTTAGTTAGTTAGTATATTTATTATTTTCATATTATAGAGAGAGACAGAGAGAGACTGAGAGAGAAAGACAGACAAACTAGCTAATATTCCAGAGAAGAATCAATTAATTATATATCTGTTGTAAACAAAATTTCTTTTTATATGGTTTTAGAATCATGTTCATATGGGATATTTTATTTTTATTCATTTTAAAAGCTATATAAATGAACAACTGAATCAAGTATATATTAACATATATTGTAATAGTATGGGTGTAAGTGCAGAGAGTAAGAAAATAATTAATATTTGCATTCTTTAGTTTAGAAAGCCAAATATAATGCTTTGAAAAAAATAAAGAATGATATATGTATATTAGAAATAGTTTCTTATTATCATGTAAAATTTGTTAATAATTTAAGAATTTATATTTTTGATATGTATTGGGATACATTTTAATATTGCCAAATAAAAATATATTATTTTTTAGAGTACATAGTTCAAAATAGATTTCTAATATCATTTGCCTAACAGTCATCATAAAGAGAAATGTAATAATGATAGCTTGAATTTATAACTGATGATAATGTTATCAGAGTGCCAACTTAGTTATTGGTCTATAATCATCATATAACTAGTTTATTCTACTAGACAGAGCTTTTAATAAATATTTATTGAACATACAAATTGATTTTGAATTATCGTACAAGCCTACTAAAAGACAGAATGGAATAAAAATTAAAAAATTAAACTATCTTAAATTTGACAAAATAAATACTTTAATAAAATATTAAGTGTAAATATTTAATTCAGTAGAAATACATATCTCAAATTAAAAAATATAATCAATATAATAATTAATAAAACCCTGTTGGTAGAAGTCAACATTCACATTGGATATCAAAATATTAATTTTGGAAATAAACATAAACTTCTAATCAATTTTTATATTTTTATAACATATCATGGATAAAAATACTTGTAAAGTATCTATATACTATCAGATAAATATTAATAGGCTTGAAGGTAGAAAAAATACTTTAATAACTAAATCTTTTTCTTTGTCTTATCCAGTCAAATTAATGAAATTCATGTTTGCATAATATGTAAATGTTAAAATGTGTAAAAATAAAATATTATGTGTAAAAAATCATATAATTCAAGTAAAAGAATAAAATTTAAAAAACAATTAAATATATAAATTGTCTATGTACATACATATTTAAAAAGTAATAGCAATAAGTCTTTAAGATTTGACAATGTTTTTGAATCCATAGTAATATTTTAATTAACGTGTACATATTAAAAATTATTTCTTGGGGTTAATTCTTACTTGTTCTTGATTTTCATGAACAATTTCATTTCATTTGTTTTTTAAAATAAAAATTTCAGTTTATTTTTATTTTCAGTAGTCAGAACTATATATATATATATATGGATTTAATATTTTATAAGGAGATTTTAAAGTGGGTAATTTCTATTCAGACTTAACAACAACATCTAAGAGTATGAGAGCAAGTAGTCTCTTGAAAGTGCTAAGTTATATATATATATATATATATATATATATATATATATTAAATCAGAGGAAATGGTGTATTTCAAATATATGGAAAAAAATGTATGTGGAGTTATTCAAGATTATATTTTGATTGATCAGTGATGATGCACTTTGATTGTTTAACTACCCTTATGAATTCTACTGTCCTATAATGCACATTCTTTATTCCATTAGTAGAGCCATAAACTTAGATTTGATATGGCTGTCAATACATTTTTAGGTTCCCAATGATTATTTGCATGAATTGTGTAGTGCCATTTTGCTTACTATGAAATTAATTAATTAATATAACTAACATGAATTTAATAGGCCAATGTTTTGTTTTTGATCATCAAGAACTTATATTGCTGATGTTTATTAAAATCTCATATTGTTTTTCAATTATTATTTTATTAATTAAAAGACAGTTTTTGTTCATAAATAATTACTTATTGTTTATTTCAGATTTGTATCTTGTTAGGCTGTTAGCCGATAAACTATTTTATATAACCTCATTATGCTTTAGTCTAACTTGAAATTATTAAAGTTTTTAAATAAAAGTCAGGCAATTGATTATTATTATTATTATTATTATTATTATTATTATTATTATTATTATTATTATTATTATTATTATTATTATTATTATTATTATTATTATTATTGTTATTATTATTATTATTATTATTATTATTATTATTATTATTATTATTATTATTATTATTATTATTATTATTATTACTAAAATTCTACAATATTGTAGGTATTTCTAATTTTACAATAATTAGTTTACAGCTTTTTTTATTTCATTTGAACCTTTATAAAAATAATACAATTATTATATAATTCTAAATATTATTAAATTTTAATTAGTAATGTTGGAGATAGTAAAATATTTTTTTTTGTTCACTAATTTTCTGCATTTTAGTTTTAAACATATAGTTCATTTGAGAGCAGTTCCTTCTGGACTTTTATTTCAGAGCATAATTAAATAAATATGTATTTAAACATTTCTTTATCATACTTCATTCAATAAACATTTATTTTATATTTTCTTTGGATTTTGGAGGCGGATATTTATTTTGTAGTAGAAATGTATATTGTTACTAAAATTAAATTATGTGATATAACATTATCTGTAAGTTTATCTGAAAATTTGTGATCTTGAGATTTTTGTAGTAATTATATCTTGGACTATTTCCATCAACTAACACCAAGTATTGATTGTTCTTAAAAAAATTCAAAGTTTATGTAATTTTTTTCCAAATACATTCAAGTTCTAGTAGTATATCAATATTTTGCCTAACAATGTTCTCCTCCCCTCTTCAGATGTCACTAGTCTGATCAGTGACAGTACTAGTGTGGACAATGAACATGGATCTTTGAATCCATTAATGTTAAATTATAGGTAAATTCTTCAACTGAATTATTCTGGTAAAAACAACAGTCAATAAATATTTTATATTCTTATGAATGAGGACTCCTGATTTCTCCATTTTTCTTAAAAGTAAGATTAATTATTTGCTTTTATACATGATGGATTATCACACTAGGTTGACTTATGATGTCATTTGCCATCTCTATTCAATATTTTCAAACTTTTCCAATTGAACATATGTGCACTGATACATAAATTGTCTGTTCTTATAGATACATGTTTTCTCTTATTTATTTGTTTTCTTTCAGTCATTTTGTATTTAGGTGGCTGGTCTCATTAATATATGTCTTTCCATATTTATATAATATTTCATAGGCAATTTTTGTTTTTCAGTATTTCGAATTTGGATATTGTAAATAATAAAATTTCTTATACTGTGATATTGATTTGGAAATCTGTTGTGATGTTATATCTATTGTGATTTTCTTTAGTTGTCTACTATTGCTGGTATGTATAGATAAACTACAGTACAAATATTTTTGTGTTTCTTTTTGTTATATAATTAAGGTTTTTAAAACGATAGCTAATGGATAAACATTTTTTATGAGAATTTTTTTCTATGTAGATTTTTTCTTTTTATTAATCATTGGTTTCTAAATAAATTGTTTTGTTCTGTTCCATAGTGATCAAACAATACCATGTTTTGTTTTTCTGGTGTGATTGATGCAAAATATTTTCAGTTTTGTGTGAGTTTTCTGTAAATTGCAGTTTTGATTTTGCCATAAGATACTTTTCTCACTAGAATATAAAAATCCTAATTTTTGTTCTTGTTCTGAGCCTGTTGTGAATTTAATTGAAGGAAAAATGTTGGTCCAGAATATTAATGTTTTATCAGGTGGACATACAACAAATATAGCATCAACATAGTGAACTTTAGTTCAATGCAGAGTAATATTTATTGCTAGGATTTCAAGTTCTCCCACATAAATGCTGCTAATCAGAAAAGACAATGGTGATCCTATAGCCACGTTGATTTTGTTAAAATAGTTCTGTGGTATTGATGGTATGTTGTTATGCAATTACACTATCAATAACAAGAGTTGTTCTCATTTGAAAGCTATTATTTTTTAATCCTATTCTTTCAATTGACAATCCTTCATCAGATGATACATTTGTTAACAAAAATTTTGCATCAAAGCTTATCAATGTGTCAGTTTTTCAATTTTTTATGTTCTTGATTAATTCTATAAAGTGCTTAGAATCCATGATAAGGATTGTGTCTTGCATGACTGAAAACTTTTAGAAGTTTTGGCAAGATAAATTTCTAGAACTATCAATAAATCTTAATGGAATATGGCCCTTATGTTTTGTAGGTAGACCATAAAAATGAGAAATTTTGCTGAAATATAATGTCACTTTACTATTTTCTGAATCAATGAAATATATGTCATGCATTCCGAGTAATAATTGTAACTTTATTTCTTTACTTTATCTTTCTTATTGCATTGCCAAATTAATATAATATTAATATTACTTACTTTTTTATTACGTTTACAATGCTTCATATAATTATAACTCATTACTGATGGTTTTGATTGCTCCAGCAATCTTAGTTAGCAGTAAGCTTTGAAAATAGAAGTAGAATTTTTGAAGAAGATTGCTATCAATAGTGAGTTATAATTATATAAAGCATTGTAAAAGTAGTCAAGCATTGGTGGTCAATTGGTCAGTGACTTCTGCTTTGCAAGCAGTTGTCCTGGATTAGGAGGTTCACTTTCCGGCTGATGCTATGACACATGAGGAAAAAAAGCAACGTAAAAGTAATAAAGAAAGTAAATATTAATTTTATTTCTGTATTTAGTATCAGAATTTTTGTCATTTTTTGGTATTTATCTTCTGCAAAGAGCTCATTTTTATTATCATAATCATTGCAACCATTATAAATGAAGCATTGTTTTTGAAATCAGGGAGATTAATTATAGATTTGTTTACTTGAAAAATTTATTATAAATTTGCCTACTTGAGGTAGTTTATAACTTTTCTTTCATCATAGGAAATGTTTGATTTTAGTAACTGGTATCTCTCAAATATTTTTAAAATTATTTTCCATTAAAATTTTGCTGCTTCTTCATAGTGATTGCCATTATATTTTATAAAAGGATATTAAATAATGTGATGAAAAATTAATTACTTTTTTCCAGAACAGAAATTTCAGCAACAACAGTCTTTCAACACGAAGTGGAGTTCTTCCAAAAAAATCAAGGGATGGCTATGAAATCACTACTATCACTTCTGATTAGTGATATTTACATGGAATAATTTAATCATAGCCCCACATAATACTCCATATTCACCTAAAGTTTAGCTTCACTATGTTGATGATACATTTGTTATATGATCATATGGCAAAGCACTATTATAAATAATCAAGACCCACATCAACAATATTTCCCCTTCAATTATATTCACAATAAGATCATAACAGGAACAAAAATTAGAATTTTTAGATATTCTAATGAACAAATCATCTCATGGCAAAATCAAAATTGCAGTTCACAAAATATCCACACACACCTGAAATATTTAATGTCAATCACAGCAGAAATATAAAGCATGGTCTTATATGATTCTTAAGAAACTGAGCAAAAGAAGTTTGTTCAGAAATCAATGATTTAGAAAAAGAAAAGATCTGAACAAACTCTCATTAATGTCTAATTCCATCAGTTATCAATAATAAAACCTTAAGTAGACAACAAAAAATAACATAAAAAACAATTATTTATTTAGCCATTTATTCATAAATATCATGAATAGCAGACAAACTAAATAAAATCTACAATCATGCAACATCAGAACAGCTATCTAAAGCTATATTACACTTCAAAAAATACAAAACCAAAATAGAAAATATTGAAAAATAAAAAATTTATCTATAAATTACCTGTGAATGTGGAAAGATGTATATTGGTGAATGCAGTCACCTTTAGCATGTGATTAAAAGAGCCCAATTAATAATTAGAAAAAAAACAGATGTATCTAATGCAGCATACTATTTATGTATCAATGAATTTATGTTTGATGGAAAAGTACAAAAATATTGGATATAATTTAAAGAACCAGCTCACAAGATAATGGTAGGTAAATAACCCAATCAGTCAAACTTGTATGCTAATGCATAATGTCTGGAAACCATTAATTAACTTAGAACTTTAAGAAATTGGAGAAATCAGGAGAAGCCTTATGTATAACTATATGAAAATTCTATTGATTGTGCATTTGGAAAAATAACTTAATTGGTTGGAGCATTACCATAGATTTATTATTCTCAAATATAAAGATTGTGACTTGATCGTCATGCTAGTACTATCATTGTTAAGGCATGAAGAAGAGAAAGAAGTAGCCTTCCACTTGAAACATTGTGCTATATACTAGTCTATGAAATATTATTAATAGTTCAGTGTACTTGGAATGTTTACATAAAATTTGTATTTTTTAAAAAAAATGTAATAAACATACATATGATATGCAAAAATATATAGAACAAGGTTTTACTAATATTAATTAAGCATGATGTGCTAAGCATGAATTCAGCTTACTAAAGTCATAAACATAGCCATAATTATAATGGGAGGTTTGTAACATATATGGCATACAGGTTGATTTACTTAATATTTGCACTTTTGATTATGCAGATTAGATAGGCCATTTCTTGGAAAGGAGAACACATGATTCTCATTTGTTGATGGAATGTTAGTCCAAGGAATTGTACCATACTTGTTTGATTTTGCGTTTGACATCATTACACTCAGTGCAGACGACTTTAAGATATTCTATATTGAATATTAAATGATGAAAATAGGTCCAACATATAATTTCAATATTATTCACATTATTTATTAATAATAATTATACTATTTTATATTTATTAATATCTATATCTCTTACACAATTTACTTGTAATTCTGTAGTCAGATTATCTTTTTGAATACAACTGCTTAAGTTTACTTTTATTAGTAAATGATGAATACTATTTTTGCATTTCCACATAATAAATTTGCTTAAAATGTTTATTTAAGAATGTTCAGTGAGATTCTAAAAATAAAGATGTCATACTCATAAAACAGATTTGTTTTTCCAATTTAATGGAAGTGGTGATTTTAAACCAGTTATTATAAAAACACTTTCATTGAATTAAAATTTGACAGAATTTTCTGAAAATATTTTATGTGGAATTGGATGCAATGATGATTACTTTTAGTGAGGTAATATGATAGAGGACTAAATACAAAGGACAGTTTATTGCATGGAACGGTTATTACTATATTCAACTAACCAGGAACAGCATGTGCTGTATGTGAACGTTATGTATTTGCGTTCTATGTTAATTGTAATTATCATTACAAGCTTAATTTTTAATTTCCATTATTTATATTTTCATCTGTTTCACTTTATCGGAAATTAGAACGGCTATTCTCATTTAAGAGTGCCCGATAACAATGGCAATGATGATGGTAAATATTTGTGTCATTTACTTTTCTAAGCAATAAGTGAAAAGTTTACCCATGTGAAAATTATACATTTGTAAATATTTATGGTATGTATGTATATATATATATATACGCACACGCAGGGACATATTTTGGAAATTTGTTTTAATAAAACTAAGTGTTCTTAAAATTTATCTTATTTTGTATATAAATAACATAGATATTATTTACTTGTTGCTAGAAGGAAAAATAATAAAAATTCTAAAGAATCACTTTACCTTTTGTAATTCAAAAGATCTAATGGTGTAATCTGCTAATGTTTCTTTTTCTATTAATTTAACACGAATATCTCCATAAGTAGCAGAATCTTCTGGCCAATACTGTTCACATTTACACTGCAAAAAAGAAAAAAAGAAAGAGAGTGTCAAAGATAATTAGTATCTTGAAAATGGAATCTTACAATTTATCATCAGCATGCAAGACAGGTTAAGCTCCACCGGGGCTACAGTCCATCATGTAGTGACATGTTAAACCATTAAGTGGGAGGACAGAAACTTATGAATTTGGAATGTTAAAATCAAATCATTTATGAAGATTAAATCACTACAAAAATGTCTAATCTATTTTTGTTTTACTTAACCCTATTACAACTACATTTTGCATTAAAGATCAGGAAATAATAATGTAAAAAAATGATATCAATAATCTTCATAATGAAGACGGTTTTGAAAAAAAAAATTAAAATAGAAAGCTTATAAAAGATTTTTTAAAAAGTAGAAGATAAATGGTGCCCACTTAAATTTGACAGTTGATAGTACTTTTTTGGATATACAATTTTAGATTAAAAGTAAAAATCAAAGCAAAAAGTTAAAACTTACATCAAATATTTGTGATGAATGAAAGAATTGAGTACAAAATAATATATATATATAATGCATAAAATTGTAAATATGTGCATTAGAAAATAAATTAATGAAGCGAGTAAATTAAAAGTACATATAACTATTGTAAGTAATAACAGTTTAAAATAAATCAAATCAATTCAATTCAATTCTTATTTATTATATGCACTTCAAGACTTTCACTTTACCAAATATACAAGTAAATATCATTACAAAGAAATCAAGTCAGATGTCACATGATCTAATTTAATAAGCTTGTATTACAAAAGTTATATATAAAACTCTCAAATAAGCTCTTAACAAGCTTTATAGAATATCGCCAATGCCAGATCAGTTTCTGCTACTGGCTTCCTCAGTGAGATACTAGGATATTCAAGCATTAGATTAAAAATACCAGGACAAGCCCAGCACTTTATCTAATGGATACATTATTAATAACTACAAAATAAATATAAACAAAACATGCAATATATTAATATTTGAACAAAAATATACAATAATAAAGAAAATCACAAGTCATAATAAAAATATGAAAAAATATATAAATACATTTTACCTACAGTAAATTCAATTTCTTTTTAGTATTAGTTATAAAGTAATCATAAAATTTATCAATGTTATTTAATTTTTGATTATATATCTTTTGCAATCTGTTAATGATAGATTTGTTTAAAAAAGAATTTTTAATTTTTTTAACATTAAAAGTGTATACTTCCATTCACAAATGGGAAGGCACTCTTAATTCTATTTAATATACATTCATTATTGTCAATTTTTCAATCAATTTTTTTAAGAATACCAACCATATCTTTACTTAGTCTTCTTTCAGTTAGTATTGTTTTAAATTTTAAATTTTTTCTCTTTATTAGCTTAGTACATCTTTTCTCTACATTAGAAATTTTAGATTCAATATAACTCAAATTCAAATTCCATATAGAAAAATCATATTCCAACAAAGCTATAACAAAAGAACAGAATAACATGTACTTCATATAAGTAGATATGTCTCTGCCAAATCTCAAAATACATCGCATCCATCTATATGCTTTATTTGAAATATATTTTCTCATTAAAAGTAAAATGATTACAAAAATGATTCCTAAATCTGAAACAACTTTTTTATATAAAATAACATCTTCCTCAATTTTATAATGATAAACATATCTATCTATTTTATCGTTATAAGAGACAATACATGTTTTACTTATATTTATTTTCATATTATTAAATTTACACCATTCTTTGAAATAAACAATATATCTTTGAAGATCAATATGATCATCATATGTTCTAATTCTTTTAAATAATTTACAGTCATCTGCATAGATAAATATCATAACATTAAAAAGTATATTTCACACTGAGTAACCCCAATTATATTTTTGAATAACATGTATAATTTTATTTACACAAATATAAGAGCATCTATTTTCCAAATAATTAACAAACCATGCAATTAAATGAGAACTAATTCCCATTACTTTAAGTTTATATATAAAATGATTATGTGCCACATTATCAAATGCCTGCAGCATATCAAAGTAAATAGTATTAAGTTGCATCTGATCAGAGATAGCATGAGCAATATGATCAGATATTACCATTAAGTTAGTATCAACAGACTTTCCAGCACAAAACCATAGAAGGCTGTATTATATTATTTTTATAACTTCAATTCCAACAATATTTAAGTTTTTAATATAATTCCAAAATATTTGTGGATTAGGTTTAAAACCTTTTTCAATGTTATTTAAGTATTCATCATAATCTCTTTTCACAATAATTTTTGTATAAACATAATGCACTAAATTTCTTATATAATTAATTAATTTATATAATCTGTGTTATTTGTGTTTGCTATTTAGACCCTTACATATTTTTTAGAGAAGCATTTAGGATATTTATAACTATTATATTGTGAACATCTAACAGGAATGTAATGATCCAGATAATTTTGAATTATATCAATAAATTTATTTATGGCTTAGTTTGGATCATTTTCTATAAAAATTATACTCCAATCTCCAATGCTTTATATAAGCCATAGTAATTACCATGTTTATAATCGTCAAAATCAGTTTTAAAAGACTTTATATGTTCATATAAACTTTCTATTATAAAGTCCAATGGTGGATGATAAGAATCAGAAGGTGGGTGTGGAATTAATGAAATGTTGTATTTATATTCTTCAACTAAATTATACTAAAAAATATAAGGAAAAAAAGTATTGAATAGTGAAAAAATGGCATATTTCAAAACCGAAGAAGTAAAAACAAAACTTAATTTGGAAGGAGCAGTTGTAAAAAGAATAATGAGGTAAGTTTATTTTGAAAATTATAGAAAGGAAATGAAACTGAAATAATCTTAATTTTGTAGAAAAATCACATAATTATTGCATGATAAATATTTATTAACATTTATAACCAAGTATGTGTGCTCTCACACACACATGTGTATATATATATATATATATATATATATATATATATATATATATATATATAATACAAAATTAATTTTAAAACCCAAACATACCTTCAATACATTAGCATGATAGGCTTTGTTATTAAAAAATTATATTTGAACATACTATTAAAAAAATGTGGCCATTGGCTATCTGATTCATCATCACTTCATTTTGCACAATAAACAAAACTTATTTGATCTCTCTTCCTGCCATGTTATTTCTTCACAAAATCATTTAAATAATACTTTGATTGCATCTATACATATTTTTTTTATGATTATAAAATATAAATGCATTTGTAAAAATTAGTTTTAGTTTTATGTAAGCGAATGTGTCATATTGACAATCCATTAGATAACACCCCATAGCCTCTTTGATAATTGATCAGTCTGTCATATCTAACTTCATATTATTGATCAATATATTCAAATTCATAAGTGTTCTAATTTCAACATTGAACTTATCTACATATATCAGTTCAACTTTTTTTCCAATACTTGATATGTATGGTAATGATATCCATTTAAAAAAAAACTATTTTTAACTTTATATATATATATTTTATATATTATATATATATGTATATATATATATGTGTGTGTGTGTTTATCAGTGTTCACCCCATCAGAAATATCAATTTCCAAACACTTATTTTGTCACATTTTATCCTACCTAAATAGTTATATGGATGCAAAAATTTTATCAAATACATGAATTTATATGACTTGGACACTTTATACAACATACTCACTAATGTTAAATAGTTTAACATTAATTTTATAATACAATGTAAATAAAGCAGGTTGTCATTTATTATATTATAAAATAATTGTTAAACCATTCAATATTAGAGCATGTATTAACATAAAGTTTCAATTACCGAAGTTTCATAACAATGTGAATTTGAAAACATTTTTACATAAAAAAAAAAATCTGTTTATGTCAATTTAAGACTGACAAAATTGAGAAATTTGAAATTTATATTAATTTATGGTGACGGTTGGTTATGGAGAATGTTTCAAAAGAAATATTGTTTATAAGCAGGGAAAAGTTAAAAATGATAAATAATGAATGTTATCATATATACCCATGTATTGTATATAATTTTGTAGTAAGATGTGTAGATAAGTTTATTGTTAGCTCTAACACATTTATTAATTTGAATAGTTTAATCAAAAGTACAAAAGATAAAGTAGATAAAATAGATTAATCTAATGTTATATATTTGTAGCATGTTGCTAAATGGATTGTCCATATGTACACTATGAAAGAAAATTAAGGCTAATTTGAGAAAAAGAAAGACATAACATATACTTATACTCAAATAGCTAAACCTCATTTGGCAAATATGTCTATATTTTATAATCAAAACATGGAATATGAATAAAATCCAGATATGTTAGAAGCAGTTTTGAAAATAAAATTATAGGAGAGAGTTAAAAGAAATTTGGTTTTCCCCATAAAAAGAATACATAATGAATTATATGGCTAATGACACTCAAATAAGCAAAAGTGTTTTTTTAAGGGATAATGATAAAGTATGGCTATTTTTTGATAACTATGATTTGGTTTCTTAAAGTAATTTTATACTTTATTCTCTGTTTTAGTGTCTTCATCTATATGTAAATTATATTTACATGTTCATATATATATATATATTGTAACCATATATTTAGCCCATATAAATTAAATATAATCTGTAATACTATTAAAAAAAAATAACCTAAAGAAACATAACTCTGAAATAAATAAATTTCATTGGTTTTAGTATTCTAATTTATTAATAAAAGTTTGTTAAACATGTTTGAATATTAACTGTTCAAAGAATACCAATTAACTAATTTAATATTTGTTACAAATTCAAATTTGATAGGTTAAACCTGGATAAAATTAAATTAAGGGTGATGTATTTTAAATCAGTTGCAATAAATAAGGTTTTGGTTGATATTTGTAAAGTATGATTTATTAAGTTTCTATTTTGCTATTTATCAAAATAAAATGCATTCAAAACAGATGTTAATAAAGTACACCTTTATCCCACTTAGCGATGACCATTGGTCCCCCAAAACTCATTGTTAAGTAAGAATATCATATACAGAATACTATTTATAATGGGGGTCTATGGGGAAAAAATTGGTTGGTTCCAGTCGATATAAAATATCCACATTGGTTTCCAAGCTCCTTACGATTTTTTTGATTTTTTCATGGCAATGATGACTAAATATGGTATCTAAAAAGAAAAGTTTTATATCACTAGGAAAAATGTATATTTTCTCTGTTTAAAAAGTACAGTATAGCAAAAAGAAAGAGAAAGTGAAACTAAATTTGAATTTAAGAGTTTTTATATTTTTGGTAATGAAAAAAAAATCCATACTGAAGTACATTTTTTTTAAAATTTGTACTACAGTACATATTACTATACATTTATGTTTATTAAATATGTGAAATTATTCAAATTAAAAAACAATGTTTAATTATAAATTATTTATTGAACATAAAGACTTTTACTATACTCAAGTGGAACTAAAGGCTTAATGCGTATTGTAAATCAGTCAACTATAGAAAAAAAAATCAACTTATTTAAAAAAAAAATCTAACTGTGCTAATTTTTAAAAACATATGCCAAGTTTATTTTTTTTACTGTATATTTTTAGTAATGTAATAGTGTCTCCCACCCCCAATCTTTTCATGTAGAAACATTTTTCATTAATACTTATTTTAAATGCAATCTGTTTTTCTTTTTAAACTTTTTTCTAATTCAATGTTTTTCTTTTGATATGAAACCATTTGGGTGTACATAATTAAGGAACATACACACAATTTAATATTAGTATTTAATGTTTTCCTGAAAGTTTGTGATGATGATATTTTAGTTGTACTGTTTTCATCATCTAATATAAGTGTTGAATGTCTAGAAACATTAGACTTTATTTAAATAATCCAAGTGCTGTACATTATATTTAAATAAAGTTTAATTTTTCTAAAGACATTCAACACTTATATGTATATAGTACTATAGATTCAGTAATTATATATATTTTGAGTTTCTATGTTCTATAATCAAAATACTGAATGCAGCACTAACAGTGTGTTTTATAAATAAAATATTGTATGCGCTATATAATTACAGCAATGTCATTATCTGTACATGTATTACAATAATGTACTTTTGCTTTTGGGTAAAATGAATTTAAAATATCTATTCTCTGACGTCATCAGTGATACAAAATTCAAGATGGCTGCCAAAAATTAATTTTGTTTTCTTGATCATTATAGTGAATATTCGATTGTAAATCAAAATAGTGGGTATAAATTGATGATGATTGCTATTGTGAAATATTGCTAAGTAGCCAATCACTAAATAGGGTAAAAGTATATTAGTTAAGGGAATATCAGTTTAAATTTAGAATTTAAAATATTAAGCAAAAAGAAAACTACTTTGGATTAGGTTTTGTTTTAAATAAATTTCAGTAAGTAGTTTAAATTTACTGGAATTTTTTTTAAATGATAATTTTGAATTCACAGTAAATTTCCTAGCTTTTTTAATTATTTCCTAGTATATGCAAATGCAAATGTTTGTGCATGAGTGTTGAAAGATTGAAACGTTTAAAAAGGATTGTTCAAAAGTATTAATTGTTTTGAAAAGTAATATATATTAAAAAAGTATTTTAAATAATGATAAAATTAAAGAACTCTTAAATTAGTAAAAGATTTTTATTTTAAAATAAAGATATAATATTAAAATTAAACATATGATTTTTAATAAATAAGATAAAGTGAATAAAATTAATTATTTTATTGACTAGACAGTATGTGTTTGGACATTTTAATTAGTAAGTTCAATATCATCTCTATAAATATGAAACCTTAAAATTAAAAAGTTAAAGTTGTGCTACTATTAAAAATCCTACCCCAAAACTCAAACACAATTGCTTCAATCATAAGATTATGCACACATATGAAAAAAGAAATCTGGACAAATAAAGGACACATTATAATTCTTTCTTTTCTTTATCATTTTAATAAGTTTTTCTGTTCAATTAATTTTTAATTACTTTTTTTCAGTTTAAATGTCAGGATAAAAATTAAAGCCATCTGGATAAATATACTTTGGTGTATGTATACATGTGTCTATAAAATAATAGATCACTGGAAGATGCAAAGATGACATTATTTCTGAAGGAAATTACTGATTATCTTGAGTATGAAAATTTATTGAAAGACCTAAAGCATAAAGATATGCATATGTTTATTTTATCCTATTTATAAACATTGAGTTAATTTAAACTCTTGGTTATTATTAACACTTCATTGTATGAATTCTAAATTTGCTACTTATACTAATTATAATTGCTAACAATATCACTTGTTATATTTTGATAAAGTTCATAACTTAGAATAAAAACCATGTGGTTTACTTAATGAATGAGAGATTGTTACTATTAATTGTTCAGAAACAATTTTGAAAATTATTATATCTTTATTAAATTAAAGAAATTCAATAATGAGTTATTTTATAATCGCTGCTTGTCTTAAAAACAAAAGAAATGAGCTTATTTTAAATTGTTTTATTTAATTCTGATAAAAAATGTCATCTAAATTAATTGAGCTAATATTTTAGAAAATATATTATATATTTGCTTTACTGTTAATATAAATACAATAATCTTTTAGCATTAATATAGTTTATTCATCTATCATTCAACTACTTACTTATTAAAAGTATGTATACGTTACTTTCCAGAAGGAAGAAATAATTCAAATTTGTTTCACAGTTTAATATTAGTGATATAATGTTTCAAATTTATAATAGAACCATGTATTATTTGTTTATTGCTAAACTTGCTACTCCTGCTCTCAGATCCTTTAAATATATATTTCAATTGCAGACAATGTTTACTTTTTATCAATACATTTCTGCTATGAAAGTATTTATTATTCATCATCTCCACAATTTTGAATAAAAAAAAAACAATTGTCTTATATTTCATAAAGCAGAACAATAAAAAAAAACACTCCACAATTAAAAGGATTAATTTCATTAAAAAAATGAAAGAATTTTTAGTCCTCCACTTAGAAATGTGTAAACAAATGTAGAGTATATTTATTTGTTTTAAAAAATTGATATATGATTCTTATTATAGTTTATTTATAATTATATGACTTATATATATTTAATTATCATTTTATCTATGATTTTATAAGGTATATTTATAAAGAGATACATGATTTAAATAGATTTGCTGAGAAAATATCTGTGTAAAAGGTTTTATTTCAAAAGTATAAATTATTAAGTTCTCTGAATTATTATTCCAATGTAATAGTAGGTATTACTGTAACCAGACTAAAAACAGCTTTTTATATTTATACATGTGTGCCAATTGAATGTTTGAAAGTTGGTGTATTGGTTTAGATAGTGTATAAAAATTTAATATTTGCTATTATCATGCAATCATGGTCAGTCAGTTTATATATATTTATATACCAAATAAATGTGCTATTTACACAGAGGCTAAACTCCATACAGTAGTTTGTGTAAGCAAAAGGAAATATGATCTTGTGATGTTTAGTTAAATGTGTTATTGTGCTTATAAATGTGTGCAAGATGAATATTTATTATTATCATATTTATATCATGCCTTGTACAGTTATTAATTTCCATGCTGCTTGGTGACAGGTATCAATTTTTTTTTTTTTATGGCGATGTTTTTCTATTGTTATTGTATGCACCTTTATAAAAAAAGAGAAAGAGATTGGCTTACTTGCTTCAGCAATCTCAGGTCAAGTACCAAGTGCCCATTCATATATTTTCTGTCATTTACATTGCCTATAACTTAGTATTAGTGTGTTTTTTAATATGTGAGAACCTTATAAAACAAATCCCTTTATGCAAGTATTTTGACTAGTTCTACTACAGTTTAATTTTAACTATTATGTTTCTAAGCTGATCTGTTTTTTTGACCTTTATAGGTATTAATAAAATTGTACTGATTTAATTATTTTTGCATAATATTTGGCTATCTTAACAATTCCATAAGAAGTATGTTTCCACACACATATTTAAACATCGTTGCTTTTAATATCCTAGTTGCCAATGTTTAGGCATATATATGTATATGTGTGTGCATGCGTTATTTTATTATATGTACAAAATTGCTGATAGTATAGAGAACTGCTTAAATAATGTAAATGATATTATAATTTTTTTATTATTCAGAAGGGTATACTTTATTTTAAATTAAATAAATGTTTCTGTTAGTACAATTTGTCATATTAAAAATATTGCTTTTTGTAAATATTTTTTGTATGAAATATTATTATTACCTTGTAAATAAATATTTTATTATTCATTAAATACGTTTATGTTTTCGTTGCCATTACTACATACATTTATCTAAAAATTCTAATATATTGTAAAGTTTTATTATACATTATTATGAAAAAAAGTACATTTCAGAAGTAACATAAAGTTTATTTATTTATTTTATTTATCACTTATTTTACACCAGCATTGTAATAAGATAATATTATGTTGATTTATCTTTATTTAAATTGTACTTTGTAATGTATTGGGTAGCATAAAAGTACACGTTCTATTTATTACATTATTTTATTTTATTACTTGATACAAGTTCATACATGAAGATGTTAGAATAACATATGCTTATAGGTTGTACAAAATAAATATTAACATAACAATAATTTAAAATATTTAAAGGGCATTTTATTTTCTAGTCATATGTTTATGTAATGTATTTAAATACTTAAGTATTTCATATTTACATTTTCATTTACTTAAGACACAAGATATAAGATGAAACAGTTATGAGAAAAAGATAAAATAATTCATGTATAAGAATCTAAATGGTTATATTATTTAACAATGATCAGGTATTTATTACAATAATTATTTCTTGTATCAAGTATATGCATAAACATTGATTTGTAGAGAACCAAAAACAGATTTAAATTTTAAAAAGAAATCTAGATAATATTTAAATATAAAAACCTGAGATTTTAGTATTTGCATTCATATGATATTTTGTCTATGTAAGATGACTCATAATCTGTGGTAATGTATAAATTCATAGATATTATGGTACCATGGTGACTTATTGCAGTGGGCTCATTTGTAAAGCCACAATTGTTGGGTTTTGGCATAGTGGCCTTTGATCTCTGTTTCAATTTAGAGGGTTACAATATATATATATATATATATATATATATATATATATGTATAATAAATATGTATTTATATATATATATATATATATATATTTAAATACATATTTATTATCTATACTAAACTTAATGTAATTAGAAGCACGATGAACTCATATTTTTAAGCTCCCCATTGCTATCCACTCCATCTTACATAACTGATACACGTTACCACCTTATCTTCAATATATGAATTCGATGCTGGACCAGCACTCATCAGTTACTCCAGATCATCATCTCTCACACATATGTACAATCAGTGCTCAGTTTATATTAAGATAGTAAATCTTCAACCTTTAATGGACAAGCTACAATCTTCTCCACACTCCAATCTTCAGCTACCCATATCATTGAAAATCCAATTATGAAACACTCAAAGTATTTCTTTATTCCAATTATATTATTATACTCATGTTGAACTTAAGTCACTCTAACCCCTCATACATGGACATTAATGTGTCCACGTAAATATACAGAAGAGGGATGGGCACAATACAAGATGAATATGGGAGATTTAAATACATGTACATTATCTATATTAAATTTAATGTAATTATGCTCTGCATAGCTATCCATTCCATCTTATACAACTGCTACACATGACCACATATATGTGAGAAAAATAAATGATCTCCAATATATATGTATACATGTATGAGAGATGGTGCTGGACCAACTGATGAGTGCTTGTTCAGCATAAAATTCTTATATTGGAGATCATTTATCTTTCTTGAATGTATGTGGTCATATGTATCAGTAGCATAAAATGGAGTGGATAGCTATGGGGGAGCTTGAAAGCCTGAGTTCAAGTCCTTTTTATTACATAAAGTTTAGTATCAATAATATAAATGTATTTAAATATTACATATTCAGCCTATATTCTGACTATCCCTCTTCTATATATTTAAATGTACATATTAAGATCCTATAGGTGAGGGTGCAGAGTGAGTTAAAATCAACATAGGTATAACAATAATATTAGCATCAATAAGGGCTTTGAGTGTTTCATCATTGGATTTCAAAAATATGGATGGCTGAAAAGTTGGAGAGTGGAGAAGATTGAAGTTTGTCAATTAAAGTTTGAAGATTTCCTACCTTAATATAAACTAAACACTGATTGTATATGTGTATGAGAGGTTGTGATAAGGACCAACTGATGAGTGCTGGTTCATCATGAAAAACATATATTGGACATCATTTATCTTTCTCACATGTATGTGGTCAATGGCATCTATTTTATGAGATGAAGTAGATAGTTATGGGGAGCTTGAAAGTGTGAGTTCAAGTCTTTCTTATATATATATATATATATATATATATTGTAATGGTATAGAGAATTAGTGATGTCTCTGAGGTGATGGCACTCATTAACAACTCCAATTAATACATCAAATTTCAATATAAAGAAAATGAATATAATGGATATGAGAATGAGGATCAGTAAGAAATAAGTTCACCAGAATTACAGAAAATAATAATAATAATCATTGATCACCATGAACGATCAAAAATAAAATCAATAGTCAACCTTTTGAATGTGATCCATTATAGACCAGGTTAATTATTTAGCTTTTGCCAAGATTGGGGCAGATTACATAATGATTTGCATGCATAAATGTAATTACTAATCCATCAGAATATAATAACTAAAAAGTCATGTTGGGATAGAGAACCATGCTGGTTATCATCAATGACTTCTGGACACAATACCATTAATTGCTAGCAATAAACTTAATTTCTAATAATAAAAACTAAATAAAATGCAATGCATAGACTTTAAAAAATATCCCTTTGCACCATCCAGCATTAGAAAAGTAATGAAATCATTAATTGGATTTCTATAACACCAAACATAAATTCCAATCTATTAACTCATTGTTATGCATGAATCTATCCACCTCATTGAGCAGAAACTCTATAACTGTTACTGTGAATAAGAAGTATAATACAAACATAATATTCTAAAACTATTTTAGGATTAAATAATTTACTGGAATAACTTTAGCAATGAAATATCAATATATTATTAACAATTAAATTAAAATGAAATTAAGTCTGGTAGAATACAGCTATAAATATAAATTAAGCATTCTGATTTTGATTAAAATACAAAAAATATATACTATTATATTGTAATTTACACATATCTCAATAGCTTTGCATAAAACACACCTAAATATCTGCACATAGACATACCTGTGCAATATAAAATGAACATATTTGGATTGTCATTACCTATAAATAAAATTCATTTTTATAATATATAAAAATTAATTAAACTATTTGCAAAGATTTTTAGATGTTTACATGAAATATATCTATAAAAATAAGTACAGACATGCTGTATAAAAGTCTTTTCATTTTTAATAATACATAAATGGTTAATTTAGCACATATTTCAGTCTACACTCAATCATGTGTGGACATTGTCATTTATATCCTATGATATTTTATTTGTCAAAAATAATAAACTTATTAAAATTATATTTTCATAAGACAATTAATTCAAGGTTAAAAATATACATGAAATGCACTCATATGTCTGTATATAAAAATATAAGTAATCTGAATTAAAGCTATTAATTAGCCTATTATTTTTTATCATCAGTAAAAGTTTTTTTCATTTAAAGAAAACTATTATCATTTGGAGAGTTTATTTAAAATTCAGGCCCTTATGACTTCATTTTTATTATGTTTAAAAAAGATCCTCAAAGTTTTCCACTCTTTTTTGTTTTTATAAACAATAACAGGAGCAAATAATCTTCTAAAGATAAATATCATTTATTTTTTTTCTTTCCTTGTTTTATTTTTAGTTGATAAAAGTCCTTTGCTTTTAAAAATTTGTAATTTAAAATTTTTAACTGTCATTATCAATAAATTATTTAAAATAATATTATTTTCAATATATAACACATTCCATTCACAAGTTGTAATTTATGCATATATATGTACTTATCTGCATACAGATAAAACACAATACACATATACTAATTCTTCAGCAAGCTGATGGAATCTGTTGGTATGATGGTCCCTTCTAAAGCACTAGACTGGCTTATTGTTATCTTTTAGGAAAGGTATAATCTAATAACTTTTGGCATTCAGTGATCTCCATTAAGTCTCTATAAGTTAATATATTTTAGGCATGCCATCTCATACACAATATATGAGCTAATGAACTACAGAAAAGCTTGTCCTGGATTTCATATGAATCAAAACTCCTTCACCATTGCTTTAGTAGAAGTAACTGATTTGTCAGTTATATTTTCATAGTAGCTCTATTAATGTAAACTGTAATCTAATCTTTTTTCAACTTTTTTATAGTCAGGGATTGAATTTTTTTTTAAAAAAACACAATAATTAAAAGTAATTTTTTTTTTATTTTGATTGAAAAAAGTTAATGCCTCTTTTTTGTTCATGTTAATCCTTTCAAAACCAACTTTGCAGGATTTTATCAAAATATTTAATTTTTTAAAAAAAATCTAATTAAAAACAGAATAGAACTTTACAATTATTAGTAAATCTGTTATAATATAAAAAACAAACTTGTTTTAGATTTCAAAATCAGAATTAATAAAATGATAAATAGACATTTTTAAAAGCTTGATTTAAAATAATTTTGAATAATTTTATATATATATATAAACAAAAAAGACTTACAAATCCAAGAAATAATATTATATTTTAACCAGAGGACTGGTTTTCATCAGAAAGAAAAAAAATACACAGTAAAATGGTGATAATCAAAAATTAAAGATTTGATGAAAGACTATAAATTTAATAATAGTCTTTTATCAAATCTGTAATTTTGGATTATTGCCATTTTACTGTGCATTTTTTTTTCTTTCTGATGAAAACCAGTCCTCTGGTTAAAATATAATATTATTTTTTGGTTTTATAAGTCTTAGTTTTGTTTTTATATGTATTTCCTTTGTGTACATATATATATATATGCACACACACTACTAAGTAGTATGCCATGAGACACATAATCATCTCAATATATAGTTAGGCAATCAAATCATGGCATCCCTTATTTGAATTCCACAATATCATATGCTATCAATCAGTATAAAATAAAAAGATAGAACATCTCTTTCTATTCATACATTTCTTAGATAAACTATAATCATCAGATGAAAATAAAAAATAAATAAAGTAAAAATATCTCTACCAAAAAAGGCATCACAATGTAACTGAAGGATGTCTAAGAAATGCATGTAAAGTGAATGATGACAATCTGCTATATTATTTATTTGTTGATAACTTATGAGAGTATAAAGCTCTTAATCAGGAATATTGTAATATTTCTCACTAGAATTAGATTTACAATTTTTTACAATTAAATTAATTTAGTGGTAACAAACCCCTACACTGTCAGCATTAATAACCATTCCAAAAATCATATAAAATTGGTAAATGCCATAGAATATTGTCAAATAAATATATCAATCATCTAAAGGTATAAATAAATAACAAAATCGTTATTATTAATAAAAATATTTATCATAGAAAATAAGTTGAACTCATTTAAAAATATAATAGTTTACAGATATTCATATGGATAAACATATGTGTTTGTGTTGTGTGTGTACGCAATGCTATCATAAAGCAAACATCTATATTAGTTAAATCATCAAAATATTTATATGCAAAAATAAATAAATTAAGTGTTAAAATAAAGTCAATTAAATCTTGACTAAAATTAAAGTGAATTTGATTTTCTAAAGTTTCGTTTCCTTCTTAATGGATTGTGGAGTATTGTAAACTTCAAGTTCTAGCTAATAGAAATTTCAAGATACAATGCATTTAATACTTGAAAATGAAGTTGAAGACTTGCTTCATAGAAAAATAATAAAATATATATGTACAGATTGACCCAAAATAAACTAAGATATAGTAAAATCTAATAACTATTTAAGATTAACATTGTGATTATCCTCATAAGTAATTACTATAATTTAAATTGTAAAATTTACCCCCAAAAATATAAAAAAGTATGATCAACAAAATTATTAACAATTATAATTAATTCATATATATATATATATATATATATATATATATATATATAAATCAAAAGTACCAATGATGCATAAGATGGCAAGTTTTAGATCTTTTTTTGTTTCGGAATGAAAAATTATGTCATTACCAAAATGATAAACTGAAAAATATTGAGATATTTGCCAAGGAATTGCTTGATGTTGGTTATAAAATGGAGCAAATAAGCAATAGTTTATGTCAATTTAAAAAAAAGTAAAATAATTGAAAGGAAATGAAGGTTAATAATAAACAATGGTTATCTATTCCATTTATTTCAAATCCACAAGTGAAATTTTTTAGGGATATATATATAAGAATGTGTATAATGTTTCATTCTATGTTCCAAACAATATTAATAAATTAGTCAATAATTCTAAGGCCCTCATACCTGTCAAACAAAAAGGTAATGTTATATATCAAATTTTTTGTGATTGTATGCTATCATATATAGGTAAATCTAGGTGCACTATTGAGAAGAAATTGAGGAAGCATGAATTGTTATATAAACGTGCAAAAAGTAAAAATAATGGTGATTTAATTTCTCCTTCAGTTTTCTTTGATCATGAAAAAACATGTAAATATAAATTTAAATTTGATTTTGAAAATGTGAAAATTCTTCATGAGGAGAGAAACCATATTAAAAGAAAAATGAAAGAGGCAATTTTTATAAATAGGAATAAAATTCATTTAATAAATAGGCAATCTGCTAACATTAAAATACGAGATTCCTGGAATTTGAATTGATGACATTTGCTTCCACTTTGTTTTCTTTTTGAATTTTAATGGCAGTTGAGGCAGGTTCAAGAAAAATGCACTTCTGTGAATTTAAGGATTGTTTATAATAGTTTGTTACCATTATTATTATTCTTATTCTTATTGTAATTACAATATATATATATATATATATATATCAAAAAACTTATTATACTGATAATGCACCCAACTGTATATCTATGACCTGAATTCAAATCCAATATTTGTTAAACTAAAAACAAATTTCTGGTTAAAATGATGCACATAACTTTGCTTTTAAATATTCATCTCATAGTCATATTTATAACCATTTAAAATGTGGCAGTAAATATTATTTAGCCATTCTTATCTAGAGAGTAAGAACAAGAAGATAAAATGATCAAACTGTCAAACAATCAGCAATTGACAAACTGATTATTAATATCTTTTTTATTATTGTTTTTTTTTTTTTTTATGAAATTGTTGAAATAACACTTTTTCTGGAACATGCTTCTTTACTGAAACATAACAAAGTTTTTATTAAAAATGTGAATTTCTATTTAACAGCATCAAATACGTATCATTTTTTTTCATTGATAATTAGCTACAATCAACTTTATACACAGTTACAGTTTTAATATTTGATATAAATATAATCAAAGTATAAAACTGATTATAAAAAGCGGAATTCTATTTTAAGAGTGTATATTACTTTTCTGAATTTGAATAATAATTTTAATAAAACTTAATATTGGGTTTTTTTTTTGTTTGATATGCTTTATTACTATATATTCTATATTGTTTTTTTAAATAATAGTTATCATCATTGCTATCATTTTTAATCCTTATTAATCCAATGCAATATGAAAGTCTCAATAAATTTAACCCAGTTTCTCTGATATATTGCTTTTTTTCTCCACATAATACCAGCAAATATATTTATTTCATCCTTCCATCTCACATGGAGCCTCTTTTAGCACTTTTATAATTTTTTGTTTCAGTTTAATACTTTATATGTTCATGTATTAACAGTAGTTCTTCTATAAATATATCCAGTCTAGATCTATTTCGGTATTTTCTGTTTGTTCTCTTATCTACATTTTAATCTTCCATTAATTCTTGTTATTTTCAACATAGATCTGTTCATATTTTATTTAAAACTGTAAAGTTTTTGCATTCTGGTAACTGTTCAAGTTTTTGATTATGTAAAAAACAACTGGTTCGTGCATTAATTTTTTGTTCAAAAACATAACAATATTTTTTTTAAATATTTATTTCTAAAAAAAAAACGTATTCAGACTAAGTTTAATTCTATGATTAATTTCATCAATTATGTTTTTTTTTGTGCATTAACATTCTATCTAAGGTCTTTTTTTTTCCATGTGTCATAGCATCGGCCGGGACGCGAACCCACAACCGTCTGCAACCAACTACTTGCTTGCATGGCAGCTGCGATACCTCTCGGCTAACAACGCAAGACATCTAAGTAGTTTATGAATTTATCATTATTTTCTTCAGAGAAAATTAATAGAACATCATTTTATCCTTTTTAGGCATTTATCTTTAATTCTGTTTTCTTATTTTTATCCGAAAACTATTGCAACATTTTCTGAACCTCTGACGCATTATTTACAAGAAAGAATCACATTATCTGCAAAATCTAAAGTATTTAAATAGCCATTTATTTTTCATTTTCTTATATTCTTATTTAATCCATAAATACTTCTTATAAAATTGCATGAAAATTTTTTGAAGAAATAAAGTCCTATCACACACCCTTTTCAATTTTAATCTTTTTAATATCACCATTTAATCTAATCACTGTTGTTGCATTTTGATAAACATTCTTCCGAATATAGTAATGTTCCTAATCTGTATGTAGATGATCCAAAGCTTTAATATGCTTATTTAAATTAAATGTCTTTTATTAACCCACATTTTCAATGCATAATGAAATGCCTATTCATTGTCTTTAGACATAAAATATTGTAATAAAGTCACCTTTGAATACAAATTATTATTTTGATTAGTTTGAAACTGAATTCCACTGTAGACAAGTTGTAACTATCTTGTCAAAGATTTTGAACAGAACTAATAGAAAGTTGATTACTCTATATTTTTTAATATCTTCTTTAACATTTTTTTATATATTAAAAATATTACTGGATTCTACCATTAATCTGATACATCTTTAGCATTTAAATATTTAGTATATAGTTTTATCAATTGTTTTTTCATTTCTTTATCTGTGCTTTTTAAAGACGTCAATAATAATTCCACCATTCTCTGAAGCTTTTCACTTCATCATAGACTTAATTGCATGCCTCATCTCTTTATTTAAACTTTGTGGCAATTCAGAAGAAGTAAATGTAAAGGATGTTTTCATTGTTGTTTTTTATTTGTATACAATATCTTATAGAACTTTTTCACACATTTCATTATTTCATTCATCTTTTTATAATAGTTCCATTTCTTATTTTTAATACTGATACAACTCACATCAAGATTAGTTTTTTCTATATCTATCCTTGTCAATTGCATAATACTTTTGTAACTCTTTTTCATAACATTTTATAAAACTGCATATATCACATTAAAATATTTTCATATTCCTTCTTTTTTCCATTCAGTTGAAAATATACTGGTGAATTGTTTTTTTTTTTTATATATCAGCTGTCTTCATTGTAGTCTTTAGTAGAATCTGGATTATTTTTTTTATTTGTTACCCAATTAAGTGAAAAGTATTTTCAAAATCTGTATTTTCAAAATATTGACAAATTATAACTTAATTTCATTGGAATGATTTTGAACTTTAAAAATAACCAAATGTTAATACTGTCTTTAAATAATTTTCATCTCTTTAATTTTGCCTTATCACACATTCTACATCTCACTAATTTAACTAATTTATGGTCACTACTTATGTTGGATCTATTAAAAATATTACAATGTTGAAGTACATACTTTTTGTTAATGAAAATATATTCCAATTGTGCTGTATTTTGATTTAGATGTTTCAACATCCATATTCATTTAGCAATTTTCTCAAATAAATATTTTCTAGTGTACTAAGTACATTTTCTTTTTTGATAATTTTTTTAATTCTGTGATTTCTCATTGTTGTCATCATAACCAATTTATTTATAGCATTTTCACCTTTCAATAATTTTCTAATTCTAGCATTAAAGATTTCCATGACAATTTTAAAATGTTTATTACAATCAATTATTTTATTCATCTATACACTTGTTGGGCATAAACCTGGTCAATCTCATTTGGTATTTTAATTTAAGTTCAATAACTAATTTACCACTCTACCTAATATATCATCAACCTTTATAATATTGTTTTTCTGTTTTTTACTTATAATAAATTGCATTTCATTCATGCCTTTTATATTAGAGCTTTATGATAAAATATATCTCCACTTTTCAAATCAATTGCAGCTATACCATTGCTTCTAAAATTAATAAGATCCAACAATAACCATTTAATTTTAGACTCATATAATCATTCTGTATTTAAAAGTGATTTTCAATTATAGATTGCAAAATAAAAAAAATCAGGAGATTCTTAATTGATGATTTTATTATCTCCTTGGAATGAGAGATAATTCAGTTAAAACTATTAGATGATTGATAAAAAAATGTCATATTGTATTTTAGTTCTTACAGTTAAACATAATATATCAAAAAACTCATCATAATGGCTAATTCATGTTGATGAGCATCCTATCTATGTTTAATTACTATATAAATAATCTAATATAAGGGATTTGAAGTCAGACATTCACACAACCCTCAATTCTCCATGCCATCTTATATTGCTGACCCACCTGATCATACACATGTTGAAAAAATAAATAATCACCAACATATGTATTTCATGCTAAACCAGAAATCATTAGTTGGTCCAGATTACTATCCTTATGCATATATACAATCAGTGCTCAGCTTTATATTAAAATAGCCAATCTTCATACTTTAATGGACAGGCTTCAAACTACTCCAATCTACAAATCTTCAGCCATCCATTTCATTGAAAATCTGATGATGGAACCTTCAAAGCCCACATTAGTCCCAAGCTTGTCAACCTATCCATGTTGGCCATTTAGTCTTTCTGACCCCTCATGTTGTACTGGAGAATAAACCATTTACATACATATGTAAGGGATGGGCAGACCTCTAATGCACTATGTTTTTAAACATGTAAATTAATACACTGTACATTTCAAATTCCTTATATTACATTATATATGTGCAGGTGTGTGTAAGCCTGTGCAATATATTAATTTACATATTTAAAAACATAGTGCATTAAAGGTCTGCCCATCCCTTGCATATGTATGTAAATGTATTATTCTCCAGTACAACATGAGGGATCATACTGACTAAATGGTCAATATGGGTAGAATGACAACCTTGGCACTAACGTGGGCTTTGAATGTTCAATCATCAGATTTTCAATGAAATGGATGGCTGAAGAGTTGTGGGTTGGAGTAGTTTGAAGCCTATCCATTAAAGTACAAAGATTGGCTATTTTAATATAAAGCTGAGCACTGATTGTATATATGAGTGAGGATAGTAATCTGGACCAACTGATGATTGCTGGTTTAGCGTGAAATATATATATTGCTGATTATTTATCTTTTCATCATGTGTATGATCGGATGGGTTTGCAATATGAGATGGCATGGAGAGTTTAGGGTTGTGTGAAAGTCTGAGTTTGAATCCTTTATATTACATTATATATGTGCAGGTGTGTGTAAGCCTGTACAGTGTATTAATTTATATAAATAATCATATAATACAATCAGCTGTAATGATAAATATTTATAGAGTAGATATTATTAATTTTTCTCATTGGTTTCTTTAAGGCTCAAATTTTCAGTTCTTGAATAAACTTTTGATATCATATTGAAGTCATTTATATTAGAGCATATAATATTTAAACAACATTAAACTGTTGCACATGCACTTTGGATTTTATATTTAAAATACAAAGCGCATGTGCAATAGTTTAATGCTGTTTAAATATTATTGTTTATAAAAAACATTGCGCTATATAAAATAATTGTCTTATTAGAGCATATAGTAAACCTAGTATACTTTCAATACATTAGTATCATGCTCATAGTTATTGAAATCATAATGATTAGTCATTCATTAAATTTAATTTTCAAAACTCACTGTTTATTTATTTAAATGAAATTGTTTCTATGATTCAATATATTTCTTTTATGTAACATATTTGATTTTACTTTTTGTTATCATTTTCTATTTAATAAAAACTTCAATAATACCTGAATTGAATCAATGTCCATATTCATTTTTATGATTATAACATATTGATATTTAAAGAGTTTTTACTTTTTTGTACTTAAAAGCGGCATCATTCGTATCCTTAAATTTGCTTTGGTTTCATCATTATAAAAGAAAAATCAGATAAAATAAATATAATAAACAAAAGAAAAATAAATCTAAAATTAACTTTTCAATATTCAAAATACCAATATGTAAAAATAAATAATAGCTATAGCCAGTTTACAGAATATCTGACATACTGTGTAGTATTTTCTAGTTAACAAATTCAATATATTGTAACCTTCATGTATGGACTTAAAAGGGTTGCTTTTATGTTAATACTTTAATATTTTTCTTTATTATGTATAGCCAAATATTAAAAGATATGGATAAAGAATAAATTTTAAAATGGTTTTAAATGTTAAAAATAAGTGTAAAGATAAAATATATTATTTTATTCTTTTAAAATAATGAATATTTTCTTAAAACAAAAATGTTGCTTTGGGAACCAATGGCAGCTTTCTAAATCATCTGATTTCCAAGAAACCGTGGGAATAATTGTTACACATTTTACTGTCAAGTCTTTTACTGTATAGAAGTCTAAAATTTTGTAAAGATTTTTAAATTAATACCATGCATTTTATGGAGTAGAGAATTTTTCAGAATGCTTCCCCTAATCTTTCCAGTATTGTAGTTTAATATAGAGATGTAGACAAAGAAATATTTTAAAATTCATCTTGATCTGAATGTTAGATAAATGCCATTAGGTATAAAAAACCATAGTATGGAAAAAAACTCAAAGGTCAACCTTCATGGATAACTATGCAAAAACGAAGTCACAACATAGTGTAACTATTCCTAATAGAAAAAAAAATATTTATGGGACTGGAAGTAAAACTGATATTAATAATGAAGAATGTAACTGTCAGTATAGTCATAAATTGCAATTGCCTAACAGAAAAACAGGTCTCACCAGTGATACAGCTATTGAAAAAGAATATAATTGATAGGATGAAAAGTGAGAAGAGAAAGCATTTACAGAGAGGCAAGGATGGCCTATTAGTTGATGATTCTGGACTTGTGACTATATACTTGATAAAAGAGAATTGAAGATTAATTTATATAATACAAATAGATCCTACTGAGCATAGAAAAAATGATTAATTTAAAAAAATTCTTGTACTGTTCAAATTCTAAAACAATATTTGAAAAAAAAAAATGAAAATCTGTCTTGATACTCTAAATGTTTGATAAAAGTTTCAGAATTTTTATGTCATATTTAAATTAGTCTAATATACAAGTTTCATACTCTATATTCAAACAATGTCAATAAATGAATAGTTAAAAAAGGCACAACAGAGTTTTAAATTAAATGATACCATTCAATTCTTTATATATTGATTAAGCATGTAAAATAAAACACTATATAGTTTGAAACTGAATTTAATTTTATGACTTTGCTTTCTGGGTATTGGTAATGAATGGAGAGTGTTATATTATTTTGAGATTGCCACGTTGTTCATACTTTAGAGTTATGATCTCAGCATTGTTCCCAACAATATTATTTTTATATTTATCAACCTCTAAATCTCCAAAACAAACTTGTCATAGTTATATATTTGTCAGCCTCAGTCTCTTAAGTCTCAAAAATGAGGTAAGCATATTTTGATGTTTGTCAGCCTCTAAGTCTCATAATAGAACAGGCTTTATTTAAAAGTATTTTTCATTATATAGTTTGGTTGGCATTATATTTGTGCTTAAGATTGCTCTCTTGCTATTTATATTGCATGATATACTCACTGTTAATGAGAGATTTCTTTGTTTATCTCAACATTTTAGAAGGATGATCAGTTAAATAATTTTAATGAATTTATGAACCAATTTTTTATATGGAAATGCCAATTTACTAGATATGTAAGGATGAAATTAGTTATGTTTATATCAGCTTGAAGCCCATTTCCAAAGAAGTTTTATTAAGTGTAACATTATTATAAAATTGAAAAAAAAAACAACATTTTTTTGTGTACAAATAAAAAATATTTATGGCTAAATCAAATCTAGGTTTTCAGGCATTGCTTTTATGCTAATATTTTTAATATTTTTCTTTATTATGTAAAACCAAATATTTAAAAAAATATGGATATAGAATGAATTTTAAAGTGGTTTTAAAGTGTTAAAAATAAGTTTAAAGATAAAATGTGTTGTTATTTTATTCTCTTAAAGATTATTTTCTTTAAAAGAAAAATGTTGCTATGGAAACTAACACAAGCATTCTATAACATTTGCTTTTCAAGAAATCATGAAAAAAATTGTAATGGTCATTACTGTCATGTCTTTTACTATATAGAAATCAATCAAATTTTGTAAAGTTTTTAAGGTTAATGTCATGCATTTTATGGAGTAAAGAACTCTTCAGAATGTTTCCCCCAATCTTTCCAGAATTGCAGCTGAGTATAGAGCTGTAGATAAAAATGCTTTAAAATGTAATCGTGATTCTGTTCTGTCAATCTATTTATCACTATTGAATGCTGGAAAATATATGACATTTACTTATTAAAAAGAAAGCTAGTCATCTAAAGTGATTACCCCATAGAACTATAATTTTATAAATTAATCTGTGAATCTACCTGTTTTAAATTCTCAGAAGAAAATTGCAATGGATACTCTCTTAGAAAGACTGACATGGATTGAACCAAAAGAAGCTATAATATTTATTTCCACAGACATTAAAATTTTATGATTAATGGCCATGTTCCCATATTTACAGATTCAAAATGTATATGTGAGCTTGTAAGTTACAACATTTTTTTCTTTCTCACACATGATCACCATATAATTTTCTTAATTGTAAATATGTAAATACATTTATTATTATTATTATTATCATCATATAATTCTATTCTTTATTTAAAGTTATTGTTGTTGATAATAATTTTGTTGTTTGTCATTTTTAAACCAAACAAAGGTGTTGATTGTTTATTTAGTTAATGTAATAAATTATTAGGTGGAGCAAAATAGCAATCACAAAATAAAATTAAAACTAAATGAAAACTTGTTTTATATGCGTTCAATTTGTTTGTTGTTTGTGACTAGTACTGACTTTACAATTAAAAATAATTTGAATGTAGTACCCCACATGTACCCCTAGACCAAAATTAATTTGCCAAATAGAGTATTTTTATTTTATTTTATGGCTAAATAGATTCATTATCAATTGTAAAAAAGATGGTTACCACTATTATATATATAATTTTAGCTTTAATTGTAAAATACAGCTCAGGATGAAAGATATGCCAAAAGCTGACTATAGCTGTTTTATATATATATATATATATATATATATATACAGCTATAGTCAGATCTCAAATATTATATATATATATATATATATATATATATATAATATTTGGAATATTATAGAGTTTATATGAGAGTTGTTATATATATATATACTTCATGTTAGTAATGTTAAAAAATCATGAAAAAATTTTAAATGTAAAAGTTTTAATAAGTTTTAGTAAACAAAAATTAAATAAATAGTTTAAATGCACAAATAAATATATACAATATAGTAATTATACAGCTATTTTGTTAAATCAAGCTAAATACATTTTTTTTAAAAAGTTGTAAAAGCTAATTAATTTTAAATTTAATTAAAAGAAAGAGATGTTTTTTTTAACAATAATTAAATGTGGAAATGACATTCTATATAGAAGTAATTAAAATGTTTGTAAAGAGATCCAATAGATTAAAATTAAGAAATTAAATAATTGATATTATTTATTTAAAAAGGCTGTTTGTTATTCCCACTCAAAGATAAGAGCTAGAAAATATGGTGTTGGGCACATAAGATCAGGTCACAGTGGATTCTCTGGATTTATTTATAGCCAATAGATCAAAGATTCCAAAAAATGAGTGATGGATCTTAATTTTATAGATAAGATAGCTCCAAACTATAAAAATGGTGCTACAAATTACACTCAATTACTTTTTATTATTCTGCTATAATTAATTCTTGTATGGTTTCAGGATTATTATTCTACTTTCATTATTCTTCATCTGCTGTTACTAAAAGAATTATAATTATGATGCAAGAGTAAAAACACTTGAACATGTGTCAACTATGTATCCACCTGAGGATGAGGAAATGTATGAAGTTCAGTGCTATAGGAAGAACCAGCCACCAAACCAAGATGAAATCACTCCCAAAATTATTTAATAAAGTCTGAACGATCATTTAATCTTCATCCAGCATAGTTATAGTTTTAAGAATAAACTTTATCAAAATAAACAAATACCTAAAGATTGAACAGGAAATTTTGACACTGATAGAATAAGTATGAACTTCAAACTAATGTGTTGGTAATTATTATTTATCTCCTATATAATGAAATATGTTAGTATATAGTTATTTGTTTTAATATGTTTATGAACAGTTATGACAAGAGGTTGTAGTTTGTTCTATTTATCACACCATAATTTAATCATTGATAATTGTATAAAATATTTGTATAAAAGGCAATTAGCCTGTAATCACATTTTTTTGCCATGCTATTAAAGGTTTTCATGTTAATTACATTGGTTATTTCCACTTTAAAAAATATCAACAATATGTTAAATCAGCAAATTAATAAATTATAAATGAGGTTCAATCATCATGCATTGACAAGCCAGATAAAGGTTATAATAAATAGATGTCAGTTTGAGTGAAATATTCTTATGTTTCAAAGTGATATAATTGATAGAAATGGGCAGCATTTAACTGTCAATTCAGGTTATGCTTGTTACATTTGAAACTCATTCTTATATAATGCATTAGAAGTAAATTTTTGTAAAACCATTTTGTGATTGCTGGCCTATTACTTTCATCATTATTTAAACTGTGAGGTATGATATATGAGCAATTCCTATCATATATTATCTATTTTATTTTCATGCATATCATGTAGTGATACATTTGTAACTGCCAGTCACTGAGAAGTGATACCAAATACTTTAAAAAGTAGAATGTGGTATAAATTTAATACCTATGTATGCATATAATTTAGACATCTATTAGCAATTATGCATCGATTATTGTAGTACAAATGTCATTTCTAGACTTTTACAATTATTTTTATTGCTTTAATGGCTTACTAATATCATAATCTGAAATTGATCACGGCAGTCAATGAGTTAAATAATTATCATATTGTATTATTCTCATTTGGAAAAGTTATTTAATCATAGAACAGGAATAATGAAATGTATGAGGAGTTAGGAGTCTCTGCAGTAGGTTGTGATTCATTCAAAAATACCTAATGATAATAATATTCTATATTAGTACTTTTCAAATATAAATTGTTACAAAATATTTAAGCATTACCACCTTATAATGTGTGCATAATTTAAAGTAAAATAATAGGATTTAGAAAGGTTTAGTTACCTTAAATTAATTTATAAAGCAATTAACTAAAGTGTCACCAATGTGTGTTATTTTGTATACATGTAAATAAATTGTGTTTGTCTTATTTTTGGAAGTTTGTCATCATTATTTACAATTAATTACTTAAGTAAAATATTATCTTGTTTCTCCCTAACCTTAGCAGATTGGAAAAGAAAATTATCAGCCTGTGACATCAGAAAGTGTAATGCATATGCAGATTTGTCTTGGGTATTTTTCATCTGAAATGTGCCATTCTATCAGTTACAATATATATGGGCAACTAATTGACTGCATCCCATGATATATATATATATATATATATATATATGATCAATAGATGGCGTTTTACCAAAACCACCAAAACAAGTGTAAAATTTGTTACGTGAATAACTTGTTTTTGTTTTTCATATATATATAAATCTTAATGGTAAATAGAATATTATAGTTTAAATTCTTTTGTAGCACTTTCGATTAAATGATAATCCTCATCAGCTTTAACTGAATTTCAAATTTTTTAAAGTTAATGTTACATATATTTCCATAAGCTGTGTATGCCATATTTGCAACGTGCCTATTAATAACATCATCCTATATTTATCAATCAAAATTGCCTCTTTAATTTTCCTCTTTTTATGATTTCTTTCTTCCATTAATATTTTTATTTCACTACTATTAAATGTAAACCTATAATTACAAGTTTTTTCATGGTTAAAAATACTGAAGCTGTATTAAATTGACTATTTCTATTATTTTTAATTCGATTATATAATAATTGATGCTCTTTCAATCTTTTCTCCACAGAACATCTCAATTTACCGGTAAATAATTTCTGACATCCACATGAAATCTGATAAATTATATTACTTCTTTGCAATTTAGGAATTATACTTAATGTTAATCAATTGATTAACATTTGGAGGCACACAAAATGAAATATTATACTTTTCTTTAAATATATTTTTAATTAATTTAGATTACATGTTATTTATAAATGGCATAGATATCCATTTTTTATTATCTAAAGTATCACTGAAAACACTCTTATTATTAAATGAATTTACTGTATGCAAAATTTGGTTTTTATCATAACCAACCTTTAAAAGTTCATTAACAAAGAGTTCAATATTTAAAATTTGATCACTCTTATATTTACATAATGTATTATTATTACAATAGAATGACAGCCTGTTAAGCTAATTGCGCAGACGCTGTGAGAATGTTATTAATAAATGAATACCTTCGAAGAACCACATGATATAGTATTTGTATAAGAGTAAAAAGGAATCCTCTTACCCTTACGACTCAAATGTTTATAAATGAGCAAATCTAAAGTAGTTGTAACGAAGGCATGACTATATAATAGTCACTTTAAATTACTATATATAATGTCTGTATGAATGACGCCAATGAAATTTTCTAGAATTTACTAAACGCCACTCTAAACGAAACTAAATCATATACATGAATAAACATTTATTTTATAACATCTTGCATGTGATTATAATTACAATAGAATGACAGCCTGTTAAGCTAATTGTGCAGATGCTGTGAGAATGTTATTAATAAATGAATACCTTCGAACAACCACATGATATAGTATTTGTATAAGAGTAAAAAGGAATCCTCTTATTCTTACGACTCAAATGTTTATAAATGAGCAAATCTAAAGTAGATGTAACGAAGGCATTCATTGGCATCATTCATACAGACATTATATATAGTAATTTAAAGTGACTATTATATAGTCATGCCTTCGTTACAACTACTTTAGAATTTCTCATTTATAAACATTTGAGTCATAAGGGTAAGAGGATTCCTTTTTACTCTTATACAAATACTATATCATGTGGTTGTTCGAAGGTATTCATTTATTAATAACATTCTCACAGCGTCTGCGCAATTAGCTTAACAGGCTGTCATTCTATTGTAATTATAATCGCACGCAAGACGTTATAAAATAAATGTTTATTCATGTATATGATTTAGTTTCATTTAGAGTGGCATTTAGTAAATTCTAGAAAATTTCATTGGCGTCATTCATACAGATATTATATATAGTAATTTAAAGTGACTATTATATAGTCACACCTTTGTTACAACTACTTTAGATTTGCTCATTTATAAACATTTGAGTCGTAAGGGTAAGAGGATTCCTTTTTACTCTTATACAAATACTATATCATGTGGTTGTTCGAAGGTATTCATTTATTAATAACATTCTCACAGCGTCTGCGCAATTAGCTTAACAGGCTGTCATTCTATTGTAATTATAATAGCACGCAAGACGTTATAAAATAAATGTTTATAATGTATTATTGGAATTATGTAGTTATCCATCTATTTATCCACTCTCTCACCCATATACATGGCTTTTTATCCAATTACCGAACTATCTATTTATATAAATAAGTATCAAGTACAGAAATCAGGAAATGTAATGTTACAAAAAATTACAATAATGACTTAGAAGAAATGAACATATAAAGCTATGTACATTGGTGATATAAAGTTATGAATGACACATAAATATAATTACAAAACTGTAAAACATTATTTTAATAATAGAAAAATGTTTATTAGAAATAAAAGCTAACATAAGATACATATCAAAACAAAGATGACATTATGAAATATATAGAAGAATTTTATGAAAAATTATTTAATTTTAAGTGGTAGGAAATAACACTCTAGCCACAATGAAGTTCAATGTTATTTTAATATCTCAACAATATTTTTTTAAGTACAAAGAATTCTCTCAAACAAAAGTACAAAATAGAGACATTGAAAAGATAAGAGTGGCCATTTTTCTACATAAATTCTCTTATATACACCAATGTATAACATCTTGAAACAAGAAGATGAAGGTCTCTCTTTAATCACTTTATATCCATTAACATTATTCTATCTATTAACAAATGTGGAATTTTACAATTTACTACCTGATAATATTAGAATATATAAACTCAATTTACCAATGCAGTATTTGTATGTAATTTTAACTGGGAGGAAATTACATTCTTTACACATGCACTGTAATATCTCACAATGTTTTTTGAGTATGAATGATATTCTCAAACCAAAACACAAAATAGAGATCTTGAAAATACAAGAGTGACCATCTTATGTTTGTACCTAAATTCACATATATAGGCCAATATAATGCATTTTGGAATGAGAGCATGAAGATCTTCTTTTAATCACTTTTTAAAGTCTTTATCTTGTGCCTTGGTTTGACAGTATTCTTCATTCTCAACAAAACATCATTGAGATATTAAAACAACATTACAGTATAGGATGTAATTCTCTTCCAATTAAATTTACAGATGAAAATTGTGTTAGTAAATTAATAGAGAGTTACAATGAATTATTTAATAATAAAGCAGCACAATAAAGTGGCCCAATTAAAAACATGTCACCTGAAATGTGACATTTAAAAAAAATGAAGCATGGGTTATTTATTTAACTGAAACAAAGAAGTCTTTTATACAGTTAAGTATTCATAAATACTACAAACGAATTTGAATAGATTCTATTCAGAAAATAGATTCTATTGAGGAAATAGATTCTGTATTTTGTTTTATATTAAGTCCTACAATTTTGCTATTATATAGATAGACTGAATAGTTTTTAAATATGTGGTTTGTGAGTTTTAAAAAACCATATAAAACAGAGGTTTTTTAATTTACTTCTAAAGTAAATAAATATATCAATCATGAATAATCCTGATTTTAACATGTAGAAAGTTTAATTTTAGCTATTTTTATTATTGGAGTCTAAAATCCTCATGAGATGTATATTTATTTTGCCATAATTTTTTTATCTGTTGTTTGAAAAGTTTCTCATTAGAAGATTCAAGAAAAACATTTGATTTAACTATACTTGAGGTTGCAAACTATGATGTAATGATTATTTTACCAACTTTCACACATTTTTACAAAGCTGATTGTTTTTGATATATCTGATAGATGAATATGTAAAATATAGAAAATTATTAAAAGATACTTAATTTCTATCAATAATATTTATCACAGTAATATTTAATATGTACTTTAAATATTAAGGATGAACATTTTTCTCCAAAACAAAATCACAATTTTCAGAAGTTAAATATATTCTAATGAGCTGTTCTTAGAATATTCAATCATAAACTCCAGAAATTGCATTGTTTTTCTATGACATTATTTTTAAAAATTATTTTAAATCTAACTTTTAAAGAAAAAAGATACATTAGGTTAAAGTACAAGATTAAATTAAAAAGAGTGAAATAGAATTATGTTTTAACCTATTGCTATGGAGAGCTACATTAATTTTATGTTGTTTAGATAGAAAGTCAAATCCACTATCATTGTGGGACTAGAAACAATGTCTCAGTCTTTTAAAAGATTTTCAAACCTTTCATATCTTTATTAAGAGAATTGTTCATTTCTTGAAGAACCTCTTTAATGAAGTCAAGTTAATCAATCAACAATGATCAATTTTCTATATTCTATTCTGAACAGAATTTAACAACACTTAAATGATTATTTAAGGGAGCATTTTCTCAAATAAATTAATACTTTTCTTGAATTTAAGAATATTTAAGATTTTTGAAAGAAGTTCATTTTTATAAATATGGTCATAAGCTAGGATAAGATCAATAAAGGTTATTTCAGTATTCAATTACATAAAACCTCTTTTCAAGAGATGTAATTAAAAATAGAACTCATTCATAGCATTTACATCCAGGCCTTAATACATGGGCTTAAATCAGTAGAATAATTCTTAAGATAAATTTTATTTTAAAAAGCTTTTAAGAAATTTTAAAATAATAATATAGGACAATAAATTTTTGGATCACTTTTATTTATTTATTAGATTTTAGAATTGTGATAATTTTGCCTTCTTATTAAGTTTCTTAAATAGTTTGTATATAAATAATTTTAGTGAATAATTTTTTTGATTATGTTTTTCTTGTAATCTTTACTGTTTCAAAACAATTAGTGATAAGTTCTACTTTACTAATATCAATTGGCTTTGTAAAATTTCAATTAGAAGATCGTTGTGACAAAAAAGCTAGTATATCTGCTATAGAATGATTTTTTGTTTCTGTTAACCTTGAACTTAGAGTTTCATGCATAAAAATGAAGGTCTCATCCAATAATAGTGGTAAAGATATTTTATAAGTGTTCATCACATAATTCATTTGTTCAGAGTCTGAAAACTGTATCAGTTGAAATTTTTTTTTTTTTTATCTCTTATCATTTCTTTCTAGGATCAATAATTTTGGAATATCTGGAAGACCAATATTGACAAGGAAGATATCTGTTAATTTTGTTATAATTTGAAATAATCATTTTCTCTAATCTAGATGGGAGGATCTTTTGACAGAAACAACAAAATGAAGGACTCTATTAATAATCTTTTCAAAATTGATATCTTATTGATATTATATATATTATTTTTCAATTGTCTGGTTTTCAATTATAGAAATGTAAATTACAAAAGTTATAAAAATTTCTCTATGTTAATATGAGGAGAAATGATTCAGTTTTGTAGATCTATAATCATCAATGAAATACTTTATATAAACAAATCATAAATCAAATGCAACTGTTCTTGATGATAAAAATCCTATTCTCTACTTAGACGTACAAGAGAGAGCAAAAAAACTAAAAAACTAAAGGATTATATTTGCAGTTAAACTTGTTCTTTATTTCTAGAGTATTGTTGAAAATTTTGGTTCACAATGAAAAAATGTAATATGGAAAATAGCTACATCAAGCGTAATCAGAAAGTGACCTGGCACATTGCAAGAGATAAAAACGCTATTAACAAGAAAGACTTCTGTTTCAACTCTATCTAAAAAATGGCCTACTTAAGCAAATAATTAAATAACCTTTTCATGGTTCTTTAATCAAGCCAGAAATTTTCTTTTCTCTGTCATACGCCATGATTATGACTAATATAACTTAGTCAAAAGTGCACTAGGTAAAATTGCGAACTTTATTCAAATTTTACATATCTGTCAGTGCGTATAGTTATTTCCTATATTTCTACAGTAGGAAGAAGAGTGAAGTGCCTGTCCATGTATATATTATAATGTAAATAAAGCTTATTACATTTTGTATTCTACGTATAGACTGTACTTTATAATAATTGTCAGTTTTACTATTATTTCCACTCTAAAAATATTAGCGTACAACATACCTATCGTTGAATAATAATTAAAGATAATAGATGCAAATAAGCCCATATTATCAGCAGATAAGATTACTACATAAAATAACCTGCACAGCTCTAGTAAGTGTGGACTATTTTTTGATATATATATAATTGATAGAAATACTAAAGACTGATGAGGAAATCGTCGTACGTATAAGTCGTAATATCAGTGTACAAAAAAAAAAAGGGGGAGAATGGTAACGCACAGATATCCGAACTTTATGTATTTATTTTACTGTCGTGTGTGAATAATATATTTTCATACGACAGTTTATAGTAATCACTTTCAAAAGTGCAAAGGGAACTCTATTTATCATTTATTATCAAGTAAATAAACTTGTCTTAATAAGTTTTAATTTGTGTATTCTTTATTTAATAAAAGTATTAATGTAATCCCACTAAGAGTTAATAAAATACCCCCCTCCCCCGCAAAACAGCATATAGTAGATCTATAAATGATGAACACTTTTTATATAAACAAAACATACATCAGAGTATTTATATAACATTAATTTGACTGAATGGAAATTCCCTTCTTAGAAGGGCATAATAGATATAAATATTGTTTAATATCATCCTTTTCTAAAATTAATAAACCTATTTTAAATTAAGTGACATATATTCAAAGAATATAAAAAGAATTGAAATCTATAAATACAGAACATGTAAGTCTATTTGGTAAAGAAAGGCAAAGTCATTTAGCACTGAGACATTTGTAATATCACTACACCCCCCCCACTAATATATATATATATATTCAGCAAAACGGTAATGAACTATTTCCAAATGAGATTAGTTTCCTTGCTAGATAGTTTGGAATAAAAATTGACTAATCATGTTAAATATGCATTTGAACAAAAATGAATATAAAGTCCGCAATTTTTTAAAATGCACATTATTAGAATTAAAGAAGTATCTAGCCATGCAGTTATATTAACCGTATACTAAATTATTAATTTATAGAAAATCTCCATTTTGATTTTGATAAATATTCGATGTTCAGTTGATATAATTGATTGTTTAGTTTAATAATCTGTCTCTGATGACTTTATATCTAGAACATGTGCATTATGTAGTCAGTTTTCATTTTGAAAACTCAGGTTTCAGATCTTTGTAACCATGACACAGATTTTTTTAAAATGAGAAAGTAAATATTTATAATTACTTTGTGACTCAAAATCTAAATGGTCTAATGCTCAACTTGCCAATTTTGTAAATAAATTTTATAATTTATATTTAACTTAACCAAGTATTAAAATCACAACAATAATTGGTATTAAATCGTACTTATACAGAATAAAAAAATATTTTCTTTTTTAATTGTACATAGATTGACTCTAATTTGAAGTGAAATTGTGAAATTTATTTCTTAGAAAAAGTTAATACAGAGTGTTGTATAATATGTTTATGTGATTCAAAAAGCAAAGCTATTATTACCATATAGTGGAATGAAGGTGGCTATTAACCTTCCACTCCTATTATAACTTTAGATAAAGAATACAAACATTCTATAAAATTATGAAAGGGTAAAATACACTAAACCTATAAATAAAGATGACAGATGAATAAATGAATGTAATATTGATAATAATAGATTAATTAAAAAACATTTTAGTAATTACAGACTTATTAGTAATTCTATCAACTCAGTAAATAATATTAACACAAATCACTACAAATAATCTTCACAAAACATGGATTAAAACAAATTAAAAAAAGCACTTATGATTTACAAGTTTTTTTAATACATCCCATTATTATAAATGAAAATGAATAAGTCATTGTTTTGCATTATATTTGTAAATTAAAAAAGAATTCATCTTAAGTACATCTGTTGTGAAAAAATACATTGGAATATAATGACATAAACTCAGGGAATTGTCAAATTTAAAAAAAATATTTGTAAAGCAAGAACAGTTATTGGAAATTACAGAGACACTTTAATAGTTAATATTTGTGAGATAGAAGCATGGTCTTTCTACTTCTGTTAAATGGTTTACAGCAGTAATATACAAAATATTTTGTATTATAAATAGTTTACAATTGAAATAAAATTGAATAGAGACTACTTCATTTACTATAATTTTGAGATATCTTAGGTTTTTTTATAAATAATGTTTATTTTCAAAAAATGTTAAATTTTGAATAAAAGCAAGAAAATAGAAATAAAAGGATTCAAATATAACCAAATAGCTTTTTTTTGAGGATTGTATAAAATGTTTGAGCAAGAAGGTAGCAGAATCAATGGTGATCCATGAATCATGAACTCTAAAATCGGTAAGTATATTATTAAAACAAACCTGTAGATCACATTTGCGTGAATTATTATTATTAACATAAACATAAAAGTTGAATGCAATCATACAATTAAACACAGATGAATGGTTTAGATAGACATAGTATATATTAAAAGAGACATTAAAATAAAATAAAAACACTTTAATCTGTAAGATCTACTAAATACAGTAGAAAAGCAACACAACTTTTGATTACATACCGATATATATATATATATATATATATATATATATATATATATATATATATATATATATAAACTGTCCAATAGAATTAATAAGCGTGGTTAAAAACTAAAATCTGTAGACAAAATAATTACAATAACATTATCAAAAAAAAGTAATATTTTAAAGTGAAACATGGTTAATATGATGTTAAATAATCCTCAATACAAAAAAAAAGATGCTAAAGTTATAAACAGCAAAGTAAAAAGATTTTAAGCAATGAAGAAAAATATATAGATGATTAAGATGATAAAGTTTTCTCAAAATACTAATAGAGAGAAAAGAATCTATAGATAGAAAAAAGTAGATTATACTCAAAATGAATTTTAGCATGTTGCAGATAGGTAATTAACGATTTAAAAAAATAAGCATAACTATACTTATTTTCTATTTCCTTACTTATATTAAATAATTTGTTTTTGTTTATTGTCTTTTTCATTGTGTATTTACATACATTTACTTCGTTGATATTGGTTTAAATAATATTAGAAATTTTTCAAATTGTTTATTTTTAAAAATGTTTTTAATAATATATTTATATTAAATATTTATACTAAATTTCACTTCTTTACAGATATTTTAATTTTTTTTCTAAAAATTTCCCTTTTATTTGATATATGATATAATAATTATTTAACTTTTGTATCAGCTTTCTTTTTTAAAATATATTAAAATGAAAAAAAATATTTTCAATATATGAAAATAATATCATTTTCCACACAAAAAGGCATTATATTTTATCTTATACTGATTCACTTGGTAAAAAAATGATAATAAAATTTATGCAAACAATTTAATAGTGCTATAATGTAAACTTTAATTTGTGTGTATATATATATATTAATTTGAAGATTTTTATGGACTTAATGAATAAATATTGTAATATAACAAGAATTTTTCCATGCAATAATCTAGATAAAATTTTAGTTACTATATAACTAGCAATAGTGAAATAGAACTGCTATTGCAAACTGAAAAAAAAAAAGTTATATTATATTCTTGACGTAAATGACATATATATAGATATATAATGTTTGGGATATTCCATATAATAAAATAGCTAAATAGCTGATGTTTCAGTACAATAACATGTACCTTCTTCAGAGTATCCTCTTTCTATGATTTGAGAAAGAGGATGCTCTGAGGAAAGTACATATTATTGTACTGAAACATCATCTATTTAGCTATTTTACTACATGAAATATCCCAAAAAATAATAATAAAATAAAGACATCATTTATCTGTGAAAATATTAGAATATATATATATATATACATTAAAAGTGAACATTTTTAAGAATAAAAGATAAAAATATATATTTCAGATTTATCCATATATATATTCTTATTGTTATTATAAAATTATATTAATATTTTAACGGACTCATTCTTTGTTATAACTTTTCTATATCTATAATTTGCTTATTTATAATTTCAGTTATTCATAATTTAAAAACATAAATACAAATAAGTAAAAACATTATAATTTTTTAGTTTCAAAGGAATTTTGGGCACTATGAAATTAGCTAACTGACAAATCATTTTTTTTCATTTTTTAAATTTATAAATTAAGTTTTTTTTTTTTTTTTCATATGTCATAGCATCAGCCGGGACGCGAACCCACAACCGTCTGCAACCAACTACTTGCTTGCAAGTGGCTGCGATGATCTCTTGGCTAACAACTCTTGACTAAATTAAGTTTATTTACATTAAAACCTTATACAAGATTATTACATATTTACAAAACTGGTTTATATTAAAATCTGTAAAGAAATCAAAGATAAATACAAATGAAATTTATTAAATTAGTTTAAATATTGCAGCTAATTCAAAGTTTTCATAACTGATGTCATATCAAATTTATAATTTCTAAAGAAATAAATTATTTATTATTTATCCTAATTAATACAATAATCTATCTTTTTTATTTCATCACAAAAATAATTATATACTTTTTTTACATATTTTTTTTAAAAAAGTGACTACAGATTTTACCTTTTAACTAATCTTTTTTTGTTTTGTTTTATGCTTAGCTAAAAGAAATTAATTATGCTTCCAGTAACAGTTTGTTAGCATATATAAGTCAAATTTAAGAAGGTGGTCTTTCAGAAAGTGTCACAAAAGAGTGGTATTTAATATGCATGCATGTAATACATAATATTATAGAAAATTCATTTATTTTTTTAATGAAATTTTAAAATTGGTAATGAAACTTAATATATATATATATATATATTTATTCTTTCTATTTTGCTACATTACTATATCATTGTAAATAATAGTCAATTTTCATAGAAATTTTCAATTTTATATAATAGCTAGTAACAACCTATTATTTAATTTATTGCATAGGTTAAGATACCTTGTTTTTTTAATATTAACATTAAGTTAGTTTATTTTAAAACAATATAATTCAAGTTATAAATTTGGAATATAAAATGTGATGTATTTTAAAATAAAAGTGAAGGATGACTAAAATCACATAAGATAGTTTCAAAACAGTAGTCAAAATGATTAAAGTTAATATTTTTGTACTTATTCATAGACAAATTAAAAATTGTTATTTATTTATTATTTTAAATTATTTAAATAATGATAAAATAAATAAAAAATGTGTGTGTTGATAAAGGTGCATATATATTCATGTAACAAATAATTAAATGTTACTTCCTTTTTCTTAATTTGATTTATTACTTGTGTAAATCAAATATTATATTTTATTTAACTGTATCAGTTTTATAAAAGTGTCTAAAATTAATTATTATTGTAACATTAATGATAAATTTTTATGTATCAAAATTTAAGTTAAATAAAAAAGTGTTTTATTAAAAGATACATTTAAATGTTGCATTAAAATAAAAATTAATACAAATATATTATTTAATAATATTCATTATAAAATCATTTTAAAAGACTAGACAAAAATAATTAATATGTAAATTTTAGAAAGTGTCTGGTTTAATTGACCAATTAAGAAACTTTCAGGGAAATAGAACTGCATTATTTTTGTTTTTAAATCTAAGTTTAAATTTATTATAAATTTTATTATATTGACTTTAAAATATAGTAACAATAACTTGTAAAACTATGGAAAGTATATTATGAAGTGGAATAGAAAATAAGTTATTCTCATTGATATAATACAGGCTCTACTAGAAATCCAAGGAAATGGAAGGAAATAATCTATTTCAGAAGATAAAACTATATTTGATTAAAAAGCTTTGCAGAATATCAAATCATTTTGCCTACATAATGATGCAAAGGTTACATAAAGAATTTATATTTATTCATTTTCATATGCTAAATGATAGAGAACATATTCTATTAACATTAACAATTAGCAATGATAAAAATAATGATTTTTATTATTCAGGAGAAGAATTCTAAAATGTTATAATATTACTAACAAGTAGCATTAAAGTTATTAGCACTTTAAATGTGAATAATATTGTAGAAAACTCTAAAATTTCATGTCTACTAAAAACATTATTGAAATTAATATATTAAATGTGAATGATTTGGAAAAAAAAACTCTCTAAAACTTATAATTGTATAATGAATATTTTAATGCTAAATGAAATGAAACTTTTAAAATTTGATGTCTTATTAAATAATAAAAACATATTTTTTAACATGAAGAAATTTGTTTTTATTAATGATGAAAGAAGAGTGAACTTTTATTACAATAATTTTTAATGTTATTGATAATTTACATTTCTCTGTGATTTCTTTCATGTTTTTTATACAAGCTAAACAATGGAGAAAAGAGCATGGATGGAAGGGGAGAAAAAAATATTTCTGTTGGAGTAACTAGTCATCATAGAAACTAGTGAATATATTCTATTCTGTTCAAACATTGGAAGAAAACTTTTTTATTATAACATATAATATAGTCTGTAAGTTAATATTAATTACTTATAATTATTTATTAATATTTTATAAGTTGTAAGATTTAAATATTTTAGAATTTTTTTAAAAATAAATTAGAGAATAAAAATTAAAATTTTTCTTCTTTTTGTTTATTATGATTCTATAATATCAAAAGTTATATTAACCAGCAGATCACCAACAATAATCATAAGAGTATTATGATTAATATAACTTTAATTACTATTATTTAGTATAAGACATTATAGAATATTAAAAGTAAATAAATAATGATAGAAGAACATATTTTTGAAAAATATAGAATATAATAATGTATAAATTGTCTACATTATTGATATGTTTTAGTATGGAATTATTAAGAAATATTTTAATAGTCACAAAGTTCACTGTGAAGAATACTATCTTATAATCGTAAATAATGATAAAGCAAAATGCAAATTATTTACTTCTCTTATAAGTATTTTTTTTTAATGTTAGCTTTAAATTTTATAATCTGTTAAATATTTTTAATAAATATAATATTTGTATTGTTCTTAAAATGTTGTATTAATATTGTAATAAACTGTTAATATTGTTTTATCATTAACAAAGTGTCTATAGTCTCTTTTCTTGTTATTTTCAAGTCATCATGCATAATTCTAACCACACATGCCTTGTAGTAATTAAAATATTTGAATATTATTGTACATAAACTAAATGAAATAATGAATAATAAACACATTGTCATTGTTAAAGATATTATATATTGAATCTAAAAATTAAGTAATGTAATTTTTTTTTTTATCTGACTCAATGATTATAGTAAAGACTGATATCTGGAATGCCATATTAAAATAAAATGATTGGATTTTAATACAGAGTAATAATAAATTATTTAAAATTTATTTATGATAATAAATAGGGATCATTACTAGTTTATAATTTTAATGTAGTTTTAGTCTAGTTTACAAGTAAATTAATTAATGATTTTTAAAAATGAAGAATTAGTGAGTATATTTGTTTCTTGATTATTTATTATATTTATATAGCTTTATGTATGTAAAATCCCTCATTACATTTTGTTATATCATTTTATTTATTTATTTTAAAAAGTAATAATAATGATCTGAGATTTTAATTGGATTATAAAATATTAGCCAAAGGGAGATAAAATTAATTTAGATAAAAGTATATAAAATAGTGTTATAGTTAAATTTAATTTAAGAAGTGTTAATATTAAATATAATTTATTTTTCTTAAGTGTGAGTCATGGAAGTTCTATTAATATTTTAGTGAAATAGTGCATATTGATATTCCTATGCCACTGAGAATATACTTTTTAGATACCTTACTGGATGATTTAAATAGTAATGTCTCTTAATTTGTAGTGATAAATTATTAAATAATTTATTAGGACTGGTGTAATTTATATTAGATATGCATTACTACAATTTTCCATGTAGTAAGATGGCTAAACTAGAGTGGACATTATTATTAGTAATAGTAGGGTACAGCATACATATATAATATTGTATTTTTTTTATATAAAATGTTTTTAAAAAAAACATTTTTTTCAAAGAAACAAAAAGCAAAAAAAAAATCATATATGAGATTTATTTGATATTTTTAAAATAAATTGTTAAAAGGCTTTCAATTTTCTCTGTCCAGTAAACAATTTTCTAACTAATAATGTGCTTGTTTTATTCTTGCATAATATATGTCCTTCATGATTGGAATTATATTAATATTTTTTCAACATTGATAGAAATGTACTTTTTCTCCGTTTTTAGCTAAAAAAATATATCTTAACTTTATATACTATTTTATATATAAAACTAATTGTACACAAAATTTGAAAAAAAAAAAATTAAAAACTACAATAATTGTTTCAATATGTTATTCTTTTAAATATAATCTATTAATGTATATTATTTAATTATAAGGATCATAAAAGTCTAAATCGTTATCAACACTTTCTGGTAAATAAACTACTCTATAATAATGTTATTATTTCAATTATATATATTTCTCTATTTAATGATTGAAAGCATTATGAATATTTTTCAACTCTGATAGAAATATTATAATTGGATTAATTTAAAGTATACAAATTAAACTGTGTTTAATTATCATAATCAAAGTGTTAAAAGTGAGATGCTGTCTGCAGCCTAGTATAATTAATTATGAGATTAATTACTCTTAAGTTCCCTATTCCATCTGCTTGATAAATTAATTTCACTCAGAATTCCAACAATGTTGACAAATGATATAGTTATAAACATCAGAGCTACCAAGAATAGATGGATTCATTCTATTCTTGATTCCTTTGTTCAACATTTAGAGCGCTTTTAAGTCATAATCTGGGGGAGGATGATTAACTGCTTTTGTTCACATATACATGGAGTTATTTTAGTTTATATATATTGTAACGATATATAAATATGTCGTTACATTAATTTAAAATAAAAACTTAAAAGTTTGCAAATAAAAGTAAAAAACTAAACGCTAAAATTAAAATGTTTGTTAAACATATATACATTCGCACAGATGCCAAACTTTAAAAATATTTTTTTTTAAAAAACAAATAAATAAGTATTTGAACGTACTTTTTTATAAAAAAAAAGTACAAGATTTAAAAATAAAAACAGGTATTAATTAATTCTTGTAATCTGTAAATGGAAATGATTGTTTATAAATTGTTTGAAAAGCAAGCTAGACTTGGGCTCTTGTATAATTAAAATGATCTGATGAAAGATAGATAAGAAAATAAAGAGAAATTAGCTTGACCAATGGAAGCACTAAGCCTTGGCTCGGACCCTAATGAAAGTGATGGATTAGTGATGTTTTGTTGATTGAATCCGTGTGGATAATATAAAAAGGGAAATACAGTTTTTTCTAAAGAGTTCCAGCATTTTGTGTTTGAGAGATGTGGTAGGACGCACATACCACACTCTATTTTAAAAAAAAATGAAAAGACTGTGATACCTTGAACCAGATATTGCCATCTCCAGAACACTATCTTCCAATGGAGGCATCACGGAAATTAAAAGCAGAAACCTGGACTCTTCTACCGTGAGCTATGAACTTTAAAAATTAACAACAACAAAAAAAAGTAATTAAGAACTTTCATCAATGTTTTTTTTTTAAAGATTCAGCTAATTTAAATTTTAAAATGAACTCTTATTTGATTTTCAAATTAATAATTGATTGTTTAAATTTATATAGTTAAGTTTTGCTAAAATCATTTCCATTTTATTATTATTATTTGTAGTAATATTTATTGTAGAAATTATTAAATGCATTACATTTAAGTTGGGTATAGACATTGCAGAGATTCATTAGCGGTTGATTATGTTGTGGTTTTCACAGTTGATTAGAATATATAGGTCAACGATGCCACTGCGGTGTCTTATGATTAACACCAAAGGGTCTCCTGTATTCCCTCAGCAATTGATGTTATCGATTGACTTTGTATTTTGATCGGTTGTGTTTAATTTGGAATGTTTTTGACCATGTAATCTGTGCAGCCGATCTATACTTGACATTATAAAACAAATTGTATAAAAATAATCTGTGCAAACGTATTTAAATGTTAAATTTAAGTCGGGCGTGAATGGCTATATAGTTTTGGAAAGTTATATTAAGGGAGGGTAATCTTAGGTTATTCATTTCATAGTTGAATTGGTTCAATGGATTGAATATATTTGTGTAATTGTAGATGTAGTTTGAGATCCGCTACGGTCAGGATTATATATATACGCCACACACCTTCTGTTTGCCTATGATGGGTTTGTAAGATGGCAAAGGACCGCAGTCCATTCCTATGGAGTTTTATGTTTATTGTTCTACTCGCCAACAGATGTAACATTCCTGTTGGTGGAAAGACAATGTCTTCTCTAATTCTACTTACTGATCAGATGTACATTCCTGACAGTATAGTATGTTGTGTTGTCGTATTTTCATGCTACATTGAATACATAAAGGTATCAGATGGATTGGCACCGGTTTGATTGTGAAATTTGTTGCCTAATGTTAAATCAGGGAAGAATATTTTCTTTTCAAATGCAGATCTATGTAGTCTATTCATACTCAACTCACTAAATAAATATTAAACTCATGGTTGTAATTTACTTAAATGTAAAACTAAAGATTAATAGAAAAATCTAAAATGTTGAATTTATTCCTCAAACTTTAAATGTTATTTTATATGTGTGTAAATAAATATTTTTATGTGTTAATTTCTGGCAGTGGCTTTTATTTATTTATATTTAAGATATAAATTAAGATATAGATTTTTATCTCTGCATCTCCAATGAGCTAGTGACTTGGGCTAACGATCTAGAATATTTAAATAAAGTGGAATCTTAACAGTGTGTATCTGCCTACTCTATAAATTTTTCTAGGTTTAAATGCCTAGATGGCGCCCCATAGAGCAGATATCTTAGTTTGCGGTTTGATTCGATCTTCACTTTGTTTTCGATAGTTATAACTGGTGCCCAACATGGGGCCGATCTTTAATAAACATGAGTGCCCTGAGAATTTTAAAAGTGAATCATGCCCGTAGTATTTTTTCTGAAATTAGTATAAATATATTTGTTGTATTAACGTAAGATTATACTTGGAATTTTGTCTTAAAGTTACTGCCAGTAAGAAAAATTGCGCATATGTAAAAATAAATGCGAGGAATAAAACGTAATAATAAATATAAATCTTTTTTTTTTTAAAGTCTTGTTAAATTAAAATCTAATTGTTCAACTTGCCTAAGTAATAGTTAAAGGTAGGAGAAATGAAACTTGGAAGAGAGGGGCAGAAATTTAGCTGGTAATAGGGAATCAACAGTCAACATTTTTTTTAATCATTATATTTGTGTGTAATTACTGTTTTGTCTTTTAAAAAAAAAGTTTTGTCCTTTTGAAATTTTCATATATAATCAATTTGTGTAATGAAATTACTAACACTAAGTAAGGTCTTTTTTTTTAATGTTTTTTTTGTTTTTTGAGGAAGTTTATTGATATGTAACAATATATAAATATGTCGTTACATTAATTTAAAATAAAAACTTAAAAGTTCGCAAATAAAAGTAAAAAACTAAACACTAAAATTAAAATGTTTGTTAAACGTATATACATTCGCACAGATGCCAAACTTTAAAAATATTTTTTTTTAAAAAACAAATAAATAAGTATTTGAACGTACTTTTTTATAAAAAAAAAAGTACAAGATTTAAAAATAAAAACAGGTATTAATTAATTCTTGTAATCTGTAAATGGAAATGATTGTTTATAAATTGTTTGAAAAGCAAGCTAGCTTTGGGCTCTTGTATAATTAAAATGATCTGATGAAAGATAGATAAGAAAATAAAGAGAAATTAGCTTGACCAATGAAAGCCCTAAGCCTTGGCTCAGACCCTAATGAAAGTGATGGATTAGTGATGTTTTGTTGATTGAATCCGTGTGGATAATATAAAAAGGGAAATACAGTTTTTTCTAAAGAGTTCCAGCGTTTTGTGTTTGAGAGATGTGGTAGGATGCACATACCACACTCTCTATTTAAAAAAAAATGAAAAGACTGTGATACCTTGAACCAGCTATTGCCATCTCCAGAACATTATCTTCCAATGGAGGCATCACGGAAATTAAAAGCAGAAACCTGGACTCTTCTACCGTGAGCTATGAACTTTACAAATTAACAACAACAACAAAAAAGTAATTAAGAAGTTTCGTCAATGTTTTTTTTTTTAAAGATTCGGCTAATTTAAATTTTAAAATGAACTCTTATTTGATTTTCAAATTAATAATTGATTGTTTAAATTTATATAGTTAAGTTTTGCTAAAATTATTTCCATTTTATTATTTTTATTTGTAGTAATATTTATTGTAGAAATTATTAAATGCATTACATTTAAGTTGGGTATAGACATTGCAGAGATTCATTAGCAGTTGATTATGTTGTGGTTTTCACAGTCGATTAGAATATATAGGTCAACGATGCCACTGCGGTGTCTTATGATGAACACCAAATGGTCTCCTGTATTCCCTCAGCAATTGACATTATCGATTGACTTTGTATTTTGATCGGTTGTGTTTAATTTGGAATGTTTTTGACCATGGAATCTGTGCAGCCGATCTATATTCGACATTATAAAACAAATTGTATAAAAATAATCTGTGCGAACGTATTTAAATGTTAAATTTAAGTCAGGCGTGAATGGCTATATAGTTTTGTAAAGTTATATTAAGAGAGAGTAATCTTAGGTTATTCATTTCGTAGTTGAATTGGTTCAATGGCTGGGATATATTTGTGTAATTGTAGATGTAGTATGAGATCCACTGCGGGCAGGATTATATATATATATATATATATATATGCCACACACCTTCTGTTTGCCTATGGATGGGTTTGTAAGATGGCAAAGACCGCAGTCCATTCCTATGGAGTTTTATGTTTATTGTTCTACTCCCCAACAGATGTAACATTCCTGTTGGTGGAGAGACAATGTCTTCTCTAATTCTACTTACTGATCAGATGTACATTCCTGACAGTATAGTATGTTGTGTTGTCGTATTTTCATGCTACATTGAATACATAAAGGTAGCAGATGGATTGGCACCGGTTTGATTGCGAAATTTGTTGCCTAAGGTTAAATCAGGGAAGAATATTTTCTTTTCAAATGCAGATCTATGTAGTCTATTCATACTCGACTCACTAAATAAATATTAAACTCATGGTTGTAATTTACTTAAATGTAAAACTAAAGATTAATAGAAAAATCTAAAATGTTGAATTTATTCCTCAAAATTTAAATGTTATTTTATATGTGCGTAAATAAATATTTTTATGTGTTAATTTCTAGCAGTGGCTTTTATTCATTTATATTTAAGATATAAATTAAGATATAGATTTTTATCTCTGCGTCTCCACTGAGTTAGTGACTTGGGCTAACAATCTAGAATATTTAAATAAAGTGGAATCTTAACAGCGCGTATCTGCCTACTCTATAAATTTTTCTAGGTTTAAATGCCTAGATGGCGCCCCATAGAGCAGATATCGTAGTTTGTGGTTAGATTTGATCTTCACTTTGTTCTCGATCATTATAATATATATATATGAAATACAGGCATACTTCATTTACTCGGAGTTTAATTGTAATTATAGGAGATTTGAATACAGACATTCAATTTCCCTTCAGCTTTTTACTCTATCTCAATGCAATGGTACACATGATTACATGCATGTGTAAAAAATAAATGATCTCTAATATATGTATTTCAGGCACTGATTATATATGTGTGTGGGAGATGATATGGACCAATTGATGAGTGATGGTTCAGGACAAAATACATATATTGGAGATCATATATTTTTTTATATGTGTGTGGTCATGTGTATCAGTAGTTTGACATAGAGTGGATAGCTGAAAGAAGCTTAAAATCTGGATTCAAATCCCCTATATATAATGCTGAATATCTTTCATCTGTAACATATATTGTGTTATTTTATTATAAATAATCATAAGCAAAAAATTTGTAGTTTACAACATTTGTAACTACACAAATATATGTAAACATATAGCTAAATCCATCCATGTATATTGTTGTTGAGATTTTAGATGGATCAAATTGAATATTGTTCTAGTAATGAAATTTACTTATGTGGTATCAGAAACAATACAATATCTTTACTTTAAATGATTATTAAATTTCCAATTTTGAATTGATAATCATATGATTAAGAAAATATCTTTATCCAATGAAGCTCAGAAATTAATCAGAAGTGAGAGGCACAACATTAGCAAATTACAAACTGAATTTGAAACTTTTTTTTTTGTATATATATATTTTTTGAACAGATAGTTTTTTTTTCAACAAAAACTCAGAAATGGATTGCAAGTTAGAGATGAATATTAGTAAACAATAATATGCATTTAAAATTAATATCCTTTTTGATTAATACATCTTATATACATTTTCCATAAAATCATGATGTAAAAAATCTCATAGTTTTAAGTCCAGATTATCATATAAAACTAGCTTTTCCACTTCTGATTTATATCTGATTTGCTATTGAATAAAAATATTTTTTTAATCATGTAGCATGACAAATTTGAAATTAGTTTTAGAGTCTAATTTGTAAATTAAACTAAAAGGCTTTGCAACAGTTGTATAAGAAACCCCACTATCTGGTCAATGCTAGCTGTGATTTAGTCAAATGCTCTTCGTAACAGTTCATAACTACAATCAAACTCAATGAAAAATGTTCTACATAAGCATATGTTTCCATTGTGGTATTAATTTGAGAATGGATACAGTTGATATCAAAGAAACAATATACACCTCATATTTACAATGATTCTTGATAAGAAAAATATTATTTAAGTATCTAATCCAAAAGTATACTTTGCATAAACAAATTAGCAGGTATTCCTGAGAGAATAGAATCAATTTAAGTACTGAACATTAATTTAAAATGTCACTCCTTAAGCATGAAATATGTGTTTAAACAGCAATATTTAACAAAAATGGCAATATGTTCCAATAGAATGTAATAATAATACATATTATATTTAAAGTTTTATTGATTGAAATATTTGTAAGCAAATTGGACATTGCAGAAGTATTAATTTTTTTAATGTAGAATATAAATATATCAAATTTTTATGTATAATTTAAAAAATAATATTATAGATTGTATACAAATCACCTTACAGGTGATGGCAAGTATAGTTTAATGTTGTTGTTTTTTTTTTTTGATAGTTCTTGGAGTCTGGAAAAACTAAATGATTTTGTCTGAGAAATATTTTGGTTTATATTATAACTTGATGTTTTTTTTTCAAAATAAATAATAGCTTTTGATGTTTTTTTTTAAATAAATAATATGATTTCTACATAACTATTGGTATTTAGTATAGCTAGATTTTATTGCTGTATGTATGAATCATTACTGATTCATACCAATGTTGTTTCCCTTGTTTTCTGGAAATAGTGATTTTATTTATTTAAGACAAGCCTGTCTCTCTTTGAGAGATTATTGGTAGAAAGTAAATATTTAAAAAAAAAAACCAATAAAAATCATACTTTTCATTACCATTTGTTTGATGTGCTACTGCTTGAAGCAGCTTTATAATATGTTTTGTTTAACAAAAAAGATATTCCTTATCCAGGTGATAGCAAATGTTATCCAGCTAAAATTTTGGTAGAATACAGAGAGATGAACCCAGATAATATATCTTTTATATGTGTTACCTATGGAAATTTTTATTTTCATATATAATTATGTAAGTACATAAGTACAAAAAAAGTAAATTGCCCATTCATAGCCTAGAATGAAAGATGAGTATTAAAAGTTTTCATTCTTTGTACTTTTCTCTAGCTTAAAAAATACCTAGGTACCTATTTAATTATTAATACTAATATTTAAATGCATAGATAGATTTTTTAAGGATTGGTTAACTGGGAATTTTTCTAGAAATTTAAAAAAAATAAAGTTAAACCATGTCCAAGGATAATTCTAGATTACAACATAACAGAAAAATGCATTAGTAATATCTTTGCAATAAAGTTCTATACAATCTTATATATGCAAACTGAATTGTAATAAAGATGAAGTACCTTTATTTAAATAGAACTCTATAGGTTAAATACTATATGTAAGCATTATTGAAAAGTCTTTAAAACTGAAATAAAATTAACTAAATTATCTAGAAATTCTAATTTTTATTCAAATAAATTTTTGAACTAAATTGTCATCGTCTGTTATTTACAATATGACAATAGTATCTAAACATATCTGTATTAACATTCCAAACATTTGGCATGTTTATTTGCATGAAAGGTTTTTAATAAATATTTTATCAATGGTTAGTTATTGATCTAAGCCATTTACAGTTTAATAAAAAGCAACCATGCAGCAAAATATAGAGGGATGTATGATAGAATTAACTAGAAAATAATGAAAACAAATATGTGCATGTGACAATTAAACTTTTTTTGATAAAATAATTTAAAGAACTAAAAAAAATGAAATGTAACTGAACAAAAAATATTTCTAAAAACGATAAAATAATTAATTCCTTTTACTGGTTTCCAATACATATTAAGGTAGAAAAAAATGGGTAAGATGAATTAATAAAATAAAAAGATACTGTACATAAAAAATTAAAATAACTTAAAGATCTTTATCCCATATTGGGACAATAAATGATAAAGTAAAAACAAACACCAATTCTGAGAAATGGTTTCTACCTTTTCCTTTACTTTTTTTTAGAAGGTCATTGGAGAGGCTTATTGATTGCAGGTAAACTATTTAAAGGTGTTCATCTTAGAAACATATAAAACTTACATGACGTAATGCCATCTCAAATCCCAGTGTTTGGAACTAACATTAAAAGATACTATATCACATCAACCATAGTCAGTTTTCTCACATGAAGATTTCATCAGTTCAGATCAATTTCATATATATGTTGAAATGTAAATTTTAAATATTATAATATATTTTGTTTATCTTTAGGTAAAAAGTTAATAGCCGAATGCTGTTTTAAATTTTAATAAACATGCCACTTGCTTAATAATTGCTACTCTATCACACACTCAAACACACACACACACATATATATATATATCATTTATTATTTACATTCATTACTTTTGATAATGAGAGATTTATGTTTTAAATATACGTAAATAATTTTAATATGGACCAATAAACAATAATACTAATTATCATCATCATCTTATGGCTTTATTGCTCGAGAATTCATAAGAAGTTTGAGTTTGAGAAGTGCTAGCACTGGAATCAATTCTAGGACCATATATCATTAATAATATAAAGTAAAAATAAATACATATACTATTAATCTCCGAGTGAAAAGAGGCATTTTAATTAAATACATAGTTATAGTTCCTTGAAAAACACTGAGTCAATAAATGTACATATTTTAAAATGATTCCAGAAAAGAAGTTAACAATGATATTGTTTTTTTTTAAATATATTAGGAAATAAAAGTAGTTAAAATAATAATGATAAAGAGTATACTTGTACGTAATAACATTTTACTTGCAGATATACTTATCAATTTATCATTTTCTTTTTAAGTCCATGTTTTATGTAATTTTGGAGATTATAATTTTTTGCTATTTTCTTGTTTATCCCTTCTGCTTATTCATTTGAAACAGCAGTCTGTTTATCTGATTAATTTGTCTTTCTTTGTTAGTATTTTCGTTGTTTGTTTTGTAAAAGTGAATTGAACTAATGATAAAAAGTGGCTTGGTAACAATATTAAAAAAACAATTTAAGTTTAATTTTCTAAACAAAGTGAAATTGCTGTTAAAGTGTTTAAAGTATATACAAATAATATATTAAATAAGAATTATTTATTTATGAATGACTCATAAATAAGGAATAAAAACAATATATAAATTTTCAAAAAAAGAAAGAAAATAAAAGTAAAATAGATTAAATAATACAGGGGAAAAATTGTAATGTTGCAGATTAAAAAAAAGATAACATCAAAAAAATTGATAAGATTCTAGCAGCTAATAAACATAATTTTACGTATATGCTTTATGATTAAGGATATCAATAAATATTCAAATGCTCAATCTATAATTGTTCTTTATAAATTAGACGTGCTAGAGTTATTTAAATAGATTTGTAAATATCACTCTCTTACACCAATACATGCTACTAATAAAATTAAAAAAGATCAATCCAAGAGCCTCATTTAAATGTTTATTAAAATAATTTTCAGTCAGATTTAATTGAATCACTGACTGTACTCATATGACAGAATACTATTTGCAAGTTCATTATAATGATTTTGATTTCATTTTAAGATTATTATTTTATAAATAAAAATGCATAAATATAACAAACCTAGAGTTAAAATTATAAGATTTGACATATCACTACTAAATATATAAAACAATTACTAGCTATAGCTAATATATTCAATTAACTCACATAGACCCTAAGCTTGCTATAGCTAATATTTATTGTATATGTTTAGTATTGAGATATTGAATTTTGTAAGATTACCTGTCATTTAATTATATTACATGGAATTTGTATTTGATTTGTATAAAAACTTATTTGAATTCAGATGTCAGTTAACATATTTATTGATGTTATGAAGTTCTATTGAAGGATATTTAGAAGAAAAAAGCAATACCCAAAACTTGAAAGAACAAATGAAAATAAAATAAATATAGTATTAATGTATATTCTGGAAGCAAAAAAAAAATTCACGATAAAAAACATATTATGCAAATTTGTTTTAAATCAAAAAAATATTTTTAAGTCTAAATTGTTGTTTAAAAAAAATACTATAAATATAAAGTAACATTAGTAAGTTTTGAAATTTAAATATGAATGTTTCTCAGAAAGTTTGTGGTGTATTATATTTGTATTAATATGTTGAATTATTTCATCATCTAGCAGAATTGTTAAATAGTTTTAAAAAACTTCAAATTTTATATTTTTTTCAAATAAATTACTCTTATAATAATACACTTGCTAATGTAGACAATAATAATTAGAATACTATTTTTCTTTTGGACCTAATCAGTGACTGTTTAGTATAAAAACTGAAACAGTAATTTACAGATTCATGACGACTGACTTTAAAGTGATGATCTGACGATATGGATTATTTTCAAAAAATCATTAATACATGAGTTGATGACAATAATACAACATATGACTACCTAGATGTGATTTTTTCTTTTCAGCAAATTCATAACAATTTGAATGTAGCACATATTTATATACAATGTTATAAAATACTTTATTAAATACTTATTTTAGATTTATTACATTTAAATGAATAATAATAAAAATATGAAGTTTTTTTTTATGTGTCAAAGCGTCGGCTGGAAAGCGAACCCCGGGACAACTGCTTGTAAGGCAACTATGCTAACCACTCGACCACCAAAAGTATGATGTTTATATTTGAATAAGATAATTTTAGTGAATAAAATTGTTGAATAAATTTTATTGATACTAATAAGTTTTTAAAGGATAAATATTGGTAAAGAGGAAGAATTAAAATTTGAATTAAAAAATAAATATGAATTAAAATTAAAGTAGAACGATACACAAGGGAAATAAAAATAATTTATTTGGAAAAAAAATGTATAAAATAAAAGGAATTAGTTGTTTGAAATTCATATTAACTGCTCAACAACTAATTAAACACTGAAAGCAATATCAGGCTCTGTTTTAATATATTTATGTTGTGCTTAATTTATATTAAAATGATTTAACATCATTTACAAATTTTATATTTCTCTTTAAAGACATGGAATTTAAATATAGATACTCTACATAAAAATAAAAGGGATATAGATATTAAACATTGCTCAGAAATGCAATAAATCTATAAAAAAATGTTAAGCATATTCTTTTAAATCTATATCCATGCACAATTTATATATGTACAGAAAGGTAATTGTTTTTTTTAAATATATAGTTGGTAATTGTTCTCTACCTCGTCACCAAACAAGAATTGGTGATTTTTTTCTCAAATATTATAAATGTAAAATAAATTGCATGATCATGGATAAATAAATTTCACATAAATTCAAAATGATCAAAATAAATTTGGATTAACATATTACTGCAACATAGTTTACCTTCTTCAATTAATCAACACTCCAGGTATCTGTTTGTGGGTCTATCCTAATATTAAAATTTAGAATTATAAAGTCTATGATTAAATGCAGTTCTTTTATTAATTGTCAAGTTAAACAATATATATATATATATATATATATATATATGTTTAACTTGACATATATATATATATATACATCTGACCGTCACTATATATATATATATATATATATATATATATATATATATATATTCTAAATACAGATTTTATAAACTATTGCAAGGTATAATCAATTTGGACTTCCATTATGACAGTATTTATGGTAATATAGTTCTTTCAATTAATATTATAATAATTATTTTAATCCAAAAGTGTGGTTTAATAATATAAAATAGTAGGCAAACTTTGAAAGAGGGTTCATTTTTATATCTTTTCTAGATGTGAAAATGGTGAGGGATTAAAAAAATAGACTAAAAGTGATTTTTTTTTAAAAATTTATCTAATCTGCCATGAATTTCAGGTTTATTAAATAATAACAAATATTTTATTGTATTAATATTATTGAAAATATATTAATTTTCATAAATAAAACAATGTTTAGTGTAACCTGTTTAGTGTCTGAGCATAAAATACTGCTTGTAATAAAAAATATTGCAGCAAAAAGAAGTTTAGTCCATAAGGTAGATTAGATGGGCACACATTTTTTGTATATCTTACATAGTTTGCCCAATGAATTTACTATTATGTAATTGCAGCTTATGTTCCAGTACAAATTTCATATGGTTAAAAATGTTTTACTTTCTATTAGATGGAAAAAATAATATTGTTTTTATTTTGTTTTTGGAAGATTTTAATGCATATATTAAAAAAATGTGAATATTTTAATTATGATATTGAAAATAAGGGTAATATTTTTATAGCCTCATATTATCTGCTAGTAGTGAATTTTAGCATATTATTTAGTGCCTATAGTCTTTAATTCCTAAATAATATTTTGGGGGTAATTTGATACAGTTTTACAAAAAATTAATAATCCCATTTATATTATAAAGTTTATCACAATGACATAACTGCTTTCATAGGGAATGTGTGACTAAGGATAGTACAGAATAAATATCTACAATTAGTTACAATATTAAAATTTTTCAAAAATAAAAGTTTAGTGCATTAAGTGTTGAAAAATAAAATAAAAATCAGAAGATGGCACTTGCAAATATATTTTTGACCATTGATTAGTTCATATAGTTTTTACAAAATACATCTTTAATGGATTTTATTCTTTGCTTCTGCTTTTTGCTCCTGTACTTGAGATCACTAAGTTTATTAATAATTAGCTGCAGACAAAAGGTTTGGGAACAAATGTTATTAAAAATGTCTGCAATTAAGTTTTTTATTTTTATATATAGAGCGGATTTGAACTCAGACTTTCAAACCCCCAGAAATCCATATTTTCTACAACTGATATGCATCACTACATATATGTGAAAAAGATCAATGATCCCAAATACACATACTTGATGCTGAACCACCACTCATCAGTTAGTCCAGATCACCATCCCATATATATATATATATATATATGGGATGGTGATCTGGACTATGTCCATTATAGTTTGAATATATATATATATATATATATATATATCTTCAAACTTTAATGGACAAGCTTCTCTCCAGCTCTTCAGCTATCCATATAATTGAAAATCTAAAGATGAAATGCTCAAAGTTCTTATTGAAGCATAATATTATTGTCATACCCAGGTTGACATTAAATCAATCTGACACTTCACACATAGAACCTTAATATGTCCGTTTAATTATACAAAAGGGGGTGGGCAGAATACAGGCTGAATATGTAACATTTAAATATAACTAAACCAAACGACCACATACATGATCTTTAATATACATATTTCATGATGAGTGCAGCATGAAATATATATATTGAAGACCACTGATGTTTTTCACATATATGTGGTCAAGTGTGTCAGTTGTATAAACAGGGATTGGAAAGCTGTGGAAAGTTTGGAAGCCTGAGTTCAAGTTCCTTATAATTACATTAGATTTAATATATATATATATATATATTGTACCAGTCAAAATAGTATGCTCACTTAACAAGATTCAAATCCTAAGCAAAAGTACCTCAAATCCGATCATGCTCGAGATACACAGGTCTAGAGCAGTCCTCAATTCTAACCTATTTGCCTATTCTTCGAATCTCTGACCCAATGAACAACAATTCTGATGACACAGTACAATTATTTTAAATTCGTGCCCAGAAGCAAAGCAAAGTGGTAGAGCATAAGATCAGACTGATGATGATGATCGAGGTCGGAGTAGCCCAGTTATTACATTATTATAGTTATTTATTAATGCTAAGCTCTTAGCTAAAGAAAATAGTTCTAAATATTAACTTGAAACTAATAATTGAACGACAAACCAGGATTTACATGAAATAGATATATTTCTTAAATATTAAACAAACGCATATATATATATTACAAAAGATTTAGGAAACTTATATATATTTTACCAAATAGTTTCACGCTTGGGACAATATTATTTATTTACAAGACTTGGGAATTTGTTGTATAAAATCCCCTCTATCACTCATTTAATAAATATAATTTTACAGATACAATTTTATAATGTTTTATAACTTATGCGGAGATAATAAGCTAATTAAAGAAAACTTTTGCTACGGAGCGTTGTGGATGCCGAAATTAAATATAAAAGATCGTGACAGTTTTAGCAGTAAATGATTTATTTGATAACAGGCAAGATATATGATTTCAATCATGTATTTCTTAGGAGAACCATTATTTATACTTTTATTCGCATTGTTTGGAAAAGACGTCTTTTAGAAATAAGAAACAAACAATACGCTTTATTTGCGAAAGTAAGTTATGCAATCATTAATATAAATTAGATTTATGTCTATAGGAATCGATAACGGTTTTTAAAAGAAAGCATCTTAACTCAATGAACTAAATGTATTTTTACGAAATGAATCATTATCTTTAACATATCATTGCGACTTACTAAAGGTTTAGATGGACGGATGATCAAATTCAAGAGCAAATTAATGGTACTAGCATACAATAACGGAATAAGGCCTCATGGCGATTGGATATTTTATCATTTAAAAGAATATTTGAGATGAACTTAGATTTTATATGTCCACGCTTTCTGATGGAGCGATATCGAAGGAGAGGCTGAGTTTGAGACCTCAGAACATTATGTACTCCCATCTGCAGCACATAATCCTCATAAACCTTACATTCCACAGAGAGTAGTGTCTCTGAACGAATGATTTTGAAAATTAGGATGGGAGCTTCATACTTCCGATGCCCCAATGACAAAGCAATCAAGAAATGGAAAGATAAAATATCAGAATAAAAGAAAATGTATGCCAGCAACGTTTATATAATTTTATATTATTACTTAAAGTTTGGAAAGGGTCTAACCTCTTGCGCAATAATCTGTTTTAAATTCTGAGTCATTTAACAAATCATAATGAATAATAACTTTTATTTATATTATTAAGCTAATAAAATTTATATTTGAATTGGATTCCCATATACGTATTAAATAAAGAATTAGCCCTTCAGGCAGTGGTAAGAAAAGGTAGAATTTTATATTAAGTGTTGCAATCTTTTATAAGGGCAACTAAACAACAAAATAAAATAAGCATCCACGATAAAATACTTTTAACCAACCTGGCGAATGATTTCTATTTTAAATAAACAAATGAATATAATTTTACTAATGAATTTAATTACAGTCGCGAGATTGATTGATACCGACATATTAGAAAAAATAATATATATATATATATTAAACAAAATAAATTGTATACATTTAATTGATACGCATAAAGTTATATAAATATAAATTAAGCGTGAAAGTAACATATATTTAGAATTACAGAAGTATTAATAAAGGATTATAGATTGAGAGTTTACGAGCAAAATTAGCAAAACATCACAAATGGATCTATGAATTAATTTAGCTACAAATTATAAATCACCCGTGAATGTTCGTATTAAAGCAGCTCGAAATTTCATGATTTTACCTAAGATATCAGCATAGCAGCAGGTAGGTTGGCAAATCTACGTCATCTCTTATGGCGGGTCAGATGGAATTTTTGATGGCTGGTAGACAGTTCTTTGAGAGAAGAAGAAAAAGATGCTAGATTCCACTACTCACTCTTCATCATGCAGAACTTGTGTTGGCTTCTTAAAAGTAATTAAACTCAACTAACTAAAAACTCCTCTGAACTCAACTAAAAACTGAAAGTCAACTCAAAGTAAACTAACTTCCTTTGTTCTGTGGTTCCTTTTATAACATTTTAATACCACCCAGAATGCAATTTCATATACCAACCTTATCTCTATAATCCCTTTTCAGACAACATTTAATTAACAACATGCTTTTATACAGATAAGGCTTGAAATACCATTTTTAGCTATTTTAAATCATTCGACAACAACTGATAAACGATTTGTTTTCGATCTTAATTGCGAATGACAATTTTAATTAAATGCAACAAGCTGAATTTAAACAAAGATTGCTTTAGCATTTCGAGCCTCCCCCATTCTTCTTTGTTGTCACATTAAATAGTTTAATTAAATACTTTAAATCAAAATACATATAAATATAACAAAAAAATTTACAATTATATAAAGAAAATGTTTAGTTGTCAGCAATAAACATTAATAACATTATTGCTTCATTCATATATATACACATCACGCACATTACTGTTTTACTTTACTAAATAAAAATTAATTTTACTAATTTCTCTAATGATTCGGCATGCAGTGTGTGAGTGAATAGCATATATTTATAGCAAGGTCTGAATTGTGAACTCCTAAGAGGTTAGTATAGATGGTGAAACATGAAGCATCGATGATGATTAGACATTGATTGCTTCAATATATATATATTGTAATATGGGATGAGTGAAAAATTGGTGGAAAGTAGAATTGAACTGGGGTGATGGAAACATCAGCACACGCATTCTATTTAATGAAATACAAATATCAATAATTTGAAAAATTATATATAAGTATTTAAGGGGAACATGAGATCAAGAGATCTCTGAGAACATTGAAAGATCAGCCAGCTAACTCAGAAGAGCAACTACAAGCATAATTGACCAACAGCATTATCATTTTAAAAAAATAAGTACAAGTAAATACTCGAGAGAAATAACCATTTATCATCATCATTGATGGGGATAAACAAATCAGTATAAAATAAGTACAACACACCAACAGACCATCTTGTGGCTGGATTTGAACAATAAAAAATATAAATCAACAGTCAACCTTGTGACTAGATTGGAAATCAGTCTTCTGTAGACCTGGCTACGTATTGAGCCCTTGCCACCTTTGACAATTATTTAAACATAACTTGGATGTGCCAGCTTAGTGCCCATCCATTAAAATACACCATAATCAGAAATCAAAACAATAATGCTGGGACATTAAAACATGCCTATCATCATCAATGCTCAGGCCACTTGTATTGGCCAACTATAAACTTAACTTTTAAATAAGACAAATAAAACATAGTGCATGGGCTTTAAAGAGTATTCTCTTTTGCACCAACCAGGATGATGACAATTGATCATCACTGGATGCCCCAAAAGCACTAATATACATATCCTCATTCATTATATTCATCCTGTGCATGAATCTAGCCCAGAGAACACTAGCTCTATTACTGTATGTGAACAAGAGATGATGGAATACAATTTTAACAATTAAATATAAGTTTATTAATAACAAAAAAATAAATGATTAAGGTCTTATAAGGGTTTTGATTTTGAAAAGCATACAATAATAAAAGTCATTACACTAATTTATAAGATTACTACAAAATTCAAATTATTACACTAATTGCATTATATATATATATATATCCATACACAGACTACGTTTTATAATATATGATGAAGACATTTCAATTAAACATAAAATAATTATTACATTAGTGATTTACATAATTGCTATTCAAAATTTGAATTGTTACATGGGTTTACATATATGTGCACACAGATGCACGATTTGTATTATACAATTAATCTATTTCAATTGACATTCAATAACAAACAAAAATGATTAAAATTTACATAGGTGTTAGAATTGACAATATATGCACATATACATGTGTGTGCATGAAATAACCTATTTGACTTGCTACAAAATAATTATCAAAATCTTAAATTATATAAAAATACAATAAATTATTAAAGTTTTAGTTAAATGAAATACATTTTACATAGTAGGTTTACTGAAATGCATATATATATATATATATTCTGACCTTGTAATCGTGTGTAGCTCCACTACACATCAGGCCAATCACGTTGAGGGCCATAATCTAACCGCCTCGTTCCCGCATCTCCACTTCCCCCAAAATAAATATAATATAGTGAAAATCACCTAACCGGGTTCTAGCTCTAATAATTAATGAAATATTCAATTAAATGCTTTACTAGCTCAAGTTTCTTAAAATTAATTTAGGTTCTGTTTTAAACTAACTCAAATAAATATTCAGGAATTCAAGAGACTAGAAGTGGAAATACGGGTGACAAGGTAGATTACATTGAGACAATATCCCACAGGATACCATCTCAATGGCATAAGAACACTATCCCCCCTTATACTACTATTACAAATAATAACTACGTAGTATTCTTATGACTTCCACAACTTCTAATCACTAAGACTCATTTAACAATTAAAGTATTAATCTTTTATCTCTAATAATAATAATAGTAATCATCTATCTCAACTGAAATAATCTCAGGTTCTTAAATTTATTCATATGTTAATAAACATATGGTAGCAAAATATGATAAGGGATTTTATGTCATAATCTACTACTCTGAAATTAGATTAATAATAAAACAATAATAATCACAATCTTCATTGCTTAATCCAACTAGTACAGCTTTTCTTTCATAGCAAATTTATAACCATAATAAATTAGTTAATAATCTAATATCCCCTTTTTTATCTTTAAATAATAAATAAATTAATAAGTGGCAGTGTTTAGATAATCTGATAAATAAAGCAAGTGGCAACTAATAGCATATAATTTAGCAAAATATTATGATAATGGATTGATGACCAGTAACGCAATGCAATTTTATAATTATTTAATTACAAGAACATCAATAAATAATTAAGATTAAACATACTTCTCTATTTATCTTTTGTGCAAACAATCATATACTTAGTTTAATGGTTGTGAATATACCCTGTGAATTCATGCAATGATGTAGAGAAAACAAAACTCAGACACAAGTTTTAATAAACAAATTTTAAAATTTTATTAACATCAATAAAAATAAATAAAACAAACAAATCCATCTACATCTATTTACAAGGGATATCATCATTTTTCTTTACACTACAATAGCTGAATTATAAACATTTATATTTCTTTTATCGTTAATTAAACTTATTATGCCTTTTAAAAGTTATTTATTTATTTCTCATTAGGTTTATCATATCACTTATTTTAACTATTTTATGGGTAACACCATTCTTTACCTTTTAATATTAAAGTTACTGTATTATAAATTATCTATGTGGATAAACATCATTTATAACATCATAATTTTACAATCAATATGGTTTTTAAAAGAAAATTACATTTTCTTGTAACTTTATATAAGTCACTCTGCATATTATTCAAATATTATTATTACTTTTAACATTTGTTCTCCAATGCTCGTAAACTATAATACGTTTATTCCATAAGCCATACTCATGTATAATACTATAACACAGGTTTAATTATCACCTGTTACAGTTTCACATATACTATAATTATCGAATGTTATTGTATTTTTTAAATATGCAATACTTATATTTTTTAAAATATAATTAACAATAAGAAAACATGAAATTATATTTAATATTTTTGTATATTTCTATTTGGATATACTTTTATAAAATTATAGTTCATTTCTTAAAAGGAATTAAAATAATTCTCTAACTCCTTCCCTTCTTAGGACATCTGAATCTTTCTTTCAATAATCATAATCTACTCTTCGTTAACACTTAACTATTCTTATTTCAAATAATAGCCTGACATACATTTTAAAATATCTATTGTTTCCCTTTTAATAGACTTATCATATAACGATGTAGTTGCAAGAAATACAGATAAAGATAGCGAAAGATGTATAGGATATCGGGGAAATAGATAGATAACTTATCTGCAATATACTTCAAAAATGTATGGAACAGTATGAATAGGTACGACATTCATTGTCTAATAACCTTGGCGATAAGCATGATGTGGCAGCTATTTACTCAGCTTTACCAAACATCTAGTATGACTCACAAGAAATATATAAAAAACCACTGTCCAAGACAACGTGTGTACCAGTCGTAGGGCGTTGTTAACTACGCTGATTAACATCTAAAACTACCTATTATTTCACTCCCTGTAGCATCCTAGTTTTTAATACATCCTCTTGGTTTCCGAATCACCACGTACTACCAAGCCACTACCCAAACTATCTCTCAAGATTTTTACTGTATCCAACATCGATAAAGTACTAACTACTTTTTAAAAAAAATAAACCAAATTCGCTAATATAAAAACATTTCCCTATTCCATAAGAACAATTTGTCTTGCTTTATTACACTGTAGGTTCAACATCTACATTTTGTTAAAATAACATTTAAATATCCCAATCGGAAAATTAACAGAAAATATCACATAACCATCGGTTATATTGAACTATATTAATAACACATAAAATGATTATCGTATGCATATTTTTAAAAATCTAATCACATCTCAAAGTGTTTTAGAGTGTTGTTTTAAAAAATGCGTTTTACAACAATAATAACAATAAAACTTTTGCACTACATTCATTCGATTCTCAGCTGATCTAAATAAATAAAACATACATTATATATCATTAATAATTATAAATGTTACCAAAACAATCTTTATCTTCCTATCAGAGTTTGTAGTAGGCTTCTTTCTCCTTGAGAATCGCAAATATACAAATTTCCACATACATACAATTTTATTTTAAAATTCAAAATCAAAACATATTATTTCATATAATGTTATATCACAATTAATGTATTTTGTTTTCCCTATCGCTATCTAAAACTTAATGTTTAACTTAGATTAGTAAAGAAAATAATTCAAACCATAATCACATATTTTTCTGATGGTAAATCTTGAGTTAGTCCCATAATATTTATTATTTCTTCTTTTGTCGAATGTTCTCCTTTATGCTTATTAAAGTTTTAAATAAATTAGTTCATTTAATAAACTATTTAGATGATCTTTAGTTTTAGTGTTTAATCCAAAATTATTAGAAAACATTTTATTTAGTTATCCCACGAAGCTTTTTAATGTTCTGGTGAATATTACCTTGGCGCGTTGATGCATCTTTATTTCTAGTTAAACTACAATTATTTAATAATTACGGTACCAATTGCGTTTTCCATGGATCCAATATTTTATATTTCTCTTCTGTAAAATTTTTTTTTTTCTTGAGGCAATTGTTTTCCTTGGTAAACTTCACTTTCATTCATTATTATTTTATATACACTACTTTCGATCTTTAACTATTTTCTAGAGTATTTTCTCATGTCATCTTAAAGAAAGCAATTCAAACTATTTCAATATTAAAATTCCTTTTGTCCATTTATTCTTATATGAATAATACTTATTTTTATTTTCCATTATCTTCATTAACTTTACTTAAATGTCCTTTCATTGATTTATATGCAGAAACAGCTTCATAATGATACGCTATATAAACTATATCAACGAATAACATTAACATATTTGGAACATTATAAAATTTACAACTTGGTTTTAAGAATCTATCCATTTTCTATTGAAAACTCCGATAGAATCCACTGGCAGGTTACTGTAAAGTTAGTGAAACATTATTATGAAAAACTTTTTTTTTTAAAACATTTTATTCTAAAATTCTCTTCGGATGATTTTTTAAATTGTCAGTTGGTTTCTTTCAAAGATATTATTAAAATTATAATAAAATTGACTAATAAATTGAAGAAAAAAATTAGAGAGCTTAAAATTTTACCTCTACTCTGGAGTCAACACATTTTTGTTCTCCCTGTTTATACAATTGAGTTGGCGATTTTGGTTGTCTGCCAAGATCTATTTTTTTTATTGGTCAATCCCTACTTGGATTTATAAACAATTTCTAAAGTTTTAAAATCATGATGTAATAGACTTAAATGTTAACTCATTATTATTTTTAAATCAATTATTATCTAGTACAATTTAACTACCTTTAAAACAATTTTGAAACAATAATTAATAAAGGTGTATATTACTTATTTTTATTATGATGTGTGACAATTCCGTCCACTTCTATAATATACTATTTAAATATTTTAATTATTAGTATTAATTTAAACCGTGCTTATACATAGAATATTCCAGACAGTCATGTAGTCATTTCAGTTGTTTAGTCTATTTTTATCTGTCTTAATAAATTTATACTTATATTATATAAAATAATTATATAAAATTTTGAAAAACAATTTAGAAAATATAGAATTAGATACAATTCTCACCATCACAATATTTATTATTAAATATATCATATTAATCTTTTACTGCTTAATATAATCTATAATATTACATACTATATAATATTAATGTTAAATTTTTTTAGTAATTGATCATTTATAACCATCATTGACCTATAGAAAAGGGCACAATATATATATATATATATATATAATATATATATATATATATATATATATATATATATATATATATATATATATATATATATATATATATATATAATTTGCACAGACATGCAATATATTAATTTATCTACATAACATTAGTATTTATCACAATAAAATTATTACAGATTATTCTTGAAATTTAATTCTCTTTGCTGAATAGACTTGACAGATGATTGTTGATTGATTTAAAATGTCTTTCTCTTTTTTTTTCAATAAACGAAAGATAAAATCATTTTATATAATTAAGAAAATATAAATCTCAAAAATGTCTTTTTGCTTGATTAGTTAATGCTGATGAAGTAGGCAAGGTGAGAGAGGAAAAGTGAATACATGAACTGCAGCTCTTCATGCCATGATAAGTAGATAGCCAAGCATGGACTAAGTACACAATGCCCCATGAAGTTGTAAGAAAATGCCTCATTTTAAAGCACTGCCCCTTCTAAGTACCTAGACAGATCATCCACAAGAAATAGTATCCAGAAAAAAATATCAGACACTGAGCCAGCCCTGCTCATTTCTTGTGAGTCTTAGGGGCTTTAGAGGAGGTCTATTCATGAGACCAAGGCCTATTCATGAGGCCTACATATACACCATTGAACTACCCTGGGAACTCAATATCTAGGTCTAGACAGTGCCCAACAGATACTTTGGAGTATCATGAACACACCACATACAGACACCCCTGCTTAACTATACACCCACCATAAACATAAAAAGTAGAAATTCACATATCACTTTTAAAATGTCATTTTACTAAAGAAATTAAAGAAATTATTTAAAATTTTGTAATTATATATAACTCTACTCACCACAGTTGTATATATGTTTATCTGGGCTTCTCTGCCTTTAGATAGTCAGCATATATATAATTATTTATTTAGCAAGCTGGTTCTTTTGGTCCATTAGAAAAATATAATCCATTTTTGGTTATCATCATCAGGTAAAAGTATGCAATCCATGTAAAATCTTGATTTGTAGTTGGTCTCTTTCTATCTAGGATTATTCCAGGCAAGCAGCTGTCTTGGTTTGATAGATTTCAGGCTATGAATTTCAGCATAAAAAGTTGGTCATTTTTTCCATGTAAATTCAAACTCCTGCTAAGGAAAACAGTCTCCTATCTTGCCTTCAGCTAGATCAGTTTATGGTAAATATTCTGCCAACTCTCTACTACAGCTAACAACAAACTGCAGTTATCCATTTTGGTCAGATAATTTCTGCCACTTATTCAAAAACTTTTAGTAGCCAAGCTCTTCTGTTTGGCTCTTAAGAAAAAAACTACAATTCAGACTATTCTCTTCAAAAATCATTACCCAGACTGGAGCTAATTTGTTATCAGCCCTTTTATAGAATCATCTAAGGTGATAACAGCAGCTTGATTAAAAACACAGTTTTTATTTTTAGCTCTCTAATCCCTTTGAAAACATATACATGTTTTAATTAATTAAAAAATTTTGCAAACAATATTGTGTTTTTACATTTCACAATCAGAATAATAATGATAATAATACAATATTTATATTTATTCAGACTTTTTAAAAGTTTAATTTATAAAACAATTTTTATTTTAAATCAGAGTTATTATTTAAAACTTTACTTATTATTATTTTATTTTAGGAAATATTAGAAAAATATCTACAAAAATTTATGTCTGTGTTTATTTCTACTTTTCCTTTATATATATATGTATATATATATGCGCACACACACTATATTATTATGGGTGTAACCCTGTACCCCAACAGGTTACAATATATATATATATATAATAGGTAGTAAAATTTGTTATATCCTGACATATTATTAAAGCAATTTTTGCCAGCAAGTAAAAAACTAACAAAATTGTGCCAAAACTCAAGGATTCTATATTTTTTGAGATTTTATGGTATTATATTATAAAGTCCCTTTGAGGTTGTAAAGTATATGTGAAGAAAAGATAAAGAAAAGTATTATCAGCTCTTATTCCACATGTTATGAATATTGATAATGATTAGGTCTTGCTGACAATTAAATATTATCCAATATGACATCATCACAATAATAATAATAATAATAATAGTAATAATAGAAGTAGTAGTAGTAGTAATAATAATAACTTTAAAAAATTAAAAAAAAAGAGAGAAGAGAGAGAGAAACTTCTCTAGAAATGAATTTTGCAATGACTTTATAAACCAAACTGTGAAGCATAAATATAATGACATATAAAACTTACTGATCCATTTTCTGTTTATTTGATTTTATACAATCTATTGTTTTTAGTTCATTTAGCAGCAAAGATGTGTTTTGGTAATACTTCAACACCATATCTAATTGCATCACTTCAATGTTTTTTTTCTGCCATATCTTCCCAATGGAAACAATGGACATTGCATTTCTTTAGAATATCTTTGAGATAGTCCTAATAATGTAGATGCAGTTTACTTCTTCCATAAAAACTATGCTTGACTTAACCATGAAATCCTTTTCTGAAATCATTGCATTGTTTTACTTATCCAATCTATCAAAGGTATGATTTTTACAATAATGAATTGCAGTATCACACCCAGCAAGTTGAAGAACATATTGAATAATTTTATGATTTTTAAAGTTTTATGGATAATCCTTAAATGAAACTTTCTATTACATTATGCAAATTTCAAATCTATACAAAAAAATATACAAAATAACAACTCCATACAAAGTAACATACTTGCATAGTTATTTCCTCATAATAAAAATACTCTCTTTTAACTTGTTAAAAACAGCAGCAGTACATTGAAGTCTATGTTATACCTCAAGATCTAAATCAACCTTTATATTTATAAAATTATCACAATATTTACATTGGTTTACATTTTAAGTTGGTAAATATCCAAGCTAAAAATTGCTGAGGATTTTACTTCCATTTCTAGATGATAAAAATTTGATTTTTGGAATATTAATTACCAAACACGAACCTTTATATATTGCTTTTAAAACTTTAAATATATTCTGCAAATTTTCTTTTGGTAAGGAAAAATAACACATTTATCAGCATACTATAAATATAAAACCCAAGAAGAATTATGGTTTTCACTTTTAATCGATTCAAATTAATTCTTACACCAATAAGCCTTTATATCTTGATCATTGATTAATTAGATTATCCATCATTCTCATAAAAGTTGAAACAATGTTGAAGCAAGTGCACATTCTTGTTTAACACAAGATTTCATTTCAAGTGATTCCAATTTCTCAACTGTAATAATAACACTTCATCTCATTCAATTATGTAGAAACTGAACAATATAAATAAATTTGGTGGACAATCAATTAATTTTGATTAATGCCATCGTTTAACAAATTCAATAAAAATATATAAATCATTCTTTTGTTCCCATTACATTTCTTGTATTTGTTTGGCAAAAAAATCCATATCTATATCACTTCTTGATTTTCTAAAACAACATAGATATCTTTGGTAGCATCAAAAGTAATGATATTCTATGATAATTACTGCAATATTGTCTATTTCCCTTATTTTTAAGCATCCTTAAGATCAAATGGCATAAATTCATAGCCAACATGTTTCTAAAATATTTCCATATTTTGAAGCTAATATATTATTATCACCCATTTTTAAAAACTTCTCAAGATATTTTATCAAGTACAACCTTTCCATATTTAATATTACAAAAAGGTGTTTTATTTTTTTTTAAATAGAATATCTTTGGCCAAATCTAAATCAGTAGAAAAAATGGTTCTATTAATAAAAGTCATCAACTCAATTCTTGTATTATTATTCAAAAGATAATCAAAATACTCTTTCCACATACTCAAAATATCATTGTCATCATATAAAATAATGACATTATTTAATTTAATAGGATTGTGATACTATTTCTCAGAACTTTATATTCTTTTCAGGGCACCAAAAAAGATCTGGAATGACCATATCTTTGCTGAAAAGAATAACCGTTAAAATTCTAAAAAAAATCTTTTGAAATAGTGAAACTTTGATTCATTTGAGAAAAACAAAAACTTGTGCAGAATGATGAGCTATAATTGTCAAGTGTCAAATTAGTCATCCATAGGCGAATTTCTAAAATTTACATTGAATAAATAAGTAATCTATAATTTATTTTATGTTATTAGCATCTTTAAAAACAGTATTAATATCAAACACTTTTCTTTATTCACGTTTTGACACTTACTTTACTATGGTCACGGTTTTGATCGTCCCAGCAATCTTCTTCAGATTTGTAATCGAAACCGTTATGATAGTAAAATAAGTATATAATGCATTGAAAAAAAGTGAATAAAGAAAAGTGATTAATATTAATATTGGATAAATTGGGCAAGGTAATAAAGAAAGATTAGAATCTTTAAAAACAATGGGAGAGGCATATATTTACCCAAATAATATCTAGCACAATCCATTTAAAATGTAGGTGCTGCTGTAATATTAATAACAAGCAATCTAAATGCGATTAAAAACTGCTATATATAAGAAATAATTACATTTTTAGTAATGTACGTTATTGTAAACTAAAAAGTTTATTAAAATTTTTAATTTGGTACACTTAGTCGAGCAATTTAATTTAATATAAAAGTATCTATACACATAATAACATCTGCATATTATTTTAATGTAGTTTTTGTTTCCATCACGAAGTATATTAAAATTATGTGCTTTCATATTTTTCATTATAATTAATGTAAAACTCATTTTAAATGCATTCTAAAACTATGAATAAAATGACAATTAACTAATTACATCAAATTAAATATTGATGGATTTTACTCAAAAAAGGAAAAAAAAACATAATAACTTTAAGTTTGGAAAATTATCACTCCCTTCTTATTAAAATAAAATCTGTCTGTTCATTATACATAAAAATAATTTCAACTTAATATTTTTATAATTAGACAAAAAAATTTCAAAAGACTAGCATATAATTAGCTAATAAAATATATATTACAAAAAGTCTTATTGGTAGATAACTGGTAAATCATAGGTTTTGACAAAATCAGTTTTCGGTAATCATAGCTCGATGACGTTTTATAAAATTACATTTCAAAGTGGATTTTATTTGATATAATATATAAAAGATAATAATTAAAAAAAACTTAAATATCTTTAATTTAAATCTTTTCCATTAACAATTCAAAATTAACTGATAATGGAAAGAAACCAATTTCTATTTTGAGAAATTTCAAGTTGAATATTAGTTCAAAAGTCTACTTTAGGACTAAGAATTCACAAACGTGATACATATGATTTTATACTAGCAGAAAACATATCAACTCTTAAAAAAAGAAAAAAATTCCCAATTTTCCTGAAAGTGTGATTGTTAAGCCTTAAGTTACTGTAAATTCAGTCAACAATGAACAAACTCATAAATGAGAATCTTTTTTATTATATGTAATGAAATTGAATTCAAAATCATAATGACAAAAAATATAAGGTTTTATTGAATTTGATTAATTATAATTTAATATTATTTAAATTATTGACCTGGAAATAGATCAAATAATGTCAAAATTGTAAAAAGTCACTATGATAATATGCCTAAAGTGAAAATTTTCAAGAGATAACTTTGAATAAATTGATAAAATTCAGTTCTTAATAGGAAGAAGCCTTTATCCTTCATTGCACAAAAATAAAAATCTCCACCAAAACAAAGATCAAAGATGTTAAATTTGACAATAGTTTTATCCCATATACAATAATCATGTAGATATTAATGTCAATTCTAAGATTGGTAATTTTATTGCATGTATACTTTTCCCTGCAAAAGCTTTCTATAAAACTATTAAGCATTGTGTACATGCAAAAAAAAATATCATTATATGGTCAGAGACTGTATTATCTCAAATCACTACAAATAGCAATGAGATCTCTGATGGCATAATTGGAATAATTTTTCACCAGATATAAACTAATTTATATACTATTGAAATTTGATTATGAAATTAATAATTTTGTTAGTCATTCAATAAACTAGACATTATCCACAAAAATAATAATTCATAGTGCAATTTTCACTTCATGAGTGTAATATATTATTCATTATTGGATAACATCTAATCTGATATATGGTCAATAAAAATATTAGTACACTTTCCTAAGGGATTTGGTCAAAATTGTGAGGCAGCAAGTTGGACACTTATAAATTAAACTGTACTAATTTGTTATCTATACATACTGAACAGTGATAAAATCTGTGTAAGAGATTGTGGTCTGGACCAATTAATGAGTGCTGGTTCAGCATAATACATCTTATTCATATGTCTTTGGCCTTAGGTTTATAATTATACCTCACCACAAGATGTTAAAAGTGGGTAGATATTGATCGTTACTACTTTTGCTGAAAGTGATATAGTGAAAATTCTACTACAGAAATATTATTGAGTATGAAATATTTTTAACACTAGAAGAAACACAATAAAACAAAAAATGGACCTTTAAAAAGTAATAAATTTTTTACCTAAGATAATATGAATGGATATTGTTTAGATATTTTTTTGTATCTACCATATAGAAGAGTAATGTTTTCATAATCAGAAGTAGACTTTGCTCTCAGTAAGTGTGAAAACTGCAAATAAATTGGACAATGTGTGGATGAAGTAAAATCATTGTCCTTATAAAAATATTTATAACATTTTCAAAACTGAAGTTAAAAGAAGATGTTTATAAATAAATTGCTTTCACAAAGACAAATGAGGCAAACAGAACTGTACATCTAGATTTAGTTTGGGAAAAAATACATTTGAATTCAGGATTGGCAAATAATTTACATGTGAATTTAGGATTGATGAAATATATAATGACAATATTAAATATTAATATAATAAATAGTGTTAAAACATTTTTCTACACATAATGCATAAGCAATATTTTATTAATACACAATTCCAAAAACAAATGATAATTTTGACAGTCTATTCATATAACATTTTAACTCTCTTGTGATTACAAATTAAACATACAACTACACATAATTAATTGAAATAATTTAATATTTTTATGCTTATTACTATTGAGACACAATCCCACTTTTATCTTTGGTATCTATCCCACCTCATCCTTTTAGCAGTTATATAAAAAAAAATTATTAACACTTCTTTCCATACAATACATATAAAACATTTTGACATTCCAACCATATTATATTAAAGTTGGATAAAATTATAAAACAGTGATACCAAACATATATATGTAAGATTTAAAATTTCCCTAAATTAACATGTTTCTTAAAATAAACATTTATAATTTTTTTGCAAAACTTCTTAGGATAAACATGCGTTTCTATGTTCTATCTCTGAAAGCAGATTATTTATTGCCAAAAAAAAAGAAAGTCTGAAAGAATGCAATAAGAAGGAGTGTATTATCAATGCTTTCAAAGTATGTTTTTCCAAAGTAAAAAAAAAAGGCTATTAAAAGATTAAAATATCTTAAGCTTTTTCCAAAATTTCAACCATAATCTAACATTTTAATTTAAAGAAATTAACAAAAAAAAAACCCCTCTGAGTTACTTTGGATATTTTAACAAAAACCACAAAATTATTCACAAAAGTAAGTTCTAGTTTGCCTGCTTTATATAAGACCAAATTAATTATTTTATAAGATATAACTTTATGCTTTTTTCTTTAATATATGTTTAAATGAGACAGAGAAGGTTTATTGTTAAATATAAATAATTATTGATATTTTTTCAGAACATTGTATTTTTTTTTATTACAGATCTCCTATTTCTGTGAGATTTTTAATATTTTTTTTTTTTTAAAAGTGGATATATGAAAATTTACATCTGGGATTTTTAGAAAACTTTTCATCATTTGGTTTTATTTCTATTATATATATATATATATATTATATATTGAACTGGATACTTCCTGTCTCAAAAGTTTAAAGATTTAATATTTTTTTATTTTTACATAAGAAAGGTATATTCACACACTTATTTATTTTATTGTCTGTAATTTGTTTTGTTGAAAAAATGTGATTCAAAATCTTTTGAGTTTATTTTATAAAAAGAAAAACTAACATTTTATTTTATCTGTTAAAGGTTTTTTTTTTTTAATTAAAAGAAAATTAATTGTATTTTTGTTTCTGGAATTTTTTTTTTTTTTGATCAATTGAAAATGAAATTTGCATTTTTGTTGCCTTAATATGAATCTATTTTATCTAAAAGGAGCAGCAGTTTAATTAATTAATATTTTTTATGATATTTGCTTTAGCCTAAGACCTCTAATTATAAAAAAAGATTGCACTGGAGATAAAAAAGGTGATAAAAAAAAGAGGACTGATTATTCTAGCAGAGAAGAGATTTAAAAATTAGTCTAGAAATGACCTAGATTATTCTTGGAATAACAACCTAGCTAAATTTTGTTTGTTAACCAATTTCTAATGGTTGTTTTATATTAACTTACGAAAGTACTTATTTAATTGGCAGACTTGTCATAGTTTTGAAGATAGTGCTGTTCGCTTCCATGACCCAGAGTGAAGAGACTTTATTCACTTATATGTCAAAAAGATCTTTGGCTGAATTATTAGGATAGCCTACATTAGTTTGTGTTCACTTTACAAGTTCTCCAACTTCTACACCATGCAGGTTCAAACCATGAGGATGTGCTTGCTGCTAAATCCTCTCTAGGCAGAACCCGATCTCCAAAATGTTTTCCCCAATTATGATCTAATTAAAACCTGAACTAAGACTGATTCTTCCGCATACCTTCACCCTCACTGCCATTTTAAAAAAAGCATTCAATGAATCTTACCATCATCCATCTGTGAGTACTCACTGGACTTATTAGTACCATAAGTTAACTTATTTTATATTCGTGATAAAGCATAAATCTGTCATAAGAACCTTCGCTCAACATAACAGTAGCAATTGTATAAAATTTTTATGTCATAATTACATAACATATTCTTTTATCTATTAGTGGGTAAAGATATCTTTTAATTTAAATGGTATATTTTGTAAGTTTAAATTATTCATTTATTATGTTGCAGATCATGCATTGCAGACTTCTTTCATTATCTATTTCTATTTAGATTCACCTTTGATTAATTTATATTATTAATAAATATTGGGGAGATATTATTTGTTTTTTCCTTACTTACCAGTCTACTTTTGAGACTTTAATTTAGAATATAGTAACTTGCCATCATTGGGCTAATGTTTGCTCAATTGAATAAGCCTGGTTTTATCAACAACTGGGATTTTGGATTTTTTTTCTGAAATTATGCAAGCTGTAATTCTTTCACATTATATTTGTTCTTGTAAGTAGATCAATCTTGGTAATTTTAAACATAATTATCATGAGCTGTCCTGAAACATATGATGTCTCTAGATACAATGTTTTAGAGAAGGCTCGTTGATGCTGATTTATTGATTCTTTACAAGACTAGTTTTTTAAAAAATCTTTAAATGTGAAAAAAATAATTTTTTTTAATCAAGCAAAAGTAAAGTTATGTCTCCTATCCCATCATTCTATGAGAGGATTGGTATATCTGCCGAAATGTTTATTGTTTTCTTTTATCTCATACACACTCCATGAGAAAGTTGGTTCAAAGTTTTTTACTTTTGTATAAGTTTGAATTTTAATGAACTCTGAAATTCTTATTGTAAAATCAACAAATTTAACATTGTATTAACTAACACTGGTTGTTAGTTTATTTCTTGATTGTCTGAACAATTTATTAAGACCTCTTGCTATCTTGCTGAGTTTGGTCAGTACTGGTCATCATCATCATTAACCTTTAATCATGGTAAACAAATTTTCCAGATATGTATTGATCTGGTGGTGCCCTCCATGATCAAATGCAATTTAAAAATATAACCGACCATCACATAAGTTAATTTTGGCACCCAATGTGGGGCTTTGACTTTTCACCCCATGTAAGATTTTGTTCAGACAATTGAGAAATATTTCAGGGTTAAGAGGCAGGAGTTAAGTATTTTGAATCAGTTTGGGCAAGTAGATGTGTATTGTAGAGACAGCATCGAGTAGGGATTTGTTTTTTAAAATGATAAGATAAATAAATAACATTTGCAGTGAGATATATAAAAGAGAGAAAGGTGATTTAGAGTTTGTTTTTTTACTCTCTCCTTTTTAAGTAAATAAATAAAGAGATAAATAGCACATTCTTTGGATTTTTTTAGAGCAAGAGACAGAGGCTAAGAGGTGAAAGGGAACAAGGGAAGCACAAAAAGGAAGTTGAGAGTAGGCAAATAGAACCTAGAGTAATGACTTCCCATCCAGATAAAATTTTCATGGCTGATAAATGAGAAAACCCAGTTTAGCATCTTAAAAGCCTTCAAGAAGTGTTTCAGTTATACAAATGGAATGAACAAAAAAGATTGTGGTGGCCTATAATCATTTACAAGGTTTGGCCTGAGATTGGTGGCATACTTTAAGTATAAAGCTACATACATTCAGGGATTATAGACATGCCATCATGTGCAGTGTTTGGAGTGAAGAGAGACAACTATGCATCTTTAGGGAAGTCTTGCATCAATCATGTTCTAGAGAGAATGGTAGAACATATATGCAGTTTTTCTATATGCAAACTGCAATATTGAAGTCTTTGACAGCATTATCTTTATCAGAAACCTTGATAATCAAAATAATAAGGAACAATATATCAACAGCAGTACAACAGGTCATGTTAGTTAATAATAAAATGGTTATGGAAAAAATGATACTGTTATTGAGAGAGATTGGTTATAGTATGGATAGAATGGAGAAGAAAAACACAGGACAAAGATATAAGAACAGTGTCCAATGTGTAAGTGGATAAAGATGAAGCAACATTAGTTGGAACTAACCAGACTTGTCCCATCAAAAGTATAAAAGTTGGATCCATCATAGCACAGGCTTTAATTGATTCAGGGAGAAAGATTTCCCTACTTTTGAGTCATTTTTATTTGCAGATAAAGAAACAGACATAAATGTATACACTTCCTTGAAAAAGAATGCAGAGTTTTATTGGCTAATGAAAAAACAAATGTAGAGACAAAGCAGGTTTGGGTACAGTTCTGTTTGAGAAGCATGGAAGTGGACCATGTCTTTCTGATAATGCCTGGGTTGATACAAGATGTTGTAGTGGAAACATATTTTCTTCCCCAGCATAAATGAGTGCTTGATTATGGTAGAAGTTTATTTCAGTGCAGGAAAAGCATAATACCCCTGGAGGGGTTAAAAATTTATCAGTCGTCACAAAAATATTGTACGCAACCAGTCTTAGACACCACTGAATTTAAGAATAAGGTGGAACAGTCTATTCTAAAAGGGATGGAGCAACATTGTCATTTAATGCAGGTGTTAATGCAGTATTATATGTTTTTTTTCTAATAGACCTTGAGCTACTGAAGGGTATATTCATCGAATTAAGGTAAAGAAAGAAAACCATTTTCAAAATTGTTCTTATCCCATACCGTTTCAATATAAAGCTGAGGTGGACAGTCAAATACAACAAATGATTGAATGGGGTGTTATTGGTAAGCAACCATCTTTCTATATTAACCCTTTAGTGATAGTAAAGAAGAAAGAGGGAGCTATTAGAATGTTTGGATGCTCGCCGTTTAAATGCTATCACAATCCCAGAAAGGAATGTTCCTCCTACAATAAATGAAATACTGGCTAGATTTTAAGGAAAAACTGTCTTTACTACATTGGATTTGACCTCTAGTTATTGGCAGATACCTCTTCATCCATCTGATCATCAGTATGCGGGCTTTCAGTATGAAGGCTATAAGTATGTTTGCAATCCAGATGCCTTTTGGCTTGATCAACAGTGGGTCAGGGCTGTTGAGGTGTTTGTATCAGATATTGTCTGAAAAGGTCAAAAATATTATTGTAATGCACAGGGACAATGTGGTTATTACCTCCAGAAATATTGGAAAACACTTGGAGCATTTGGAGAATTCCTACAATAAATGAAATACTGGCTAGATTTTAAGGAAAAACTGTCTTTACTACATTGGATTTGACCTCTAGTTATTGGCAGATACCTCTTCATCCATCTGATCATCAGTATGCGGGCTTTCAGTATGAAAGCTATAAGTATGTTTGAAATCCAGATGCCTTTTGGCTTGATCAACAGTGGGTCAGGGCTGTTGAGGTGTTTGTATCAGATATTGTCTGAAAAGGTCAAAAATATTATTGTAATGCACAGGGACAATGTAGTTATTACCTCCAGAAATATTGGAAAACACTTGGAGCATTTGGAGAAATTTTTGACAGAGTGCCATCAAAAAAATGTAATGATAAATCTGCAGAAAAGTTATGTAGCAATGGATGAAGTAGCATTTTTAGGCTTCCTAATTGGAAAGGAAGGTATTAAACCTCACCCTGACAAACTGGTTGCAATTGAGCATTTTCCTGCACCTTCTAATAAATGTCAGGTGAGATCATTTTTGGGGCTCTGCAACTTTTATCATAGATTCTATAAAAACTTTGCCATAGATTTGTCAACTTTGGTCCAGTTATTACAAGAAGATCAAAAATGGTTTTCTGGTTTACAACAGGAGCAGGAGTTTCAACTCATCAAAAAAAAGTTTCTCAAAAAAGTAGTTCTGGCTTATACTGATTTTTATCAAACTTCTTATATATAAACTGACAGCAGTAGATATGGTTTGGGAGTAGTTCTATTTCAAATTGACAAGTAAAAACACCACAAAGTATTATATTTTTGTAGCCATATCCTAAAAGGTGCTGAAAACAATTATATGACTACTGAAAATGAAGGTTTGGCTATTGTATGAGCCTTTGGAAACTTTAAACAATTTTTGTTGGGCTCAAATGTCATTCTTATTATGGACCATAAATGTTTGGAATTTCTGAAAAATAGATACTTGACATACAATTGGTTGATTCAATGGAGCTTGATCTTATAGAAGTTTCAATATAAAGTAGTCCATTGCCCTGGCTGGGATAATATTGTGACCCAAGGTCTTAAGTCAGCATCCCAATAGATATTCCTCAATGTCACTTCAATTCTAATAACTTAAGTATAGCTGCAGTTATATTGACCATAGATAACTTGGTAGAACAAGCCTTGTGGAAACTAGGAAATACAGGCAACTGACCCAGAGTATGCCCATATGGTAGCCCACAAGAAGTGCATGTGAACTTTACAGACTAGTGATACCTATCAGTTAAACCAAAAGAAAAGGACTTACCAACTTGAGGAATAGATATTACAATACCAGGTTACCTCAGAAGAAGATTCCTGGAGGAAACTCATACCCAAAAGACTTAGAAACCACTTGATTGAATATGTA